>CM076571.1:509747561-510235243 GCA_034641835.2 Pinus albicaulis
ATATATAAGTGGAAACCCATAAAGGGAGAAATCCACATCTTATTATTGTTGTGATGCAAAGGCAAGCTCCAACTCCCACTCACCACTGATTTTCTGCAGGCACCAACTGTTGAGTCCCGAATTTGCATCTTTTCCATACACTTTTCCATACCTTTTTCACTCACCTAAACCTCCCAAATTGTCAATATCATGTGCAAAAGGGTATCTAACATGGTTTTTAATTATAGTTTTGTGTTTTCTATTTGATCTAGATTTTGTTCATTCAGCTGCGGAATCTTGCCACTTTCCGCAGCTGCTGCAACTTTCCGCAGCTATTTTGTGGTACTCTATGCTACAGGTGTCTACAAGGGAAACGAGCCACATGGGCAGGCTAGGAATGACGTGGACATGGTTCATGTCCTATTGGTTCAAGCAAACTCGTCCAAAGAAGCCGCGGTCAAAGGCGTCCACGTGGAGGTCAACTATGGAGTTTCATGTCGGCCGGACTCTGTTTCGTGGCACATAAACATCCATATGGCCGTTTCTAAGCTTGCGGAGGTTAAATCGACATCTGTGCAGAGCTCTGGAGTTGAATTCAAGCATCCACCTTCCGTAGATTCACTTTCCAACACGACCATACTCCTATATCCGTGGGCGTAGTGGTCTACGTGCTCTCTGCCATCATGAACTTTAGGAGACAATTACAGTTTATTGTTATATATAGAGCGTTTGCATACGCACATAAAGTTAGTTGTTAATTGATAGTTGATGTTCGTGAATGTACTCTGTTATCTGTTAGTCTACTTTGTAGTGATTACGCTGCCTTTGAGCCGTAACACTACCATTCTGTAATGAACTGCTTTTTAATGTGAGAAGACTCTGTTTTTCAACTTAATTCGTGTTTGAGGATCGTTACCAAGGCTGTGTAGAGGGCCCCTGCTCAGCTAAGGTTTTTTGTATTAGTGTACATTTTTCATTTCATTTCTTTTAAAAAGTCATTGTATCATAATCCATCATATGTTCATACTTTGTAGTTGTTTCATTTCTGTTTATACATTTCCATAATTTCCATTTCATTTTTGTCTTTCATGTTTTTATGATTGTTAATCACTGATCAGTTTTCTTGTGCAGGTTTTAGGTAGACAGCCCGGGCATTTTTATAGCATTTTGACTAATGACATGAAACTAACATTGTTCTGCTGCTAGTTTGCTTTTCATAGCCTTTGTTTAACTTCAGTCTTGCTTTGTACATTTCAGTTTTGCTTATCTGATTCAGTAGTTAAATTTAGATATATTAAGCTGCTCATAGCGTCTTCAGTTGCCTCCGAAAGCCACAACTGGACTGATGGTGAGGGACTGCATTATGAAATGTGTAGTTTAGTATTAGTTTCTTTTCTGCAAATTTAGATATATTAAGCTGCTCATAGCGTCTTCATTTGCCTCCGAAAGCCACAGCTGGACTGATGGTGAGGGACTGCATTATGAAATGTGTAGTTTAGTATTAGTTTCTTTTCTGCAAATTTAGATATATTAAATCATATATGACATCTTCAGTTGCCTCCGAAAGCCACAGCTGGACTGATGGCGAGGGATTGAATCATGAGTGTATGGTTTAGTATTAGTTTGCTTTCTGCAAATTAAATATCAGTTACACAAGTTGTTTATGATTACTTCCGAAAATCATAGCTGGTCTAATGATGAAGGGTCAGAAAATGAATTGATGTAATATGATTTAGATTTATTTTGTTGCAATTTTGAATTTCCTTAAGCATAGTTTCTTTTGTGTTTAGTCGGCAGCAAGAATAGTTTGGTTTTCATGTTCACTAGTTTACTGTTTTGATTCATTAGATTAGCAGCACCTTTTCATTTCAGCAGTACATTTTTATTTTCTTTCAAGTCTTGTCATTGTAATTTTCAATTTTCTTTTAAAGTTTCAAGTTGGTAAATCATTATAGGGGATATCACTTCGATGCAGAGGTGAATCAGTGATACAGGTGTACCAGTGCAGAGCGAAGATGGATAAAACAATCCCATTAGTTGTTGAGCCTGAGATAGATGGAAGAATTGCAAAAATGGAGTCACTAGTCGAGATATATGATAGTGCAACTTTGATAGACTCAGACCTCACAGACTGGTTCGAATTCCCAGCCATGAAGCGTCAAATGTATATGGAGGATTATCTGATCGAAGAAGGGAATCCCGCATCAATAACATGGCCAGACTTCCGAGGCCTCCGATAGTCAACAAAACTGAATCTAAGAGACTTTCCGGTATTTGGCACCACAGGCGCTGCCATGTAGTGTACAAAAATTTTACTCAGCCAGATTCAAAACGGCTCATTGTGGTTGGGGAAGGAGATCCCCATATGCGGAGAGGATATTCACTGGTTGAAAGGATTATCACAAGAAGGTCGGGAAGTCTCGACTGCGTTCCAAACAGTATCAAAGCAAGCTAGGAAGGATAGAGAGAAGAACCTATACACCAAGTATGGTACACGGTGTGGAGGCAAGGGAGCTAGGATAGACCTGATTGATCAACCCAATGTTAAATTTTCATGCTACCTCATCGCTAGCAAAACAATGAGGCACTATACGAAGGGAAAGTGCACCCTAGACACCATCTTGGTGGCAGAGCACTGTATCCAGGGAACATAGCTCAACTAGTGTTCATTCATTCTCCTCGAGTTGTTCGAGGCATGCGAGGACAACTATAAGAGAGTGACGGGATTCATATAGGGGTACTTGATCATGGCCTTTGCCATGTGGAAATGGTCCTTCCCCGGTAGGCAGACACGAGCTAAGATACTAGAAAACCAGCCACTAGCAATGAAATACACTCTCTGGAGGGTATCCAGTGACCCAAATTCGAAGGAGGCCAATGAGGAGGGATTCTGGGTTTGGTACAGTATGATGGTAGACGTGGTCATGAGCCAGTAGTGAATACCAGGGATTCTGCTGGACAAATACAACGAACAGGTCTAGTTCGGTGTCACACACAACCACACTCTCCTAAGGCCAAAAGGTGTGCTGGCGATGACTTTTGAAATGATGCCCCTAAAGCTGCACATTGATGAAAACACCTTCCATTCGGAAGTCTGCAGATGGCTAGGAGTATAGATGGAGGTCTGGGAGGGGGAATACATCTATGAATTCATAGGAATGATGGCTACGTCGCTACAACGAGAGACACCAGAGTAAACATCATCTAGGGTGACGGGACTGCAGCTGAATCCAGTCATCGATCGGCTAAATGACAAGGTACACAATTTCAATCATACTGTTCAAAAGATAGCCAATGAGTCTCCTAAATTCCCTACCTTTAAGGAATTCCAAGCCTCCCAGTCTACCTCACTCCCCATCACGACTCTTATTTTCACCCCATTGCCTAATATTGTGTTTACTACACCACCCCCAGCGCCCACAATGTTGGTGCGAAAGTCAAAAGCTGCAAAGCCAGTCACAGCACCAAAAGCAAATAAGCCTAGGGTGGAAGTCTCTAGCTCTGAGGTTGACCTAACTGGAGAGGATCAGCTGTGACAGAGCAGCCGGGGAGTCCTGATCAGATAAGAACCCCTCATGGAGACCCCGGTAACTAGCGTGCTTCCACCCCCAACCCACTTTTCCCATTTAAATTTTTGAATATTCGTACTTCCACCACCTACAATTACTAATTACCACAATTCACCTCATTCCGGGAACCTAACACCTCCCCCCCATCCACTTCATCTGCCATCGTGTCCGACCCCATCACCAGACAAAGGACTAGTGGGTACCTCAGGACTGAAGTTAACTCGGGTACTGCAGAAGTATCTGTGGTTAGCCAAACCCTAGCCCCCCAAGTCACATTTACTGAACTTATCAGCCAGGCAGAGCAAGCTATAAAAGACAGAGCTGACCAACTTCTAGTACATACTCCAGAATAGCCAACTCACTCGACCCCCCCAGACACAGGTGTAGCACCCGAATCACGGCCCGACGTCAACATGGGCGATTCTAGCAACCAGGCCAAGAATCCAACCCCGCCGCCATCACCAATAGAACATTTGGCCAAGTCAGTAGCCAGCGGGAAACCCTTATAGGTGAGGCTACCAGAGCAGGGTACATCAGGAGCAGAAGGCATGGAAACATGGGGGACATCCCAACTATTCCACTTCATACAGTGGGTAGCATAGTTGGCTGATGGGCTCCATGCAAAACTTCAACAGAGATGTGAGGAACATCATCAAAAAATAATCACACTTACTGAAGAGCATGATCAGCTATGAACTAAGAAGGGGGGCCTGCAGCAAGACGTTTTGCTGGTGACTTGAATATTTCAAGACATCTGGCCCACTGTAGCGGCCTACGACACCCAGGTACCACCATTGGAAGTCCAAGCCAATGTTGTGGGTGAATGAGCTATCCACGTCAAGGTAGCATGGGAAAACCTTGGGTATGAGAACACTGAGCTCAAAGCAGCTCTATTGGCTCACCCAGCTCTGCCAAACCCCGAGGTCATTTATGCCAACTAGATAACAGCAAAACAGGAACAGGTTGAGAGAGTGTAGGAAGCCTTGAGTACTGCAGCCCAGGAAGCATATGAGCTACTGAAGGGTCTACAAGAACATACGACGACCCTGACTCTCAAAACCCAACCCTTGTCTCTATAGCTTCAACAAATCAACCAAGAGATTCATAATGCAAAGGACCCAGTTGGCCTTGATCCGCTGTATGCCGCAGCAGACAACCTGGAAGTCTAGATTCAGGAGACAGAGGCCAGTTCAGCAACGACCAAGAAGGCCCTCTAGGAGCTCAGGCAACCTGTCATGGCAAGTGATCAGAATATGCAACAATTGGTCGCTCAGGCCAGTACATAGGTCTCAACCATCTTTGGCAAGCTCCCGACTGAAGGAGGAGAGGAAGCCATCACTCGTATCACAGCCACAAATAAAATAATTATGCAAGAGTGGTGGAAGGCTATAGCTTCCTTCTAGGAACTCAAGGTCGCGGCCCTTACAAAGGTCCCTGAGTTGGGGCCCTTGTTTGAGCAAACATAGGAGAGACGGTCGTCGGAACAGGAAACAAGAACAAGCGGAGCCATGGAGGTGGAGACGGTGATCTGCGATTGACTTGGGATGAGTCAAGAGACTGTGGTTGGGGCTTGTTGGGGCCCTTGTTTTGAATTTTGCATGAAGACAGATTTTGGGTTGCAGATCGGCACGTGGCAGGCACAACAATGGTAGCCAACAGAGCTGCCGAGGTTGTGAAGGAGCAGGAGATAGGTGGTGAGGTTGGCACAAACAAGTGCAAATGAAGGAAAGATACGAAAAAGGACAGACAATGGAACTCATGTTCAACAGGAAGAAGCCGAAAGCAACCGAGTGAGAACACAAGAGAAACTAACAGTTGCGCTGGCTAGTGAATAAATAGGTTGTCACCTAGCAAGAAAAGGTAAGAGAGGTTAGAGTAGAACGAGGCCGAGGAGCAGACGCCACAGGAGAGCTCTGTCCTTGTCTCGACATCATTGTATTTCCTGTGTCTCCATAGATCTGTTATTGTTGTAGTATCTCTCTCTATCCTGTGGGACCTTTGTAATTGAATTTGGAAGCTCATTCTGTCGAGCGATGTAACACTTGATTCTACTGAATGTTTCTTAATATATCTGAAGGTTGCTGGTATATCGTATGTCTTGAATGTGTTGCATGATTCCTGTAGTACCTTAAAATTTTAATTTGTTACTATCTGCATGATGTTCTAAGAGATCTTCTATATACGGTGTTATTTATGCGTACGATTTTGTGTTAGCTTTGAGTTGCGGATCCAATTGCTAATACCGGTCTGTTCCCCTCCTTCATGTGGTCATAGCATGCCTCGGGTGAGACTCTCTTCTCTTTGGAGTAGGGTGAAAATGCTGGCATGGTGCTAGACTACAGCGGACTCCCTTGTTGGCCCAATCCCTGAACCTAGGTCTTGCCCGCGAGACCTGTTTCCTTGCCAACATGATCTGAAAGGAGTGTATTAGTTTTTTGTGTTAAGTATCCTTTTAGTAATAAAAACATGTACAATTTGTCTCCATTTGTTTTCTTAAGGAATGAGTTTTTAACCATGAAACATAGATGAATTTTTAGTTTTAAGCATGAAAATAAACCTAAACAACACTGTACAACATTGTATAAGAGAGAAACAACATCACACATAAGTTTAACACAGTATGCATGATGAAGCAGTTCAATCCTCCTAGGCTACATCTACTGGTCCAACTCCCAATGGCATGTCCCTCTTTGTCATTATTCTCAAAATTGAGAATACATGTGTTTACAAGCCTCTAATGGTTGTTTTCTCTATACCAGTGGCTCCAGAATGCTCAAATTAGTCTAGCTAGACTCTTGTTTCACCCAAATTGGTCGAAAATTGACCTCCCAAAGCTTTTTCCCAATAACTCATAGAAAACCTCCACTAAAAGAGGAGATTGCATTGATTGCTGCTTAAAATAGCAAAAAATCTGAAAATTGGTGGGTGCACTAATTTTCTTCCAGATCTTACTGCGATTTTTAAATTTTATGGTTAAGGGGGAGGGGGAGGCCACATGACAACCCTGCAACCCCTGCGGTTAGTCTAACTGCCAAGCGGAACTACTCCAATAACATGGTTCACTCTTTTGGAACTGGAGTTAGAACCGAAGTTAAACAAGATATAACTATTGGATAACATTTATGGTATGGTTGCATGTGATATGGTTTGTATCGGCTCTGTATTACGGTTTAATACCGTCAAAAAATTATAACAAATGTCGCGGGTAATGTAAACTGTGACATGTGAACACGACTGTGAAGCCCTGGAGTTAAGGTTTGGATAGCCGCCGGTTTGACCGTTTAATTCTGTGGCTTCTAAATGTCATGTGACCAACAACCTTGGGGCTGACTGCGGGTTGGGACCGCCGGCAATCCCCCCCTCAACATTGAAACATGTACACTTTAAAATTATGCGGCAAACTATACAAGTAAGAACTACATGGTAGCAGAGACGATGGAGGTATTTGTGTATGCGCCAAAGGTCGCAAGGTTAAACCCCCCCCCCCCCCCCGACTCCACAAAATTTTACATTAATCTCCTTGGGACGTGTGGCAACCTTCAAGCTTGCCACGTGTCACCCATCCAACAGTGAAAATAAGAACGTACAAACCCAAATCTTTGGCCCTGGATGTCCCACTTGGCTAGATTTGATTGGTTATGCGAAAATGGAATATTCCTAGTATATGCCACCTGTTGACTGTACCTGCATGTTGATTGGGCATCCTAGTCACTTCTGTCACAAAAATTTTAGTTGTTTGGGAAAACAAACAGAACACGATATCTTCTTCATACGATATTAATTTTTCGAACTGTTTACGGTGCTGGAATTGAAAAGATGAGACCTTTCTGGTCGCTTGGGTTCAGTATAGTTTTAAGAACTTTCAATTTTAAGAAAAACACATGATCTCTTGATCATTCACCATGCCCAACTGACTCCACACCTGCACCATACACTTGGCAGATGTTCCATGGTTCTGATGAGGATGTTTCTCACTACAAGAGACAAAGGTAGGGCCTTACATATGGTTTACCTGCATTTTTGATCCACTTGGATGCCCATGAAGATGTCCTTATGCCCCCATACCCATTTGGGAGCACGACAGTGACTTGCTTGGAAAGAAAGGGGACAACCCATTGTCCACTATTTTTGGAGTCCATTTTCACACCATGACACACTTTGGACTTCATTAGGCCTCCTCAAACACCCAATGACTCATTTTATTGATCATTCTACCCCCTTGAGAGGCTTATTTTTATGTTATTGAACTATCTTGGTGGGCTTATCACTAAGGGATGTTATTATTGCACATTATTTTATTATTTTTGGCTTAATTAGGACAAATAGACAAATCAAAATCTTTATATATGGCATAAATTAATGAGAGGTGATTCATTTCTCTCATCATCACTTGGATTTGGAATTAGTGGCTACTTGGAGAATTTTTCATTCCATTTTGGAGGATGAGTTTGGTTTCATGGATGCATTTTGATGATTGTATACCATTCTCTTGGTCTTGGAGCTTCATTATTATCATGATTTGATTATTGTATATACTCATTGCACATGTATGTGATCTATTTTTCTTTTTTATTCTTGTATTTATCATATCACATGAATGTTGTTGGTTTTTTCGCTATCTAGTTTTGAAATTCATTGCTATTCTAGTTATTCAAGGGTTGCATCACTGCATGTGTCATTTATGAATGGGTGAATGTTCCTAGAGGTTATTCTTTTTGAAAATACCTTGATAACTCATAAAACATTTCATATAGAAGTATAAAGTCATTGGGTAACTTCTCTCATTCCCTAATCTTCATGCGAAGTTGCATAAAGGCTTCATTGATTCGGTTATTTTTCTCCATATCAAAAATTCATCTTGAATCCATCTCTCCCAAAGGTGAGGCACTAATCCATCCATTGGTGGTAACCTAAACGATTATCCTTCTCAACATCTTCCCTTTCTATACCTAGCCTTAATAGGTCACTGAGGGCATAAAATAAATTCTACTATAGCCATCACAACGCCTATGTTTTTGGTCCACTACTCCATTGGTGTTTCATATAGATGCCCTCCAAATTTGAAGCAAATATGACAGTGGAATCCCAAGATATATAAATCCTTAACTCATGGAGAATTATTGCCCTAGGTTTCCCTTGGCTATTGTATGCATTTGGATCATTGTATTCAATCCTCAATAGAAAATTTTTCTTTTGATCCTCCTCTCTACTCTAATTAGTTCAATCCACTCCTTGGTTGATCAACACTATACCCTTAACCTAATTTTGGGTCCTCTTGGTCATGTGTGGTTTTTAAACTTTACAACTCTAATTTCACAAATATCAAATAAAGGCCAATTCTCCCTATGGATTTTCAAGTATAGGAACCCTCTTGACAAAATATATTCCCAAAATCTAGACTCAATAATCCTCTTGTCCCTTCCTAAATAGCATATCGCCTTGCTTTTCAAGAAAGAAAGCCGTATAATTGAGTATCTCTTATATATATAGGCCTTTGGAATCACCCTTCATCCTTTCATTTCCATATTCATTCTTGTAATTACCTTATACTAGGTCTCCTCCCATCGGTGAAAGTTCTTAGAGATCAGGGACACTTAGCTAAGCTGACATTGGGATATCACTTCGTTATTTCCCCTCGACCTATTAGTTTCTCTATAGGACCCCCTCCTCCGACCCCTGCTAATTTGAACAATAATATGACACTTTATGGATAACATTGATTGTCAATCAAATTGTCTTTAAGAGAAAATTCTAAGGTACAAGTAGTGGAAGATAAAATTGAGCATCAAAATAAAATCCTCCATCTCTTAAAGGATAACTTGACTCTGGCACAAAATCAAATGAAAGAACAAGAAAAACAACATCATAGTGAAAGAAGTATTGACGTAGGAAATTCCATATTTTTACAATCACAAAAATACAAACAAATGTCCCTCGAGGAAGCTAAGAGGGATAGTAAATTATCATCCAAGTACTATGGTCCTTACAAGGTATTTAAAGATGTTGGTATTATGAGATACAAATTGTAGTTGCATACATCTTCTTGAATACACCCATTTTTCCATGTTTCATGATTAAAGAAGGTTATAGGTGATAATCTTCGAGTTCAAAAGATATTTCCATTATTTTTCAAGGAAGAAAAAATCATATTACAGCCTGAAGAATTCACGGAAACAAGAACCTGACAAGTATGGAATCAATCAACTTGATTCAGTGGAAGAAATTACTTGTTGAATATTCCACATGGGAGGATCAGGATTTTATACACAAGCATCGAAAAGTACTCAACCGTTGAAGAAACATTAGGGTAAATTTTAGACTAAAAGTGGTCACCTACGGAAAAATGATAAAGTAATAATTAAAATAATAAAATAAGAGTTATGAATTTTGGAGGGAAAAGAACAAAACTACTTTTTTTACTTGTATTTTTGGTGTATCTCGTTATCGATTAATCCAAATTTCAAGTGTAGACACTCGTTGGATGTGGAATTAAATTTCACATCCAACGAGTACCCATTATGCATACTTTTAAGAAGACCCACATTGATAAAAACTGAAGATACATCAAAAAATGCTTTGAACACATTTTTTTAATGTATCTTCAATTTTCATCAATGTGGGTCTTCTCAAAAGTATGCATAATGGGTACTCGTTGGATGTGGAATTTAATTATACATCTACCGAGTGTCTACACTTGTGTTTTGCTATACAACTACCCCCCATTTATTTTCGTAAATAGGGACCCTTCAGAGATAATTAGGAAAAATCCTTTTAAAAGTTCCTTCTAAAAAACACTTAGGAAATAAATTTATCTCAAAGCGCATCTCTTATCACATATCACTTTTAAATAAGAATCTATAAATCTTGCGATTTGTCAAACACGCCCTCTTAAAGTCTTTACTCTATTTTTTTTCGCATCGCACTTGATTTAGTTAAAGATTAGAACAAAAAAATAAAAGTCGCGATTGCCGCGGACCCGACAGGGCGAATGAACTCGAATATATAATCTCTTTTGCATCGTGTCCACATTTTAGATTTCAAAAATTGCACAGTGCATGGATTATGATTTAAAACTTCAATGTATTTCTTAAAAATTGTGATCTGTAATTTGTGTAGATCGCATTTCGCAATTGATAAGAAACAATCACGAAAATTATAAGATATGATTGCGATTTGTGCATTTATTGTTTCCAGCGTGCGAAAAGTGACTTATTTCATTTCGAATTGAATTATGATCTTAACAGATTTAATCAAAGGATAAGAATTGCATGCGAATCCATGCTAGCATTTAATTTTGAAATCATGAAGGAATTATGAGGAGATGACTGATCGAATTGATAGTTTTTGTGTGAAACATCTCTTCACAGTTTTTGTTATATGATATATTTTGTTTCAATTTTAGGAAAGAAGTTATTGAATCGAAGGAGTCTGAAATGAGTAAGAAAGGCAAAGAAGTGTCTCGAGCATCGTATACAGAAGATACATAAATGCCCTCACTATTTTCTGATACTGTTTGTCACAAATATTGTGGTATCACATCATGGGAAGCTATGTATAAACTATTTGAAGATCAAGGGCCAAAGGTGATAATGAAGATTTCTGCAACAGGCATTGGTTCCACTTTCGATGCAACTTTGTTTTACGTTGCATGTTCATTCATTCAGAAGATAGCGGCAAGGCCAAAGCTCATGCCTTACACAGATATGATCAAATGGGCAATTGAGAATTTGAATATTGAAGATAGAGTGTTTAAGAATTCCAGAGGAGAAGTCATGGGCTCGTTTAAAGTTGAAGACTTGGCAACTATGTATCATTTACCATCTCCACAACAGAGGTATGACAGTGTATATGTGCAAAGGTTTAAAGCTAAGCACCCAGATCTGATCAAAGTCATTCAAGAATGGAAGGACAACGAAGGAAAACTAAAGCAAGGCAAGTCTGGTATGTACCCCATTGCACAGATCCCAGAACCTTTTTTCTATGCTGCTGGTATGTTATGTAGGTTATTTGATAAACCATATAGTACTAGGTTTTCTAGAGATTAGGTTCCCTTGATTAATGCAATCGTCAACTCATCCATTTTGAATTGGGCAGATCTATTATCCAATTTCTTAGTTAAACACATTACTGAGTATAGGAATAAGAAAAATGCCCCATCTCATGAAAATTCACCCTTTTTTATGTCTGCGTATGTTATGGATGACATCTGTTTTCATTCTACATTTCCAACTATGGGTTGGAAATGGACTTCCAAAGAACCTACCCCAATCCATATTTATCATGAGGAACTTTGGGATTCCAAATACCACTTGCATTTTTATAAAGTCTATTATGGAGTTATGATGCCAATGTATCAAATGATTTTTAATGAAAAGATCCCTAGGGTTTCCAAAGAAGTCAGTAGGGATATTGTTCCTACAGCTCGATGGTTTTCTGAAGAGAAATTTACATATGTACGAGTATTTGGAAGCTTTGTTCTTCCACATGTTTTTCCATATTACGTTCCAGACAGGTTTTTCCGGAGAGAGATCGTTTATCAGCTTGTTAATGGTGTTACTAAACAATTGAAAGATGAAAAAAAGGAAATTTGGCCTTCTTTTCCTATACAATGTGATTCTTTCGCTCTGGCCAACATTGGTCACACATACAAAGAAGTGCCTAATGTGCAGATATTAAATCTTGCATTCATGCCTGGGAGACTGTATGATCCTGATGATGAAATTAAAATTTTTATGGCAAGACTTAAGACAAAGCCTTTTGACAAGGAAGAAGATCTGTTTGATGACTTCTTTCAAGGAGTTGAATTTTTTTCAGATGTTATTAAAAGGGTTTCAAATGAATCAAGTCAAGAAGATATTCAGGCCTTTCAAGAATACAGAAATGAGAGACTGAAAAATGTCCCTTTAACTTTATTTACCATGGAAGATGAAAAGAATACTCCAAGTGTTAGCATTGATGAAGAAATGAAAGATAATTCTGAAAATCAATCCGATCAATCTCAACAACAATCCGACAAATCTGAGGATGAGTTCGAAGTCATAAAAATGAATTTGGAAATTGATCAGGTTATTCATGAATTAGAGTTGCACTAAAAGTCAAAGAAACATGACACTAAATTGAATTGAGGAGAAGTTCAAAAGGATCAAAGCACAACAGATCGGTCCAAATCATCTGAAGGAAAAGACCTTTCAAATGAATGGGAATAATTTTCCCAAGCAATAAACACCCCCAAAGAAAAGAATATCACTGATTAAGCAGCAGATTTCCAAACTCCTGAGCCTTCTCGAAAGATAGTTCAGACTGTTAATCCTTTGCAAATAGTTCCATCAACTCAAAACAAAGAAATCATTCCAGCGTTTTTAGCAGATCAAATAATTTTGCAAATAGAAGACATTCCTTCATTAGATATCTTATATAGTCCTAGCCATAAAGCTGTAGTGAAAATAAATAAAAGGAAAAGAGTGGATGAAACTCTTAAATCTACAGATGAATCAGTCGACGTTATCTGGAAGGATTCACTTGAAGATCCTAATGAACATTTAATTAATTTATCTCAGTATGCAGGAGCTTATGCTATAACCATTGTAGACAAAGCAACTCAAATTAAAACTTTGTTAAGGAAAAGGGATTACAGGATACAAGAGTTGGAAGATTTATTGGATGCAGAGAAGGTTAAGACTACATAACAGATCAGAATGAATTCAGAGCAGTTCCTTAAAGATATTGAGAGGCTTAAGCTAGAACATCATGCACAGCTTGAAGAGAAACAGGTACACATGGAGAAGACTTTAGCAGAATTACAAAAGCACTCACAGTCAGAAATATTTGTTAAAGAAGCACTTGATATAAATGCCATGTTAAAGTAAAAACCAAAGGTATTTTTTTTATCAAGAAGCCATGATTGATCCTTACTGTGATTGAAATAAAATAATGATTCAACAAATCACTATCCAAAAGCTTGAATGTGAAAAACTTCAGAGTCAATTTGAAGAATATGATCAATGGCAAGATTCAGATGCTGGAAAGAAGGCTAATCTACCTCAAGTAGATAAATTTCATAAGGAATTATTGTTTACAAAGTGGAAGACACAAATTTCCAGAGCAGAAAAAGCAGAAGCTAGGACATCCATTAAATCAAATGAAATTATACAGCATTTGTGTGGTCAATGTTTCAAAATAGGATTTTTGGAAGAAAACACGTCTGATGTGTTTTCAATGATCAAAGAAGTAGAGTTGAAATGGGTTCAACAAGCAGATCAGCAAGAAGAAATGATCAAGAAAATTGACAAGTTTGATCAAGAAAATTCTTTGGATTTTCTGATCAAACTATATCATCAACAAAAAATGATTTAGTTAATCACAGAATGAGCCCAAAGGTCACAATCAACAATTTCAAATGCTATATTCAAGGATCACATTCACTCACGAATATCTCAACCACCTTAGCTCAAGACTATGGTAGATATTTGCAAGTTATGTGACCACATTCAGCTCAAGAAGAAGGATCCTTAAATCAAGATTGTTAGTTTCTTTAATTTCCTACATTATAGTTCAAGATAGGTTTTATAGACAGAGGTTGTTTGAAACCTCCTCTATATTTTTGTAAAGTATTTAATTTAGCTAAGTAGTTAATTGTGGTATTTAAACCCTTCTCATGCATTTAGAGAAGGGTCCTGAATTTTATTAAGAACATTTGCAAAGAACGCTTAAGTTGCAAGTAGGTTTGTAAGTGTCTTGATGAAAGAATGGAACACGACCTTATTTAGTTATATAAATCATCTTGTTGATCAATGTTGATTCACTTTGGCTTGGCTTTTTTTATTAAAGAATTGAATATGAACTTTTATCATTGATCTGATAAACAGGACGACAAACAACTGGCACTAATATCATGTATGTTATTACTGTTTTGAATATTAATGATTAATACAACTTTCATGAATCATATTTAGAATTAATTATTTATGTCTAAAGTATTTTTTTCATTAATCGTACAGTATACAGGCAGAAATCAATTATTTTACATATGGTCATTACATAAATGCGATATGTCCTTCATATTCTTTTTGATTAATTAATCTTTTCAAAAGGAATTATTCTACACCGTTATAATTCTATTTAATCTACAATGATTTCAAAACAGATTAGATAGTTATCTTCCTAAATCGCATTTGAGATACTTTACCCGGGTTAGATTAAGTTTATTTTAAAGTCTTGCATTTAGAAGTAAATTTTTTTAGTTTGTTGTAATTCATAATTTTTAAAATGTTTTGGTAGAAAGCTCACAAATCATCACACAAACACCAAAACTGGGAAACTGGTCCCAACACCTCCAGTCGGAGCCACTACCCCAAACGGAAAAGGCGCTGCTTTAAGGTGCGGACCGAGTGGTTATCCCTCTTTGTTGTTGCCACAGATTTCTGAGGCTTCAACAACTTGAAATTCAAGTAAACCTATAATGTTATAAGTGAAAAATATAAGTAAAAAAGTAGTTTTTCTTCTTTTCCCTCCAAAATATTTACATGTATCTCTTTTTAAATTTAAAGGATTTTGATTGGTTTACATATTATGCAATGGAAATTAAGTGCAAATTCCATCGGAAATTTTATCCTAAAATTTTCTCTAATGACAAATTTTTGAAGTAGAGGGGCATGTTAGGTCCCTATAATACTATTGTAGTCCCCATATTGTTACTCTTGTGCACCATGTAGCCTCCACAATGGTATTTTTGTGCACAATAGAAGCGCATTATTATTATTTTTGCGCCCTTGCATTATTAATGTTATGTAAGACCTTATTATATTGTGACCCTTTAGACTCTTATATATACCAAGGAGGTCTTGTGATTTGTATCATCCAAGAATTGCTCATTTATGTGTTCTAAAGGGATATTTCCCCCTTAGAGAGACTTATTTCAAGTCATTGATCAATATTTTCTTCCATTTTTTTTATTTTCTTACATAAAAATGGTGCACATGATTAAGTAGTAAATAAAGAAAGTTAAATTGATATATATTAGATTGACTCAAATTCTCAGTCTATTTTGAGCACTATATAGGTTACAAGTGTAATCAAACCCAATAAAGAGTTTAGTTATTGCATACATTAATTTATTAGGAAGGAAAGCTCTCCAAAAGAGTTTCAAAGTGAATTGGAGTTGGTTGGGTATGTGTTTGTGTGTATTTTCGATGAAAGAAACCAACCTCTATATAAGCCCAAGAGTTATATTGAGGTTGTTGGTGCTGGGTTAGTCCAAAAGTATACTCTCTTAAGAGTAAAACAAGTCTTGAAGCCAACACAACGATATTCATAGGCATGAAGCCATTACAACAATATTTATGATGGAATTATAGCTCATCATGTCACTGGTGGGGATTTGAAGCAGGGCAAGGAAGATAACAACCATTCTACTCAACCAATCGAGATAAATCTAGTTTACAAATACACACAGATACATACATTTTTTCAAGAGATGGAATATCTTCTTTCTCTTAAGAATTCACTTATATATTTTCTACATTTGAGTTGATTTATACGGTCTATGCATAATATTTGGCTATGGATTTTTTGTAATTTGAATTGTACTAAGAATCATGAGTGATTTGGCCAGTCTTAGAAAGAAAGTGATTAAAGAAAGGATGGGAAAAACTATTTAGTATAGAAGCGAAAACAAGGTGGGGGATTATTTGGAGGATCCAATCAAATCATGAGTATTGTAGAGTAATAGGAGGCATTTTTGGGGCATGGTCATGTAAATTTCATTTATTTATAGTTTGAAATGAATGATCATAGATTCATAAGGTTGATTGACCTTGGATTGGAGGGGGGTAGCCAACGACTTGGAAAGATAGAAAACCATGGCTAATGATGGGAGGAGAAGTTGAATATACCTAAATATGTTGTATTTCTAATATTAAGTCTATTTTAAGAGAGCATGGTCAACAATACAATTTACAATTGAAAAACGAAAGCATGTGGAGTCCCCATAATATCAAAAGGATCCAATACTATTAAGGATGACCAAATCATGTTAGTCTCTCGAGCTAATTAGGTGCTTACCATAAAGGGTTCATGCTTTATAAATTGAACTCCAACATAAAGTAACAACGTGTAAATACACTACCTAAGTCATTAATGAGACTATTATATGTTTAACTGATATATTAGTTTTTTTAATTAATAAAAATAAAATAAATTTACAATTTCATTTAAGTAAAAAATAATAATATAATATTGGCAAAGAGACATGTATTTGAAGTAATAAAATAGATTTTTTGATGCTTACATTGGATTCATGTTTATAGGCATTTACCAACTATTTAATTAATATGATTCAAATTCAAAAAGAAAGTATATTATGTACAACATTCTATTCTATTTGTGATGTCAAATAGCAATGTGATGTATGACCTTTATTATTATTCTAAACTAAATAATTAAATTATCTTAAAAAATTATTTTTATTTTAAAAATACCATAAATTAATTGTTGATGAAATATGAATTTTAATACTTTGAACATTATATTTATAGCAACAACTTTGCATTAATTTATGTCTCTATTAAGATTTTTATTTTTATTTGTTACTTTTCTATTACTCATTTTTTTTTCATTAAATTTTACTTTTATTGTCTTCTTCTTTTGTATTTATCTAAAGTCTTTTCTTATTTTCAACTCATTATGAGCTCAACATGTTACACGTGAGACTTGAACCTATTTGGAGAGGAAAACAAAATTTCTCCCAATGGCTGGAACCACATCCAATTGAGGTTCACATAAAATATGATACATGTAAAAGTCTATCTTTGATTAATGAAAAGAAATTATTGAGTACATATGGTCTACAACTTTACACATAAATAAAATTGAACCCCACTCTATAATATGTATATCTAAATAAGTGTCACTATAATGGTGATGTCCTTGCTCAAGGATCCCATTATAATGTTAATGTCCTTGCTCAGAAATTGTTGAAAATGTATGGTTTAATATTTGCAATGATATTTAACATTTGAGGTGCAATGTAGTTTTAAATTTCATTTTCACGGTAGCCTACAGAGGCTTACCTAATTCATCAATTTAGCAACAATGATGTGTTCAAGCTGCCATCCATGCGAGACTAACAGAACAACAATCTCTTATAATTTTGGTCTGATGAATTTTGTTTCTCAAGTCTGTGTGCTGCTAGGATCACCCAAAATTGAGTTTCATCCAAGAGTAGCTTTGCATCCGTAGTTTCCAAAACTTATGCAGTTGTTTCTACCTCCTCCATGACCAATTTTCCCTCTACAACATGCCCATATAGAAACCTAAATTCAAATTCCATCTCTTATTTTGCACACATTATTTGCCTTGGCTCCATTTCTCTAAGTCATGGCCCACTTATGGAGTTCACCATTTCTCCATATAAGCTAAATAGTTGATCATGTTAATACATTTATAATATTAATAAATAATTATTTATCTAATAGGAAATTAAATACATAAATCTAACTGTAAATTAAGAAGAAATAATTGTGATAATGAATTTGAGAAAAGCTAAAACTATAATTAAAATTAAAAATCATTTAAATCACTTAAAATTATAAAATTTATTTATAAAATATAAATAATTTAATAAATATAATTATATTTTTTTATAATATAATAATGAAAAAAATAATTAAATTTTAAATATATGTATAAATTTATTGATAGTACATAATGATTTTTTTTTTTAAATATATTTACAAAATAACAATGCAACAATATTAATTCAATTTAATTCAAGGGAAAAGAACGGGTAACAAAAGACTCGAAAAACGTTATGAAAATTATTTTTTTATATAATTTATGGAGTGAATTTGATTAAGATAGAAAGAATGTCCTTGAAACCCTTTTTTTATGAACGAGTTGTCGTTCCACCTCCTGTTGCAAGTATAAGTTACAGCCAGATAATAGAATGTTGCAAGTATTAGGTGACTACTCGTTAAGAAAGAGAACTCGTACTTTATTAAGAAAATTAACTCATTTATAAATTGAGTTGAATTCATTATCATAAGTTATGAATTCAATTAAATTAAATTTATTTATAATCTTGCAAGTATAAGTTACAATCGCATAATAAAATGTTGCAAGTATTAGGTGACCATTCCTTAAAAAAAAATCGTATTTTATTAAGAAAAAAAACTCAATTGAATTCATTATTATAAATTATAAATTCAATTCAATTTAATTTATTTATAATCTAAAAAAACTCAATTGAATTCATTATTATAAATTATAAATTCAATTCAATTTAATTTATTTATAATCTAAATTGAATTTATTATCATTTGTTAATTTTTTTGATAAGATCTTAAAAAGAATTACATATCTCCTATATATTAAAGGACTCGCTCTCTATATCTCTATATAACAAACCAGAGAGAAACATACATGCTGAACATATAAACATTAACCGTAAAAGAAAAGCATACATTATACTTAAAAGAAAAGCATATTTTATTTTAGAAAACTCTAATTCTTGAAAAATCACTTTGGTGCGAGGCTTCTCCATCATACTTTGGTGCCCCTTTCGTTTTCTAGTACACGTCTAGTGATAAAACACTTTTTTTTTTTTCCTTCTCTCGCGCCACGAAGACTAACCGGCCGCCGTAGGTGTAACGCTATATACGACTGAAATGGTACACACAAACAAACAATAAAACTTGAGGTGTAACATCGCAAGGTGATGGAAGGGGGTGCCATGGGTAATTTGATTCATTTATTGTTTGACAAATGTGGAGAAAGGGCCGGGAATTTTTTTTAATAAAATCAAAAATAAAGTATTCTTCGAGAGTCTTTTAGGGTGAGCGAGTTGTTTGTATTGATTTCACTTTACGATGCTATGAAATTGCAGAGATTTTTTTAAACTCTTTCATCTTTAAATTTTCTCGTCATCATAAATGTGAAACCTTTTACATTGTAAAAATACATGAAAATCTCATCATCACATGAAAATATTTCACTTTTGAAATTCTAGTCATCATAAATATAATGAACCTTTTAGAATATAAGAAACAGATCAATTTCATTAATAAAAAAACATTTATTTAACATTTTTGACTTATATTAATGATCTAATATAAAAGTGATTTCATCCTAGCATGAAAAGCGTTCACTTTCAACTGTTTTAGTTGTTACAAATGTTCATAATCTTTTGATAAGAAATACATGACTCTTCATTGATAAACCAATTTTTTTTCATAATTTTTCACTTATTTGTATATAAGCAACCTATATATAAATAGAAATGTAAGCTAATAATCGCATGAGAATTTTTCATTCTTTGAATACTTTAGCTATCACATATATTGTAAATCTTTTATGTTTAAGAAATAAATAACTCTTTCTTATTAAATTACATTATAAAAAATATATAATTATTTATTAATAAATTATTGTTTGTTAATAATTTTCACTTTATTTTTATATATAAATTATGAAATCTACATTAACCAATTTAATTCATTTCAAAAAATAGCTAAAAGACTTATCTTTTTTTGAAATATTAATATGTGTAGAATTTTTTTTATTTGTATGAAAGAATATAAAGACGTGTATGAGAAGAATTAAAAAGTTAAAATAAATATAAATAATTGGAAAAATTTAATACAATTAATTTTATTTAAAATTAAAAGGAGATTTTTTTTCGAAATCTCGTAATTTTTTTTTTCAAAAAATCAATTAGTTGGAGTGTCTGAATCATTTTTTTATGGTGGAAATGGATTCAGCACAATCAAAACCCATGTGGCACCCAAAATCCTGAAGTTTGATAGGTGTAACTCAGATTTTCAAAAGTTTCTGCCATAATTTTTCATAATCTTGACAGAATTTCTGGGTTATTCTGTGGGAATTTTTTAGACTACTCGAAATAAAAAATTTAATATATATATTTTCACAATGTTATTGAATAATAAATGATTGATTTTTTTTTTGGGGGGTAAAGTTTTCTGGTACATCTATTGATAAAGGCTTTAATTTCTCCTCTAGTGCCCATTTCGTTTTTTGGAGCTTGAATTTCTTTTCCTTCTCTCTTCCCACGAAAATGGATGGTCGTCATGGGGTAACGCTATTTAGGAGTGAATTGATACCACACAAATAATTTTCAATGGAGTTATTTGACACCACAGGAATCAATGCCTACTCGTTCTCCATCTTCAATGTCACTTCTAGATTTATGAGGACTGACATGAACTTGTAATATTGGATTTAAAAAAAAAAAGAGTGAATTTACTGGTAAGCCTCCTTCCAGGCATGCAAATTTGGGTAAATTTGGGAATTTTATCCACTAGTTATAATCTTTTTCATTTTCATTTAGTTTTCTCTAATGGATCACAACTTTTATCAATTTGTTTTTTTGATTTATCCAATAATAATTTCATTGAAGAATATTATATGATCTTGAAAGATGACAATGATTTGGAATAAATGAATGTGATTCTAGTTATTTTTATTGCAATACATAAGATTACATAAAAGATATTATGTATAATGTGTAATGCAAACATTATATTTGATTTGTCTAAGAATAAAATTATAGGAGAATTCCCTAAAAGCATAGGAAATTTGAAAAGTGTGAGATTACTAAAATTATGTTGGAACCTATTGGAAGGGAAAAAACCTCCATTTTTTAGTGATATATCTACTTTGGAACAATTAGACCTGTCCAAAAATAATTTGAGTGGAGCAATTCCTTAAGATCTTTCTCAATTATCAATATTGTTGGCTTATCTTGAATTTTCATCTAATAACCTATATGGGCCAATTACAACAGGGACAAAGTATTACACCTTTAAAGTCTTCATTTCAAAAGAAGATATGCTTTGCGAAGGTGCAATAAAAAAGATAAGAAGACAACTAGTGAACATAATGGTAGTGAAAGTAACATTAAAAGAGGATGTTTCAACTATGTAAAAGGAAATGTTTCTTTAATAGCCTTAGGGATGGGAATTCGGGTAGGATTTGGGGGAGTTGTCTCTATGTTTAGTGTTTGGGATAAAGCAACCCATTGGTGAGTGAGTTTGTTTCCCAATAGCATAAGAAGACCCTTTTATGGCCTCTACCAATTCTCTACATAGGTCAAATAAAATTTGTCCATACACATTGTTAACTTAATGTATGTAATGTCATCTAATGATATACTCTGAATGTTATTTATAGTATATCTTCTTTTCCTAGTAAGTGTACCTATATTGTTATTTAAGTGAATGAAATTTGAAATTACCAAATTTTGTGTAAAAATGTAAAATAAAACACAAATATATTTTTTTTAATTATTGTTAGTTTCTATAAAAATCTTATATAATCTAATAAGAAAAAAATGTCGCAATGTCCTCTAATGAATATAAAAAAATAAAACAAATAACCTAACAAAACTGAGCTCAAATTAAAATAAAACCATAACCAAAAAAAGCTCAATTGATATTAATAAAATAATAGCTTATATAAAACCTGAATTAGTTTTAAGAAAAAGAATTAAGAGATTTCTAACGCAAATGCCAAATATCTTCAACGGTTTTCATGTAATAATATGTCAGATTTAATTTTAATATAATATATTAATATTAGATTTAGGTTTAGTTTGTATACAGACCTTTAATTTTAATATAATATATTAATATTATTTGCATTTGAAGGGCAATGTGAACGACAATCGACATTTTGACCATGAAGCCCCCAAGCCATACAACTGTACACGTTAAACTATAGCACTATTGAAATGTGGTCAATTTCAATAGTAATAGATCCAAAAAATACATTAGGTAATAGATCTAAAAGTTAACCAAAAAAACATTATGTAATAGGTCCAGAAGTTCTAAATGAAAATCCTAACTATGCCGGGACAATATGTGTTATATTTTCAGTAGCCTTTCTGTTTCCTATCAAACAAATTATTATTCAATTTTAAATATAATGTGGAATAAGCTTTACCTTGGATACTTCATGTACCAAACTGGGCGTGTCCCAACGCATTCATAAGAATCCTAAACACGACATTCTCCATTGATTATCAAAGCATTTAAGTAAATCTGAAGTCCTTGTGAGTAATTTCTCTTGAATATTTGATTCATTTATTTCGCTACAACCCATCTGTTTAAATAATAATATTACATTATGATGTGGAGTTGCACCATTCCTTTCCCCTAACAAATAAAAGTGGTAGTGCTTTTTTATTAAAATAAAATATACATTATCAAAATTTGAGGTATATGTTTAGGTCTGGGTTAATTACATGGAAGGTGGTTTTATGATGGGTTTGGTTGGATAGATTTGACCAATAAGATCTGTGTATTTTCGTCTTCCTCTCCAAATAAAAATTGATAAGTGGCACTTAATTGTAATAGAATTAGCTAGAAATGTGTTGTCTTTTAAAATTTTCTAAATCTCATCCTAAATGAAAAAAAAAAAAAAAAAAAACATTAGAGTCTCTAAATTTTGAGATATTTTGATATTTCATTAGTTTTGAAATTAATTTATCATAAAATTAAGTTCTATTGGGTTTTGAAAAATAATTCTAAAAAAAAATTAGAATAATAATTTATATTTTTTATATTTAAATGTTTTAAAATCAATTTATAATAAAAAATTTAATATTTATTATACAAAATTTTAATATATATTATTAATATATAAGTATTTTTTGATGCTGCACAAGGAATTTGTTGGAAGTGGATGTCCTTTAATTTTTTTTGTAAAAAATAGATTAACTAATAAAACACACATAAAAAAAACTTGAGACATAGAACTAGTGGAAAAGGCTTCAGAGCCTTACGACATTCCTCACATATTCTTCATTATTAAAATAATGTTATAATACAAACAAATAGATGAGGAAGTTGTCTCAAAATAGTGCGTCTATCTTGGACAACTTGGTTGAGCAAATATCTCAACCACACACACTGATCTAGGAGCTAAGTTAGGTAGGCTTAAACTAACTCCTAATTAAGAGGAACTAACATAATCTAGAAAATTATGCATAAAATCCTAATTTTCAATATTTAATTAATTTAATGAACTTTGGATTTATAATTGTTTATGAGAGAGAGGCTAGCATTCCCCCCCTCAATGATAAATCCAAAATAATGTAGAAATTTCTTAATACTGATAGTATTACCAAATTCTCATGATCTAACAAATTAATCTTATGTTAAATACATAATCCTTTCACTTAATTCTTTGTCGAAATTAAATCTCCAATTGCAAAACACATGAAGAAAATCAATCACACATAAACAAGATGTTTTACCGGGAAAGCTTAAAGCTAAACACCCCAACTATCGTATATTATGTATATCAATGGATCATGTAACGATTTCATACAAAGCTTAGTACATCAAGCTCTCAGTACAATCAACAATCATTACACATTGTCATGCAGAAATTTGCATACCTATGCACCAATTTCTTGCCTCCTGACAGCCTGCCTCCACTGCGCAATCCCTGCTGAAGAAGACCCCTGAATGAATTCAAATTGGCCTTGCCTTGACTACACAATCTGCAATGGCATCTCCAATGTGTTTCAGATGCATTGAATGTATCACTATAGTCACAACAGATAGTCCATCTCACCCTTTCACCTATCTCTCCACTAGAACTGGCATGCAAGTAGTTAACTACTATATTTGTTCGGTTGCAAGTGAGTTATTAGTTGTGAATTAATTAACTAATTAATTCACTAAATTCTCACTAGTGTATCTTCAGTTAGAACAACATACAACTAGCACAACCGAGTTTAACTCACTTAATTGAGTTAAACAAAATAACAACTCCCATAACTACTCTTCCAACTCTGTCACAACTTTTCCACTTCAGTTCTAACTGAGTCATCCATGCATGAGTGACCAACCACCCTAGGAATTGCATAATTCCTTCAGCCCACTGATTTTCCAAATCTGTTCACTGAAATAAAGTGCTCCAACAGAATAAGTTGATATTTATTTTCGGGTTATTATTAAGGTCTAATAATAAACGACATGCATCTATTTTTAGATTAGCGATCTATAAATATACTTTGCCCAATCTTCTAAAAATAGAATTTCATCTATTTTCCAACTTGATCAACCATCTACGAATAGTATCCTGCAACTTATAGAATATGCTCACCATGTCTAAAAATAGACATACACCTAAAAATAGTCTTCGGGCCCCACTTAGTGAAGGTGCTTAATTTTCACTAAGCTCATCATCTTGTTGAATCTCAACACTCCCTCTCAACAAGATAGGGATTATCCTTCACCCCGATCCTGCCTCTATGGTATTCGAATTTGCTCCTGCTGAGCGTCTTCGTCAGAATATTTGCATCCTAATATTCTGTAAGAATGTACTGAAGCAACATGATCTTCTGCTGCACAAAATCTCTGATATTATGATACCGGATATCTATATTCTTAGATCTATCATGAAACATGGGTGTACGAAATCACACCAGTTTAAGGGGTGTGGTCTACCCCTTTAAACTATTGGTAACATGCAGAAAGTGGTGGAGTTCAAAAGCATACAATCTAGAAGAAAAAGCATGCAAATGTATACTCAAATTAAACTAAAAATAAAACACAAATATACTTAAGCCATTGAAGAGAGTCAAATGATAATAATGCAAACGATGGCTCTAGGCCCCTTCTTATTGAGTGTTTGATACGAAGAAGAAATTTTACCCACTTGCCAAAGGGCCCCTAGAAAATGGTTCTAGGTCTCGATGCAAGGATGTTGTTTTCCAAGCTCTTCCTCGGCGCAGTCTCTCTCTCTCTCTGCCATGATGGACTAAGATTTTTGGGTGGCCAACAATCGAGTCCCCTCTATCTCCAACTTTGAGTCACACACTGTTGTTATTTTTTGGGAAATTCTGGCTAGCATAACAATGTGATCACCCATTCATCTTCTCATTGTGGCTTTATATAGGGGATTTCAAATCCTCCTTCCCTCCCTTGGTACATGGTGGATGGTGACCCAAGGGAGAGGTATGATTCCATTGTGTGCTCACATAGTGTCTAAGGAGGCACTGGTGGCTGTCCTTAGGCGACTTCATGTAAGGCGTAAATTGTCCTTTGCTTTGTGTGGTCTCAGATAATGACATTTTTTCACTTTCAGGAATGCGCGCAGAAGGCGCTCTTCTCGAAGGATAATGCGCGCAAATAGAATTTAATGACTAGTTCAAATTTGATTTCCTTTAAACCTTTGAGATTTTAAATACTTTCTAGATTCCATAATGTCTTCCTGCCCTGTAAATCCTTTAGCTTGACATTAATTAATGTCATCTTCTCCTATACGATTTTCCAGTGTTAATAGCTTCGCCCTAATGTGTGAGGTCTCAGAGGTCTCGGAAGGACTATATAGCCGAAATGCATTATAGTTTCTTTTCTGTATCGTGCGTAGAGAGAGAGGGAGACCTGCGTGAAGCTTTGGAGTTGACAACACCCTGCACCGATTCCAAGAATGACCACGTCTAAGCGATCCCTACAAGAAAATACAATTTACAATATATGTAAAAAATTTCAACGAGGCGGGCATGTCCCATGCTCGTGATGTTGTGGCTAGTTAAAAAAAATTGACAGATATATGTTTGTCTATGTCACTACTATTGTAGTGATGCTGGCAGTTGTTGACGATGACTGCTGACGCCCTTAGGGGTGTTTTTTCTTTTACGATAGGTGGAATGTGGTACCCATATGTGTAACCTTGGTATGGCATATAGCTGCACAATGTGTGCATAGGTGTTCGCTGGGACCTTCCCGTGTAAGCATTTTTTTATAGAGACTCTTATGGAGGCACGGGTCTTCGACGAATATGATTCAAAGTGTAATTGTTGTAAGGTACAATACCATCTTGACATGAAATCTTTTGTTGTAGTTGAATGCCAAGAGGATCGATGACATCTGTGTACAATGATGTCTCCCATAGCGCCATCCGAAGATGCCCCTTGTATGGAGAGGGGTGATCCAAGTTACAACTTATTTTTTGGAATATGGGTGTTGAACTCGAAAAAAGGGAAGCCTCAACTGAACGAGGGGTCGCTGATATGAGGGATCGGGGACCTGGGTATGGTAGGTTTAACATAGGCATGTTGGTGAGAGGTGACTAAAAACTTATGATGGGGATTCAGTGGCCTGAGGTCGGAGTATGCTTAAGCGGATTGGAGGCAGTCATAGTTATTTCTGAAGGGAAAATCCCTGGAGTCAGTAGGATTTCCAGGGCAGGTGTAAACCGGCTATGAATGTCATTATGGTGCGTGCGTGGGGGTGGAATACTCCGACCAAGGGGGATTAGGGACTACTGCAATGGGAGAAAATATGAAATACGAGGGTGGGGGGGCGAAGTGCACCATTTGTGGTCTTTGTACACTTACCAAAAGAATAAAATAATGGGGTTTGGTTTGTACAAAACACATAGATGGGTACCCCCAAAACATGAAGGTGTTCGCTCACTGATGGCGTGAGGAAGGTGTTTTACTGGGGGTGCGGGTCCCATTGGTTGGTCTCATGTGCGAGGTTGATGAAGTAGATGAAGAATATCACAGATGGGATTATGTTGGTGGAGGTACGGTGGGCCAAATGTGATGCGCGGTGGTGCGCATTTTATCTGCTTGTACAACTTGGTCGTCCAAGAAGGGGGTTTTAGTTTGCATGGTAAACTTGACCTTGTGCATGATGAATGGATGGGCACGAGGTGCTTCCTTGAATGAAGTGGTATGGCCATGGCATCACTGTTGTTGTGATATATGGTCTACTTTGGATGACGAGCGCCATGGAGGGGAGGCTCTACCATCCAACGCGGATGTTTGTCATGTGCAGGATGTGGTAATGATAAACATGGTTGGATATGAGGACCCTATGGTTTGTTTCTGATGGAGAAATGATGTCAGGATATGCAAAGTTTTCTGGGACTCTATTATCCCTGGAGGTAGAATGATACCTGCTATGGAACTTTCAGTAGATGGTGTTGTAGATGGTTTGTGGGTTTTTCCTACAAAAACAACTACCTCAAGTGAAAGCATCTTCTTTTCATCAAATATTATTGAAAGGCATGAGCTTTAAAAAGGAAGATGAGGGAGGGCATACCTACCGGCACTGAAAATTTATTTTTCGTGGAAAGCGAATGTGTGGCATCACTTTCGTTCATCATGGCATACTGATGATGGTACAACTTACGGTTCTCATAATGGACCTTCTGATCTCCTATTATGGACCTCCAAAGTTTTTGAAAAGGGTAATAAATAAGTGATTATGGCCCTAATCCTATTCATTTGTACTTGCTTAGTTTTGAGAGGTCAGAGGCGTTTATGGAGCCTTTCTTACCGTTGCGACCAGCCCATGTACCAGGGATTAGTGATTATGCCGGGGTAACTTCCATGACATCCTGCATTTAATTTTTTACAGTTTGAAAGTGCTAGGGGCTATACAAATTGGGTTTATAAAGACTCTGGGTGACTTTTTCCTTAGATTTTGCGGGCAATCTGGGAAAAAGCACGTCTTCCTTGCACGCAATTTTGAGGGATAAGCACATGAGGGTGCTCTGTTCCCTAATTTTAGCACGCCTATGAAAAATAAAGGCGTGTGAGGGCATGCTTGTCTAAGGGACAGGCGCGCAAAGGCCGAGGTGACAATTTTTTTTGGTTTTTTGTCTATTTTTGGGTTTTTTCTCTATATTGATGGGTACCTGTGTTGATGAAAGGTTATTGTGGAGGTAGCGGGACTGGACCGAGATCCAGACTGCTCTAGCTGCTAATGCTGGGGTGCAATGTCAGTTGGCCTCATGGGGCCTTCTGAAGTTTGATGAGAATGAGTTTCTTCGGCCTCAGGACCGATTACTACAATACATTATCTAGCACTGGCACAAGAGGCACAACATGTTTGTGTTGTAAGGGATGAACTTGGTGATCTGTCCTTGTTAGGATATTCGACACATAGGAAATAGTTAATAATAACTTAGTCTAGTGTAGAGTTAGGTAAAGTGTGTTTCTTTACCATGTACATTTGTAACTTATAATCAGACGGTCACGATTTGTAGTGATCCGACGATTATCTCTCACCTTGGTATTAACGACACTTGATTCGTGGCTTAACACCCGATTGGTCCATGATCTCTATTTAAGGAGCATGGAGTGTCATTTGTCCAGTAACCGTTTATGAGAGAAACATATGTAACTTTTATTTTTATATTATTAAATTGCCTTAAGTGGCCATGTTGGCTCAGGCCGTGGACTGTTTCCCTCTTTGAGGGTTTTAACCACGTGATTATACTGGTGTAATGATTTGTGATCTGTTTGTGAGTGGTGACCTTTGTTTCTTGATCTACGGAACTTACCATGTAAATTCCTACATGGTATCAAAGCTATTTTGAGGGCTGCATCCGTTGTTGATCAAAATCTGAAGCTAGTTTGACTGCATGCAACTGTCGTTTTGTAAATCTACTATTTCTAAACATTTTTGGGCTTGGAGAACTACTCGGTTGTGTCTGGAGCATCTGCTACAGCAAGTAACGCCTTTCGTTTCATGCGAAAGGGTTTACGTCTACCCAAGTTATGATAGTTTAGATCTGGAGGTATAAAGCATCTATTTTGCAGTTATATTTGTTAATAGTTCTGGTTATTTCGGTTTGTTTCTGTTTATTTTCGGTATTAAAATTTTATTTATTTGCTAGATCTATACCCTCTTCTCTATTTATGCTCTTTTTTGTGTGTTGCGTGCGATATCGGCAAATCAGAAACAGGAAAAAAGATTTTTTTTGCTACATATGCTCTTTCCCCGCATCTTTGTGCGATCTCGAGAAATCAGAAATAGTGAGAAAAGTGATAGTTGCCGGCAAGGACAACCGAAAATCTAACATTCTGCTGTAAGGCTTTGCATTTCATTTTTTTTGCTTGGTTCTTGTGTTTTTTTGTGCAGGAAAAGGCACGCACACTGAAGAGTTCAAAAAAAAAAAAAAAAAAAAAAACCCTTCCTCCTTTCATACAATAACGTGATCCTTTTACTATCTCACCTGGTGAGGGGTTAGTTTATGAGAATAGAAGTCTTGGGTTCAAGTCTCCTTCTCAAGCTTCTTTTGTAAAAATGTTTTATTCAAAGGGGCAGAATTTTTTTTCAAAAGCCGCACTTCATCTCGTTCCTGTAACTATTCGGCATCTACAACTCATATTTTTCAAAAGGCATAAATTATTCATCCGGAAGCTGTTTTTCGAGCTGTTTTTTTTTTAAATGGCCTAATTTTTCGAGATATTTCCATTGGAGAAGTTATTTTCAGTTTTTCTCAGCTTCAGTTTTTTTTTTAAAATGGAAAGTGCATGCTCGATTATTCTTAACAGCACCAATTATTTCCAATGGCTACCTCACATGGTAGATATGCTTAGAAGTAAAGGGCTTTATAGAATAGCCACAGGACAAGAAACTAAACCTTCCGATGATGATAAAGCTACTAAATGGGAAAATAAACAAGATCAAGCACGAGGTTTGATAGGAATGCCCATTTCTCAATATCTTCGATTTCATATCCTTGACATTGACACCCCTGATGAAGCCCTAGAAAAGCTAAAAACTCTTTTTGGCATTCAAAATCAAATCAGGGCCCACCAGCTTGAAAATGAGTTACTTACTTTGGACCCCAATTATTTCTCTTCCATTGAAGATTTCTTTTCCAAATTTAAGACCCTCAGAATTCTTTTAGAAGGTTGTAAGATCAAAAAGGACAATGGTAGCCTCATCTATTGCATTCTTGCTAATGTTGGCCCTACATACTCTGTATTTGTTTCCGTCTTCCATTCCACTAGAGAAGCCATCATTTCTTCAGGAACCACCTACAAGAATCCCTATTTTGATGCCTTTTCCGATTCTTTGATAAGAGAACAAGAAAAAATTTTACACCTTGGTCTTAACACTACTAGAAACGCTTCAAAGAAATCCTTAGCAGCCCAACAACAACCATATCAAAAGAATCCCAAGAAGAAGTATCCTATAAAATATGGTCCTAAACCAAACAAGGGCGCTAAGAAATTTTAGCCGCAAACTGAAAAATCAAATCACCAAAAAAATAAGGCAAATCAAAACAAAGGGAAGAAGATGGATAGACATTGCAACTTTTGCAATCGGGATGGCCATATAGAGTCCAAATGTTTTAAGAAGATGGAAGCCTTAGAAGCAGCAATGAAGAAGCACAACATCAATTTGGAGCACTCTTCACCTTCATCTTCAGGCATGGCACTTTCTCGCTTGTGGTTGTCAAGCATCAAGATCTCGTTATGCATTAAATGTATCTTTCTTCTTTCTCCTACTCATGTATGGCTCATTGATTTGAGCTTCTTACCACATGGCTAAAAATAAATCCATGCTTTCTTCTTTTAAATGATTGTAACACCAAACATATTTATTTTGGTGATGATAGAATTTCTTAGTGTTGTAGGATCTAGAACCATTCATATAGATAATGGTCAGTTTAGTGATGTACTATGTGTTCCTACCTTGTCATGCAACCTTCTATCTATTTATCAGATAACTCATTCAGGTGAAGGGAAAACAATAGAATTCTCACCTCATGATGTTGTAATCAAGGACCTCAAAGATCCTAGACATATTTTAGCTACTGGCACTGCTAATGATTCCACAAGGTTGTATAAGTTTGACAACTTTGGGTCATCATGTCTTCCCTCCATTTTTGTTGCTCATAATGATAAAGTGAGAAAACTTTGGCATGAGTGATTTGGTCACTTAAACTATCGCTCTCTTAAAACTCTATGGAAAGAAAATATGGTGATAGGTCTTCCTATGGTATCTTGACGAGATGGTGTTTTCTCCAAATGTGTACTCGGAAAACATCATCGGGATAGTTTTGACAAACATGCCTCTTGGCACGCTTCAGCCCCTTTGCAGATTGTGCACAATGATTTATGTGGACCACTTCCTATTGTTTCTTTCTCTGGTTGCAAGTACTTCTTAACTTTCATTGATGATTTTTTCTAGGCGCACATGGGTATACTTATTAAAACTCAAGAGTGAAGTTTTTAACATGTTCTTGGCCTTTAAGGCCTTTGTTGAGAAACAATATGAACATCAAATTCTTAAGTTAAGATCAGAAAATGGAGGAGAATGTGTTAACAACAAATTTATCAACTTTTTCACTAAGCATGGCATTCAATTGCAACATACTGTTCGATATACTCCACAACAAAATGGTGTAGCTGAAAGGATGAATCGCACCTTAAAATAAATGGCTAATTGTATGCTTCAATCTAAAGGACTTAGTCTCAATTTTTCGGCAGAAGCAATTAACTGTGCAAATTACATAGTAAATCGCACTCCAACTAAGGTTTTAAGGAATATAACTCCAGAAGAATCCTAGAGCTCAATCAAACCATATGTAAGTCACTTTCGTGTTTTTGGAAGTGATGCTTGGGCCCATATTCCAAATGCGAAACATAAAGCCTTAGAACCTAAGAGTGAAAAATGCATTTTTGTTGGATATTCTGAAGATGTTAAAGGATATAGCCTTCTTCAACCAAAATCAAAAAATATAATCATTAGAAGAGATGAAAAATTTGATGAAAATATATCGACTTGCGAGCCTCAAGCTGCAAGTGTGCCACCTTGGCCTCGCGAGCTTGATTCAAGATATGTGCCACCTCTCTCTCTCTCTCTCTTCTATTTTTAATAGCATTCCTTCTAGTTCGATGATGACAAACAGGATGAAAATCCTCCTCTCCACCTCTTGAAATTTTTTCCTTATACTCCACCACTTCCAAGATGGGTTCTACTCGAGATGCAAGAGGTTCTCTTTGTGACCCCGCCGATCGACGACATACACGTTCTCGCCCGAAAGAGCCTCTTCTTATTGGCTCAAGTTCCAGAAAACTTGATCCAAAAGATCCAAAGACCTTTGAGGAAGCCTCCGGTCATATAGATTGGGATGAATCTATGAATGAATAATAGCATTCCTTATTTGAAAACGATACTTGGGGTCTTGTTCCTCTTCCAAAAGGAAGAAAACTTGTCAGATGAAGATGGATTTACAAAGCAAATTTTGGACCAGATGGAAAATTGGATAGACATAAAGCTTGTCTTTCCGCTAAATGATTTTCACAAGTTGAAGGCATTGACTATATTGAGACCTTCTCGCTTGTTTCCAAAATGAATTCTATCTGCCTTGTTCTTTCCCTTGTTGCCTCCTTTAAATGGGAAGTCCATCAGATGGATGTTCAATCCGCCTTCTTACATGGAGATTTGCATGAAGAAATCTACATGGAACAACCCCTTGGCTTTATCCAAAACGACTCGAGCCTTGTTTTTCACCTTAGGAAGTCTCTCTATGGTCTCAAAAAATCTCCTCGGGCTTGGTATGCCAAAATGTACATATTTCTATTAGATAATGGCTTTTCTAGGTGTCATTATGACAACACTATCTACACCAAGAAAGTGGGTAAGTCATTCACCATCCTTGTTATTTATGTTGATGATCTTATCCTTACTAGTAGTGATCTCAACCATATAAAGCATGTGAAGTCTAGCCTCAAAAAGAAGTTTGAAATGACAAACTTAGGACAATTGCATTATTTCCTTGGTCTTCAAGTCTTGCAAGCCAAGGAAGGCATTACCCTCTCTTAGTCTAAGTATGCCTATGATCTTCTACCCCACTTTCACATGGAAGACTATAAGCCTGCCCCTTCTCCCTTTTAGTCTAGAGTCAAGCTTTCAGTCAACTGTACTACCCCTGAAGTTGATCCTACCTTATACCGTCAACTTGTTGGTAAACTTTTGTATCTAACCCATACCCGTCCTAACCTTTCCTTTGTCGTTGGTCTTGTCACTTGGTTTATGCACCAACCTCATGAAAGTCATTTGAAAGCAGCTAAAAGGATTCAAAGGTATAGTTTAGTTTGGGATTCATTGGTGAGAATCTCCATTTTTTATTGGCTTCACTGATTCTGATTGGGCTGGTGACCCTGATGATCGAAAGTCTACTCCAGGATATGTATTCACTCTTGGTTCATGACCTATTACTTGGTCTTGTAAGAAACAAAGTGTCATCTCTCTTTACTCAGTAGAAGCAGAGTATCGTGGTGCAGTTGAAGCCAGCAAGGAAGCCATGTGGCTTCGTCAGATTCTGTCTGAATTTGGTCTTCATCAGCAGCATCCAACTACACTTTGGTGTGATAATCAGAGTGCCATTTAACTATGTAAAGATCCAGTTCAGCATCATTGTATGAAACACATTGAAATCCACATACACTTCATCAGAAAGCTCATTCATGATTGTGTTCTTGAAGTGCAGGACTGTCCAACCAATGATCAAGTAGCTGATATCTTTACAAAGGCTCTCATAGAAGCGAAGTTTACCAAACTTTGATCCATGCTTGGAGTTCAAGAAAGTTGTCCTTAAGGGGGGATAGGCTCTAATGCCTCCTTCCTTCTCCTATTGTGTCACTTTTGTAAATCTTTCAATCCTATCCCAATTTTTTCTTAAGGGGGGATGTTAGGATATTTCGACACATAGGAAATAGGCTCCTTTTGTGTCACCTTTGTAAATTTTCCTAAATCTATCCCCCAAGTTGTTCTTCCATGGGATATAGATATTCCGACACATAGGGAATAGTTAAGAATCACTTAGTCTAGTGTAAAGTTAGGTAAAGTGTGTTTCTTTACCATGTACATTTTTAACTTATAATCCAATGGTCACGATTTGTAGTGATCTGATGATTATCTCTCACCTCGGTATTAACGACACTTGATTTGTGGCTTAACACCCGATTGGTCCATGATCTCTATTTAAAGGGCATGGATGGTCATTTGTCTGGTAACCGTTTATGAGAGAAACATATGTAATTTTTCTTTTTATATTAATAAATTTCCCGAAGTGGCCGCGTTGGCTCAGGCCGTGGATTGTTTCCCTCTTTGAGGGTTTTAACCACATGATTATACTCGTGTACTGATTTGTGATCTATTTATGAGCGGTGACCTTTGTTTCTTGATCTATGGAACTTACCCTGTAAATTCCTACAGTCCGGAGACGGATATATACTTTATGACCAGGTTACTGCCTCAGGGGGAGGCTCTGAGATATTCACTGTCTGCTGGGCGAACGAACCTTGAGAGGTTTAGCAGACGTCATTGTGGTGGGGTGCCTCTTACAGAGGGCTGAATCAAAATTGTGTCAGTAAAATATGTAGTAGAGTGGTGTGCTCTAGCAGTGATCGTACGACTGGCGGGGTCAGTGGCTCCACATCAGGCATCTAGCCCGCAGGTTGGAGTGTTGTGTCGGCTGAGGTCCGGACATTTCTTCGACTTCGCCCACTTTTTTTTCGATGGTATGGTGTCACAATTGAACAAGGTCCAACGTGGATCAAATTCATTTACATACGCCTGTATCCTATGCAACATCATGTACAAGCGGGTGGTGCTATTGAAGCTAATGGTGGCGGTGCCTATTAGGGGGCCACGGGAGCCACGTATGAGGAGGTGGGCTCTGGTGATGTCGCGGGGCAGTGGTGGCATGGTGGGGCATTATTGGAATGCCATGAAAGAGGCATAGTTTGAGGGAAATCCACAAATTTTCTTGCTATACCTATATGCGGGAATGGACTTCCAGGGTGACCCAGACATGGGTCTCCCGTTTGGTTATGTTTGGGGACCTACAGGTATGGGTTATATTTTTTCTACATTTTTTGAGTATTTATGTACTTACGTGTTTTGCTAGTGATATTGACATTGTTTTGGTTACTTTGTGCAGATGCTGGCGAGGTAGGTCACCCCGTGGCCCGACTGGTGGGTCACGACCCTCCGCGACAACCTCAGGATGGTCAGGGAGGAGGTGATGCAGGTGGACTAGGTGGTGGTGGTTATGGAGATGGTGCTGGGACCTTAGGTGAGGGTAGTAGCTCAGCTGCTGTAGAGGTTGCAGCTAAGCGAGCTCGTACTGATGTGGCAAAGGCACGCATTACAAAACTGATAGCTTAGGTGACTGCTCTTGAGGATTTCCAAGGTCAAGTGGACCACTTGACCCAGGGTATGCCGGCTCGAGGTTTCATGGATGACTTCGAGGAGGTATGGTTAGAGATAGTGATGGCTTGCAAGAGGGACTATCGGCCCACTCTATGTCAAGTGGTGATCGTAGTGGCAACAACAGCTCCGGTGGTGGTACCGGGAGCAGTGGCGGATCCAGGTGCCCCCCTTGAGGGGGTAACCCCTAGAGTAGTTTTTTACTTAGGTAAATCACCCGTTATGAGGTTTCTTCCCTTATTTTTGATGAATTTTGTATTTTTAGGCTGGCCATTGGGCTAGCGACACTATTTTTTGTACTCAAATATACATATTTTGATATATATATATGAGAGATATTTTTTGCAGCTCTAAATGATGTATCACTTATTTTGGTTAATGTATTTTTTTATGCTGATGGATGTATATATTTTTGGTTTTATGTATGATGGTTTAGTCGATATGCATTCTATTTTAGGATATTGTTAGCTATGCGATCAGCTGTTTGGTTTTGACTCCTTGGTACATGTGAAAATGTGATGTAGTCAAATCAACTGCTTAATCTTTTTGCACGCAAATATTTTCTAAATAGATGTGTATCCCTTGTCTCAAATTTTTGGTTTAGCTATGATACTACTAACTGGGAATCGAGGTAGATATGTATATCATGAACACCCCGATGGATGGCATCGCACATAAGTCCGATGACGTCGTTATATTCTTCCTGGTTGTTTGTTGCTGAACTGATACACATACCATTTGAACACAGTGGTGATCGGTGCTGTAAATGACCAGGCAGCTGCAGCTAAATTTTGAGACCATCTTGATGCTCCATCAGCAAATCCGAAATAGGATTTGTTTTGGTGATCCATGGTGATACTTTGAGTGCTATTTAGATAAGTCTTTGGGTCAAATATTTTGATTAATTGGGTTTTTGTGCTCTTTCACTCTAGGGGAAGGGTCGTTGGGGCCCTTATGGGTAGAGTTTATTGAGGTACAGGCCATTGACGGGGTTAGTGAGGCAAGTCCCATCCGGTTCCTTCAAGATGTATGCCCCCTGTCAAAGGCAGTGCTTAATGATGTAGGGTCCTCTCCACAAGGTTTCAAACTTTTCTAGCCCTAAGGCCTCTTTTTTGACATCATAGCAGAGGACTAATTCTCCCTCGGTGAATGAGCGAGGGGTGATGTGGCGGTCGAATGACGCTTTTACCCTTTTCTTGTGGGCCTTGTTGTGTTACAGCTACTAATGTCGATTTTTGTCGACAAGCTCTAGTTGTACTAGGCACTGCTTTAGAGGCTGGGTGTTATTGAGGAGTTCGATGGCGGCATGCAAATTTGGGATTTTGCGGAAACCTATGTAAAAGCGCAATGTTCCTTGACTTTTTGCGACAGGACTAAGACGGAAATCTTGGGACGAGGAGACGGAAGTACTCCTATCGCCAATATGTATTGATACAAACCGTATATTTTGGATTGTGTCATCAGCCTTTGGCGAGGGAAGAATCTTTGTGATGGGATTCTGTATGAGCGCAAGGTTGGGTTCCTCACTAGGATGATCGATTTCTGGTAGGCAAAAATTGTGCCTGCCATAGAGGTACCTGAATGTTTCCATTAGCGGGCATGACTCTGGTGTGTGATTTTGGCTAGTGTAGATGGTGCACAGTATCACTGAGTCAACAGAGTAGATAGTGCAGGATTCTATTCTACTCGTTTCTCCTGACGTGGTTGCTTGGAAAGGGTCAGTCGTAGAAGAGGTTGTCTTCTGCTTCCATTTTCGTATTGTTGGATTAGGCGTGTCTACCTCTTTGGTGGAGTGTAGACTCAACGTAGCTTGTGCCGCTCTCATCTTGGGGAGATGTATACACTTAAATGATGGTGAAAGTGTGAACAAATCCGGCAGTAAGTGCGCGTGATCTTCTCTTGGTTTGAGAGAAGTTTCTAAGGGAGAGAAGGGATTATTGAAAGGATGTTTGCAAGAGGCATGAGTTCTCTGCATTGGTTGACTTGGTGGTCGTTCAGATCACATAGGCCACATGTTATCCTAGGGTTGGCCGAGGTTACTCTTTGTTGGTGTGTTGTCTTACCTTGCTTGATACACCATTGCGAGGGTGGGGACATTGAACCGACGATGTACTTTTTATGCCATTCTTGGAGTTCATCTTGTCTCTTCTCTATGACATTAATCATGCCGATGGTGGGAAGAATTTGTGAGGCATAAGTATAGTGTCACTCATAATGATTACCCTGACATATCAGGAAAAATATCCTTGATATGAAGGTTCCATCGAGTTCAGTTTAAGGTCTGATGGGGAACTAGCGCTAGAAGGCTGCTAAATCAGAGCAATGGGTGACTACATGGTCTGTCTTTTTGCATAAGGTACATGCTGGTCATCCCTGCGAAGAGTGGTTTAGGGTAAATAGGGGTGCCCTAGTGGGCCGTTCTTTAGCTGTTAAGAACATGATGGATGCGCTCATCTCGTCCGCTTGGGTCATGGAACTCCCCGTGGACTCGAAATCCATGTCATCTTCTTGGGAAAGGTGAACTATGGTTGGCGAAGGCTAGCAAGGGCTAGCTGGAAGCGAGGTATGTAGTGACAATTCTCCAAAAGGTGATTGTCGGCACATAGCGGGCAAGTGAATTGTGTTGTCCATAGTCTCACGTAGTAAACCCTTTCGATCGGATACCATCTGTGGATGAGGTCCAGGGATGCGCACTCTTCGAGGTAGTGACCACATTCGTCGCATAACATACAATGTATAATGGGCATAACTTGGGGTACTTCTACAACCCTACGCTCCTCTTGCACGTATAGGATGGTACGAGGCTCATCGCTGACAAATGGGATGGAGGGATCCTCCTAATAGAATCACTCGATCACATGAAAGGCGTCCCTATATCGTGGTATCTCCGAGAAATGGTGGGTATAGTGCCCATAGTTGCTACAGAGAGTGCATGCGTGATTGGTATGCAACACTTTTCCTTTGCCTTTGGTGGTGGGTTCCTTTTTACGAGAACGTGGCATCAAGATGTCTGTTTCGGAGCCAAGGAGTAGTTTTATTTCATCCTACTCCAGACATATATGAGTAGGGTGGCCTATAACGTCTCATATGGTGCAAACTGATGATTCCCGTTGAATGGCGGGGGTCACCATCTTATTTCCTCTCTTCACGATTTTCTTGGCCGTGATCACCAGTTTCGCAATGGGAACTTCCTTTGCAGGGGCAATCTTGATCGTTTCTTGTGTAGGTGGGGGCTCCTCAGAACTGAGGGGCTTCAACCCTGTGGTAGTAATGTGGGTGGCTCCTGTTCTGGAAGGAGGAATGAGGTACCAAATTGGGAATGCAAACGATATGTTGGGTAATACCAGTGTTGCCAAAACCTGCTGGGAGACGAAGCCAGCTGGGGGGTAGAGGAAAGGGGTTTGGGAGGTGGCATAGGCTAGAGAGGCTGTTGTGGTTGATGCCTCAGTGTCATTACTGCTTGAGTCCATGTCCTGACTAGCCTCAGCACTTGATGTCGACATCATGCATATTGGGGCCCTTGCCACATTGGGTGATGACTAAGGGATAATGGGAGGATCTCCTAGGAATGATCGTAGAACGGAAAACGGTTTGAATTAGCCAGGGCCATATTCTTGGTACCATGAAAGACCATCCGAGGTTGTGTCTACATAGGGTAGAATTACATCCATGTTGGTTAGGGGATGCTTCTCGCTGTGTGTCAGCTGGTCTACAGTAATGATGCGGTCCTCGTGGGGGAACATCATAATGCATAAGATGGAGGAGGTTGTGGCAGACATGGTGTACATATAACTATGCCCGAGGAGTATATTGTAATCCAAGTGAGCGTCCAAGACTTCAATGTTTATGTGGACCGTATTTCTGACTAAACAGACTGGGACATTTTGGTAGAGGCCGATGGGGGTCGAGGGACAACCATCGTACGCTCGAAGCGTTATGACTGAGGGTTTTAGTTTGGGAGACCCTAACTTCTGCCCAACATTTTTTGACATGATGCATGTTGATGCACCCTCGTCTATGACACATCGGTGAATAGTGATATTTTGGACCGACACTAGTATCTGGAAGGCGACCATGGAAGGAAGCCTAGGGGTGGCTTTGTTTAAGTCAAAATCCATCAGGCGCGTTTCGGCAGGGTCGATAGTGCCTAATGTGGAAAGAATGGCTTTATGTTGTTTTGGGCACGACTGCAGTAATTCTAGAGCTAACATAGCAGTGGGAGATTTGGCTAAATCTTCCACGATGCTATAATTATGGCCCGCTTTGGAGTAGTTACCTGCTCGCCTATTAGGTCCCTTTTCCATCTTTGGTAATGGTTTTATAGGCATCATTGAAATGGTCAAAGGTGCAGTCGCTGCACTAGTACTAGCCCTTGATGTAGTGGTGTTTGGTGGAGTGTCGTAGTTTCGATTCCATGTTTGGAAAAACATCTCTTCCCCAGTCATGTAGATTTCATGGCTGCTTTTCTCAGAATCGTCTGGGTTTTGTTGGTGAGTGCTTACCATCCCTTGGTTGGGGAAAGGTTCTTGCATCACGGCAGGTTGCTGGGAAGATCCTCCTTGTCCTCGATTACTCTGTAGCCTTTTTAGCTCAGGGAGATCGGGACAGTGGTGAGTACGGGTGCCCGTACTCATCACATATTGAATAAGAATGGTTTTTTCAAAGAGGTGGAATTTTTCCTTGCCATTGGGCATTTCTTGGCTCTTGGTTCTGAATCCGGTTGGAGTTACCTCCAGCCTGGGATCGTAGTGGGCACTGCTGGTTGATGCCCCCCTGTCCAGGGTTCCCTTTTGGCTTGTTTTTGGATTTTTTCTTTACCACGTTAGGAGGGTAGTTCTCCCGGTTATATTGGTGTGGTTGGTTTTGGGACGGCTGCACAAATTTCACCTGTGCGTTGGTTTGCATAGGTGGAAGATGTGCTGGGGACTGAGCATAATGTTGTCCCGTGTTTGCACCTAGCCGTTGGAGGGGAGATCTTCTGTCAGTGTTTATTTCTGCATACTGGGTACCCTCAGCCGGAGGATAAGGTCCTCCTTGGTGATACGCTTGCACCCTATTAGTCAAATTTTTCTGAGGCATATGATGACTTTTAAATCCAGGTTGAGACATGTTCTGGGTAGAACTATGTGTGTAACCGAGGTTTTGACTGCTGCTACCTAGGTAACCTTGGATCATTGACCCAGTTAGTTCATCTGCAGAGTTCGACACGCCTGGAAATTCTTGATAAGTTTGCAGGCGCGGGGCGTTTGACATGATGTTGTAAATGTATCCTGACTGCGTATAAATCATTTCAAGCTTCTGGGCTTTACTGATTGCATCCTCTTCAGATGTGGGGTTTTTTTGCGCCACATCCTTTGAAATCTCTGTCGTTAGAGTTTTCAAGAATAAATATAAGAGGACCTGATCATCGAGTTTAGCTTTACATAAACTGCGACACCGCCTCCATTCATGGAGATGGTCTGAGATATGGATGGCGGGGGTTCGTCTAAAATGAGTCAGTAACTCCATTCCCGAATCATGGTGAATGGGTAACTGAAAATATGTGAGGAACGTGGTGGCAAGGGCACCAAAGGTTCCATGTGAAGCAGGAGGTTTCTCCACGTACCACTTCACGGCTACTCCCGTAGGAGTGCGTTGAAATAGCCTCAATCGAATAGTGTCGTCAATGATACTATTCGATGAGAACCACAGGTGAAAGGTCATTAGATGATTACCTGGGTCTTCCACTTGCTTGCCTTCGAATTTTGGTATATCTGAAGGAAGCTTCGTGGGCATGGGAGGCCATGTAGGATTATGTGCGATGGGGTCATTTGTTAGTTTGGTTAAATCGGGTAGACTCAACGAAGCTAAGAAAGGTTACTGGGAGGTTGACGCCATTGCAATGTGTGAAGACACGAAATTATGGTCAAAACGAGGGTTAGTCTGTGACGTACCATGATGTGTGTTCAGTTGGCTTCCTGAATAGGACACACTTCTCTGCCCCATAGGGGTCGAGGGAGGAGTGGTGTGCGGTGTGGTGTTGGGGGACCAACTAGGGTTCCCAACTATGGTTTCTCTAATAAAGGACGAACCAAAGATGGTGGAAGTGTTCCGTCTTTGACGCCTGAAAGGCTAAAGACCTGGAACCCCTCCCTATAATGGGGGGAGGTCCAAAAGACACCTGGATCGACGAGGTTCCATTGGGACCGTTCGGGTGTCAAACAGGTTAGGTTTTGGAAAAATTTGAGAGGATAGAGTCTATAATCAAAGAAAAATTATGGCCACATACATAAAACAAAGCGAAAATAAATTAAATTGTCCCTTTAAATTAATCTATGTGATCACTCAAGTAAAAAAAGTGGTTTTTGTTTCTTTGTGCATGATACTCAAAATCCTAGAAGACCTATGCGTCCTCACACACTCAAAAGTAATTGGGCCTTGAGAATATTTCTTGCAATTTCTGGCACAACATCTCGTAAGAGCTAGCGATGCCCCCAGTCAGTCGAAGAGAATCCACCAAAATAAGGGTAGAGGATCTGGTGCTTGCCTACACTGTCACTTATAGGGTAAAGGATGCCCTAGTTTTTGGCCACTAAGAACCACTGTCCCACGTGAGCGTTCGAGTCTTGGGCTTCTTGGAAGTCATCTAACAGTACCGAGTATTAGCCAGGTCAGGTAGCCCTAACTGATACCGCATGCACTGTGCCTAAGCCTAACCCCCTCTGTATCAGGTCTCTGTCGCGCTCGGGTTTTCTTTGTCGTGGGCTGATAGGTGGATTTGAAGCTCCCTAAATACAAAACTTATATGTTTCAATATGAAGTATGATCAAGGTGGCTTATTGGATGCCTACCCCCTTGATCCTAACTTAAGTTATAAATTATTTTGTGGCCCCTATGGGGAGAATTTAATGAGTTTGGTTAAGTCAGTTTTAGGTGTCTTCCTTTGCTTAGTGGGTGAGTGTGTGTGAGAATAAGGTGTACAAGCTCATAGTTTGAACGTATGGATATCGTTGATCCTTTACAAAAATCCCCTATTTAAACTATGTTATATTTTTCCTGGCTCAAATGGAAAACATGTGTGGATAATGGGCCGCTTTTAAATTTTCCTAGTTAATCTATGTGACTAAATAAAGGGAGATGGTGAATTGTGAATATAAAGCATTCATATTCTTACCTAGGATCACCGGAGGGTGCAAAGGTAGTAGAGATTACTTGCTCTTATCGACAATTCAATCCTAGTCCCGCAATTCCTAATGCAAAAATTGAACTAAACTAAATAATTTCTACACTAGAAAAAAGAAAACTAGCTATGCATGCATGGTCTTGGGCCACTTACTTGGACTAGTTATCTAAGTGTGAAAACCAAAATTTGCAAAACATAAATGTTTCGGAACGCAAGATAATTTTCCCCCTACTTAAATTATGTGAAGATTTTTGCAAAAACCAACTTGAAGCAAAACTAACTCTAAGCCTACAGAAAGCAACTAAAAGTGAGTTCTCACACGCTGTGGGGTATCACCACAAATGCTAGTCGATACATTAAGGGATACCAAGCACCTTACAAGCAGAAGAAGGAAAAATCTTGGGAGAAAAATCTCATTCTGTAAATTCCGCATAAAAAGCCTTGATAGGTGCGCTTTCCTGCACACAGGTCAACACTGAATGCGCGCCCTGCGCGTCTGTGAGGAACAAACACGTGCAAATTCCTGAAAGTAAAAATAATTAGGAGCTGCCCTTATTCAGTCTGTCACTCAAAGTGAATCTAGGGACTGCAAGATGGATTAGAGGACTATCGGCACCACTCTCCAACATAGACAAAGGTATCCTGCAAAAGATGGCACAACCATATAAACTTGGTAAAACGTTAGTGGAGTCGCCAATATTGTTGTGGTGGATTTGACGCATGGGTGTACAAAATCGCACCAGTTTAAGGGGTGTGGTCTACCCCTTGTATGGGGGAGTTCAAAAGCATACAATCTAGAGGAAAAAGCAGCAAATGCATACTCAAATTAAACTAAAACTAAAACACAAATATACAGAAGCTATTGAAGAGAGTCAAACGATGGCTCTAGGCCTCTTCTTATTAAACATTTGATACAGAGAAGAAATCCTACCCACTTGCCAAAGGGCCCCTAGATAATGGTTCTAGGTCCCGATGCAAGGATGTTGTTTTCCAAGCTTTGCCTCGATGCAGTCTCCCTCTCTCTCTGTTGTGATGGACTAAGATAGTTGGGTGGCCAACAATCAAGTCCCCTCTATCTCTAGCTCTGGGTCACACACTGCTGGTATTGCTTGGGAAATTATGGCCAGCATAACAATGTGATCACCCATTCATCTTCTCATGGTGGCTTTATATAGGGGATTTCAAATCCTCCTTCCCTCCCTTGGTACATGGTGGATGGTGACCCAAGGGAGAGGTATGATTCCATTGTGTTCTCCAAATATTCCATTGTGTGCTCACATAGTGTCTAAGGAGGCACTGGTGGCTGTCCTTAGGCAGCTTCATGTAAAGAGTAACTTGTCCTTTTATTTGTGTGGTCCCGGATGGCGACATTTTTCCACTTTCAGGAATGCGCGATTATCGGGAAAAAAGGCGCGCAGAAGGCGCTCTTCTCGAAGGATAATGCGCAAATAGAATTTTATGACTAGTTCAAATTTTATTTCCTTTAAATCTTTAAGATTTTAAATACTTTCTAGATTCCATAATGTCTTCCTGCCCTGTAAATCCTTTGGCTTGACATTAATTAATGTCTTCTTCTACTGTACGATTTTTCAGTGTTAACAACAGGATTAATCGAGATTTTAATGCAACTTTGATTATCACAATGTATCATTGTAGGATCTAAATGAGAACCTTTCAAACCGACCAAGATCTTCCTCATCCAAATAGCCTCACATGCAGCTTGACTTGTTGCCATGTATTCTCGCTTCCGCTCGAATCTGCGCGCGTATATTTGTTTCCTGCTGTACCAAGAAACTGCTGTAGATCTGATACTGAAAACCCCTCCTGATGTGCTCTTTTTGTTTGTTGGGCTGCCTGCCCAATCTACATCCGTGAAGCCATGCAAATTCACCTCATTCGTCTGTCTGTACCATAAGTCATACTCAGATGTGCCCCTGAGATACCTCGGGACATGCTTTCCTGCCTTCCAAAAGAGCTGGTAGGCTTAACCATCGCTTGTGAAAGCTGGTTCATCGCATAGCATATGTCCAGTCTTGTATTAAATAAATACATGAGCGAACCCACCAACTGTCGATAAACAGTGGCATCCACTACCTCTGCCGATGTAGCATCCTCTTTCCTCCAATTTCCTGGAAGAGGAGTATCCATGGGCTTGCAGTCCTCCATGTGAAACTTACCAAGTATCTCCCAAGCATACTTGCCTTGAGACACAAACAGTTCACCTTCTCGCTGCCATATTTCCAATCCAAGGAAATAATGAAGGAGGCCCAAATCCTTCATCTCAAACTCCTTTGCAAGATCTGCCTTGCATGAGTGTATCAACTGCTCATCACCCGTTAGTATTAAATCATTAACATAAAGAACAATGATTAAAATCTTACCCTCCACCACAATTTGGTACAGGTTTGCATCTGCCTCACTCTTGGTGAAGCCAAGTCCAGTGAAATAGTTGTTGATCCGTGTGTACCAAGCACGAGGTGCTTGCTTCAGCCCATACAGTGCTCTTTTGATTCTGCACACATGAAACTCACTAATGAAGATCTCAAATCCTTCAAGCTTCTCAATGTACACTTCTTCCTCAATGATCCCATTAAGGAACGTAGTCTTCACATCCATCTGATGAATGTGCCAACCCATCTGTGCTGAGAGAGAAAGGATGGTCCTTATGGAATAATACCGTGCGACAGGTGCAAAGGTTTCTTCATAATAAATCCCCTCGATCTGTGATAGGCCTCGGGCAACAAATCTTGCCTTATACTTCTCTACGCTCCCATCAGTAGCTTGCATTACCTTGTAGATCCATCTCGAACCTAACATTGATTTACCCACCGACCTTGGAAAAATATCCCAAGTACTGTTTCTAACAATGGAGTCATACTCCTCCACCATGGCATCTACCCATGTGGGCTCCTGCGCTGCTTCTTCAAAAGAAGATGGCTCTGTCATGATACACTTTCTCATCAGAGCCATGTATCCAGTAAATCGGTCGTGGATCGGCTTCGTTTTCACCGTGATGTAGGACTCCTACATTCCGTGCCGCATCAAGCTTCGCCTCGCATTCTGCGGGTATTCTTTCTCTGGCCTCTGCTCGATGTTTTACCCCGCATGAGTGGACTCCTCCACTCCATGAATCTCCTCCCGTGTGTAGGTTTTAACCCTATACAGAAATTACCTGCAAATGAATTCTTAAAAGAAAAAAATAAACAATGACGATAACATAAACATAAAACACATATACACATAGATTTTCCCATGGATCCCGAAACCAAGACTACCATATTGATTTTTCATTATATTCCTTTCAATGTTACAATACATATATATACATTCCTAAGCATTCATAAACCTCAATCCATTAACCCTGGATTAGAACATAACCATAGTTACCTTGACTGGATCTACAAAATACCAGGGGCCGAAAACCATTGTACCCCAAAACCATGTGCAAACCCATGCACAAAACCATGGGTGGGTCCGCCCACCAGAAAAAAAGGAACAAAAAAAATATAACACATACCCAACATTCTCCCACTTGCAATGGGTCCGCGCGTGATTAGTTGTGGAAATAATATAGCACATACCCAACATTCTCCCACTTGTTGTTTTCTTTCCGTAGGGGGGCATAGGAGAGCTTAGTCATTAGCCTAGTTCTGCAACACCCATTGTTTCTCTACACCAATAGAAATTCTAAGTGCTTGCAGACTTCGTCAATGCATCTGCAACATTCTTCAAAGTGACCACCTTTACTAGCAACACCCTTTTAGCCTCAACCATATCTCTCAGAAAGTGATATTGAACATCAATGTACTTTGTCTTTGAATGACAATTAGGGTTCTTAGCCAAGAAAATTACACTTTTGCTATCACAATCTATCCTTATAGCTTGTTGCACCAACCCCATAATTGAACACAATATCTGCAACCAAACAGCTTCCTTGCTTGCATGAGTGGCTGCTATATATTCAGCCTCTGTAGTTGAAAGAGCCACTATAGACTTTCTTTTACTCATCCAACTGACTGCACCTCCAAATAGGCTAAACACATACCCACTTGTAGATATTCTTTGGTCCAGATCTGTACCTACCGCATCAAAACCACGAATTTCCAACACTCTTTCCAATCCTGGTCTTCCCTGGTAGTGTTAGCCATCCATATTTTTGGCATATTCAAATGATGGCTAAAACAGGTCTTTTAGCCTTCAAGAAACAAATTTCAAGAAATCTGTGAGTTCTTGAAGTCTACTATGTTCAATATCCTTCATAAGACCCATCTCTCTAATTTCTTCACCCAAAAATTCCTCAAAGAAGCCCTGCTGGTATATAAAGAACTGTTTCAAAGCCTCCTTTTCCTTCATTCCACCCATTTTACCATTTTACCTAAAAAGGCCACTTTCCTCCTTTCTAATCCCTTTTCCCCTTTTCATTATACTTCATTTCCTCAAAAAATCCATTTAAACCTTGTAAAATCCCTCTTATAAGGTTTAAAACCCCTTCTTTATACCTATCAGAACCCTTCAAAAACCCTCAAAAACCCTCATTTTAGCCTTATTCTGATATTTTTAGCATAGGGTTCACCCGTCTTCTGGCTGAAGCACTAGCCCCTTTTCCTCCATGTGACCTGCCTCTGTGACTGGGCGCTAAGCCATCGGCACATCGCACTGTTCTTCTCCCCATCAGCCATCGCACCGGTGTTCCTACTTCCTCATTCCAAAACTCTTTCCCGCTAATGGTCGATCCTCCGAGCAAACATCTCGCCCATTGATCGCAACCATCCAGTCGCCGTGATCCACCGCAACCGCAAAGGGTCACCGCTATGTTTTGGTTATCACAACACCCCACCGATGAAATCTCAGCCATCTATCTTCTTCGATCCAACGGATGTTAGGGATCCTCTCTATTCTCCCCTTCCATTTACCATAACCCCCGGGAATTAATCTCGACCATTGATCTCTCGCATCCGCCCCGCCACCACCCTTCCTTTAACTCGCCTTTTGGTGTACTCGCTACATGACAATTTTGGTTACGGTCCATCGTGCCCCACCACCCATTTAACCACACAACTTCTCACCATCGCACTCCCCTATGCCTGTCGATCTATTACCCCCAGATCGGATGACTAACATTCATCTTCATGCCTGATTTCCCAAAGCCTCCCAATGCGCAACTTTAACGCGAAATGGGTGGTTTTTAATGGGACATGCGTCAACCTCCGGCGTGTATCACGTTCCCCTAGCTCAATACCACTTACATCTCGTGCCTTATGGAAACCATTTCCGCCAAGAAAACCACTCATTCATTTTCATCTGACATAATTCAAATATTCTCCTCTACCTGCTTCACCTCAGAAACCTTCCTACTTCCATCCTCCACCTTTGAAAATTGCTCTGATGCCTCATAAGCCCCTCTGAAAGCAGTTTAAACCACTAACGTAGGATTTATTAATATTTTTTGTTTGTTACAGGTTTTAAATGGTGGCCCTAAGTTAAAAAGGCATCCCACAGTCAGAGTTCACTGTGACATGGCCTCGGATGATGATCCAAAAGGCGTGTAAAGCAAAGAAAAGGGAATAAGGAGTTTTAACTGAAGGATTGGATGATGAATCATGATCATAACTTTGATCCAATAAAATCTCCTGCATAACAAAGGCCACCTGCACACGGGAGCAAAGAAAAGCAGTAAAGTTTGAAGATCAAAGTCAAAGCCAAAAGATCAAAGGCTTAAATAAAGATTAAAGGTTAAAAAACAGTTAAATATAAACGAACAGAAGTTTCAAAGAAGTCCGAGAAGTGTTAAAAAGGCAGCATGATGAGTTATGAGGGCTAAAAGCAGATTAGGCCTTAAAATACAGTTTAGTGATGAAATGAAGGAAAATTAGGCTAAAAAGCCTCGAATACATCAAAAAAGAGTAGTTATTCCCTTAGAATATCTAACTGACACCTTTGACCTACTTTCTACCTACAAAGATAAACAAACAGTTATTACAATAAAGAAAATATCTTAAAATGTTAGGATAGTTATTGTAAAGATAGGATGAAGCCTTAAAAGTCAATCTTTCACCTATTTTATCCTTAGAAAGTTAAGATACGTAGCATATCAGAAGTAGTGCAACACATTCCTACTCTAGGCTTGCCGTAGTTTTGCCAGAATGCATTTACTCTATAATTTATAAAATTTTGAACCCTAAAAAGAGTTCCACCTCCTCATTCTTCTATAAATACTCTACGAGGAGCTCTTTGTTAAGGGCTGGTTGTTGACATTCGAAATCTTTGAAGTTGTACATAGTCTGGCTGAAGATTAAAGAAGAAATTGAAGTTTTGGAAGATTGATGATGTTTTGACATGTTTTGTTAATGAGAAGGCTCTACTTCATTTCAGTCCCCGAGCATGGCTGCTGGTGATGCATTCTAATCCATATCAAGTTCTTTCCATCTCTGCTTTCCTATTTCTTACTACAGATAAAAAGTTTAGGCTAATAAATGTCTCCTAGAAGCATCTTAGACCTGTTTGCTCTTCATTGTCTTTATGTTTTCATCTGCTGAGGCATTCTAGAGAATTCTTAATTGCTCTCTTGAACCCTTATGCTTGTTTATTTCAGAAATATTTCAAACAGTTGGTCTCAAGAATGATTTATGGTTTTCCTTGCTTACTTGCTGCCACTTGAAAATTGTTTCTGAAGTCTCCCTTTAAAGTACCATTGTTTACAGTCTGCCAAAGAGGTATTTTTTTATCATACCCTTTGTTCTTGCTGAGATAATTGTTTTGAAGGTCTTTATAATTGTAATCAGAGATGTTTAGGCATTCCCTCTTCAGTGATACAATTATTTGTGAATATTTTATGTTTTCTAAATTCCTTGAAGGTGAAATATTTGGATGAAATAGAGCATTCCTCGACTCCTAGATTTCATTTGAAAAGTTTGTCTTGAAATCGTTATTTGCTAAAGTGTGATTTCTAGAATTTATGGTTAGCCCTGTCTATGGAATGCCTCTTTATGTTCAAATAATGTTTTAAGTCCCTTTGTTGAGAAGTCCATATAACTAAGGATTCTTAACTACCCTTAGTTCTACTTCTCCTTCTAAATCCTTAATGTCCATTTCATTTCATCCACCAAACACAAGATCCACTGGCCAAGTTAGATTTACCCTTTGATATCCCATATCCATTGATTGAGATTGTTATAAATTCTTCTTGAATCCTTTTCCCAATGGCTCTGATATTTCCCCTTTCTATCTATGTTTCCTAGATCATTCATGTCCAACCAACCAAACCCAAACAAACAAACTTGCACTTAATAACTAGCCTAAAATTAACCTCTTAAAAGCAAACAAGCTCATATCCTTACAAACATATTGAGAGATCCCTCTCTGAGACTAGCAAGGCTAGGTCCTATAGCGTTAAAGATTGGTTTGAATGTTACCTTGTCATTTGGTTTGCAAATCAGCCAAATCACCAGACTCCAACAGGTAGCACAAGCTGTAATCACTAGTGCCACGTAAATATCTGAAAAACCGCTTCTCTGTTGTCCAATGCTGCTTCCCTGGGTTTGACATAAACCTTCTCAATACTCCCACTGCATGTGCAATATCTGGTATAATACAGACCATTACATGCATCAGGCTACCCACTACACTTGCATATGGAACACGAGACATATCCTCCCTTTCTTCTTGTGTCTTGGGACACCGTTCAGCAAACAACTTTACACCTATAGGAATCGCAACATTCATCGGTTTACTATCCTGCATATTGAACCTCTGCAATATAGTCTTGACATACTTCCTTTGGTTTAACTAGAGCTTCCTCTTTACCTGATCTCTCTTAATTTCCATGCCCAAAATATAGTTTGCAGCACCAAGATCCTTCATGTCGAATTTGGAAAACAACAATGTATTGATACCCCATTTGTCATTTCCAATCAACAAAATATCATCCACATAAAATACCAAATAAATAACACGGTCACCAATTAATTTAAAATAGACACAGTGATCCTCCTTACTTTTGGTGAATCCAAGTCCCCGTATACAAGTATCAAATTGTTGATACCACATCCTTGGTGACTGTTTTAACCCATACAAAGACTTATTTAACCTACATACTAGTTCTTTCTTCCCCTTCACCATAAAGCCTTTAGGTTGTTTCATGTATATCTCCTCTTCTAGATCCCCGTGAAGAACTGTTGTCTTCACATCCATCTATTCTACCTCAAAATCAAATGCAGCAGCTGTTGCGCCAGAATTGTAATCTACAGATAAACTATACTTCCCTAGGTAGGTGTTAGCCTAGAACAATAGGTGAAAAACTATACTACCATTTCTCCTAACTCAGAACAGATACACAAAGAGGATTGGATGCTTACTTGTTTCAGTCACTTCCAAATGTATCCTTTCTGTCGCTTCCACTACAGCTTCAAATTCAAGCGGTTTCAAATAGTTGAATGCTTCCTGTAAGAAAGAACACTGAAACAAAAAAAGATACAATAATATAGATATCTATTCAAGCTAGTTATCTAAATCAGTTAAGCATAAACTACATTCATCAACCAAGATATTGCAATATGGAAAATCAAAGTAAACATAGATGCATGTAGGGAAAAACAAAAAGTACTCTTTATTGATGATAGAAGGAGAGGTTACAACCTAGTGACTGATTTGAAGTGACCTTCCACCAGAGTTCCCAAGTCTCATCACAACATAAATCTCTCTAGCAGCAGCTCCACAAATCAAACTCTCTATTGAAAATTCTCCAGCATTTCCATACTCAGATTCCTCCTTCCAAACACTTAGATCTGTGTTCAATTTATAGATGAACTGTAGGTTGTTTTGTAATCAATAACATTCCAAAAATAGGCAAGACATGTTTCCATTAATGTATATTTCAAATGGACACTTGGATCCGAAGCTTGACACATGTGAACCCTTCTAGAAGACACCGGCCGAGTGGAGATTCTGGAACAATGAGAATTTCTCTCTCAATGTGACCAACGCACCTTTGAATGTCAGGAAGTGCTTTGCAGAGCAGCCTTGAATGGGACTACCTACATATGCAATGCACTTAGGCCCCTTAGAGCCTACGTTGGTGAGCTCCCACATGTTTAATAATAAGCTTCAAACCATGGAAATTCCTTTCTTGATGAAAGACTTTGTTTGATTCATGTTGTTTCCTGTCTTAGGGCATATAGCAACTGAGATGATAGGGAATGATAGACCCTTTGATCATCAGTCCTGGAGATGATGCCCAGTTAACTAGGTCATCGGGAATGGTGCCCAAATTGACCTATAACAATTGCCCCCTAAAGCATGAGATCCAAATAATAAGAACACTTGATTGAGATGATTTACACTGTGATGAGCCCGGAAACAAAGCAGAACGGTCACCTACATCAATCTTACAATACATTACATCATGATATATCCTCTATTGATCATAATTGCTGAGGTTAGGCATTCCCATAGTCAGCACATAAAATAATCTAATAACATGTACATAATTCAGAAAGTCGTCTACATTGGAATGTTTCCCAGATGCAAACACGCCTACAGATATAGGCCCATATTTGGATGAAAATCTATATGTAAGGTCACCGTACAGATGATGTGTACAAAAATCCTAAAATCATAGCCCTTATGGCTGAAACTAGATCCGAGGTCTTCTTATCTCATTCACTCGATCATTCGGGTACAAGTCTAGCCATGCGAATATATGATTTGTTGTCGAACATGTAAAGACATCATTTGATTACCAGCGAATGATGTGAGCTGTTAACAAATGCGAGAGAACCACCATTAATGTCAGTGGCGCTCAAGGTACTACAGTACATTTCGTAAGGCATGAATAGATGATTTGATGTTGAACGCCAAACAAAATCTTTCGGTCAAAAGTTCGGAAGCGAGGATCTTGTTAAAGTTGTAACAAGCCTCATGGTACTAGAATCTGATGTTTCTAAGTGACTTCCTGGATATTGATTTGTTGTCGACAGAAAGTCACCTTATTGCAAAACTTGAGTTACTAATTTTGGAGACAAGGGTATGACTTGATATAGCAATTTTTCAGGGATGATGGTCATGAAAATGAAGGTTTATGAGTATTGCAGATGGATGAGTTCTTAATCACTGAATGAATTCTCTTGAACATATCGGCGGCACTCTGATGAGTTGGTAGCATTGACCCAAAACCGAAGTGAAGGTATGATGAACCATAGGTGTGAATGAACCATCAAGATGATTACCCAATCCAAACAGTCACGGACATGGAGTGAAAGAAGTGTCATGTTCAAGAACGACTTGCTACCAAAAAGAAACTTTACTTGCTTTTCCCAAATTTTCCTCGGTCATTTGTCGACTAGTACCTCTTTATTTTTTAACAAGCTTGAGGAGGATAACATTTTCTTGATCTATAATTCAACTGTTCGGGCGAATAAAGAATGAAGTATCGCTATTTAATAATTTAACGAGTCAAGCAATGAATAAAACTTGATTCTTGCAATGATTGACAAGCCCGTCGCTATTTTATGTTTTAACGAGCTTAACGATAGTGATAGCCCGATCCTTTTTCATGTTTAGAGAGTCTGAAAAAGAGGACGAAAGAGAATTCCATAAGGTACTTTTTCGTAAATTTGTCTCTTAGATCCGAAAAAGTGTAAAATAATATCTGAAAGAACCTATTTGGTCATGTTTAACCAAGGTATTCCTTTTTCGTAAATAATCCATCACAGTCTGAAAAAGGGTTAAACTTATACTGAGTAGATATCAATTCATTTACTTTAACGAGCACGAAATGACAAGTGCTCGGCAATATTTTCACATTATCGGAGTCTAAAAAGAGCTAAAAAAAGACTCCAGGGGTTCCTTTTTCGCTGTTATCGAAGCTCGAAAAAGAGATAAAAGTGTGCTTCAAATCCTTTTTCGTTTTTAAGAAAGCTCGAAAAATAAGGAGAAAAAGCATGCTTTGTGGCCAAGTCTTTCTTGAAATAAATCTGCATGACTAACCTAATCGTCAGTTGTATTTCCTGTTCAGAACAACATCAAATGGATTAAAAGTACCCGTTTCATGATAAAAAACATAATAAAACCATATTCATAGCAATAAATTTAACTTGCAAGTAATTAAATGACTATATAAAGCAGTTTCACTATTAATTTTTACCATTCCATAGTTACCATTTGCATTTTGGAGCTCTGAACCTGATTTTTCCCCTGAACTTCAGTTTTTGATTGCGGTCATTTCAGTGGACAGATTTCATCACCGTTTGATCCATGTTAGTAGTAAAAACCTCCTCTTTCTTTCAGTATTCATTTCATTACCATTCTTTTCAATTTTTTAGGGTTTTGAGGCCCCTAGGGTAAATTCTGCCAAAATTGAGGGCAACGCACCCCTGAATGTTGAAACCTACATTTCATAGCAGGTACAGTGAAGTGTACCTGCATGTGCAACGCACTGTCTCAGCCCAAGGAGTGTGTTGGGCACAATTGAAGTTTTTTGTTTTCATGTTGTGTCCAAAATTTTCCTAGTTTTTTGCAATGAATGGTATCTAATGGATCTTATGGTTGATTTCAAGTTTCCATCAGATTATAATGACGATTACATGGAGAGAAAGAGAACATGAAGAACAAGATATGATTTCCTTGAATGATCCGGGTTCTGTAAGAGCTTTAAGAGATTGCGGGCTGCTTAAGTACTTCAAATTGTCGGGAATGAGGCAACAAATAGAAATCTTGGAGTTCCTTGTTCGAGAATGGGATCCGGTGATAGAGGCATTTCACATAAAAAACCAAGTGTTTTCCATAACATTTGAGGATGTGTATTTTGTCACAGGTTTTGTGAGGAGAGGTTTAACCATTTCACTCATAGGATCTACCATTGGAGGAGAAACAGTAAGGGATTATGTTATGCAGTATTTATATCTGGGGTCAGAACCTAGCAAATATGGGAAAATAAACATCTGTGATGTCATGGATTTTCCTTTGAGAACCATCCTATTCATGATCACTAAACTAGCTGGTACTATTACACTCCATGTAGTGAACAGATCGTATATGCAGTATGCGCTAGAGTGATTAGAACCAACAGTTTTCAACTCGTTTGAAGTTGTTCTATCTCAAATAAAGGAACAAATGAATAAGGAAAAGGGAGGAAGGAAGAAAAATTTCAGCTATGGTTCCATCCTCATCTCCTTCGCTTTGGAACGGATTCCACTGATGCAGCCACAACATGTAACATTGGATATATCCAGTCCTAGAGATCCTCGAATGCAGGTATGGGAAGAACTCATGGGTCGGAATGCAGGCCAATCGACAATTGTGTTCTCAACTGATATCTTTGACTGGTTTCGGTAACAGATCATCGCCATCGATGAGTATGCATACACAGGCATCGACTTCCGAGGAGATCCAGATCTAGTTTTACCAGAAGGCGCTCAGTGGGGTGAAATAGGTAAGAATGATTTGACCATGTTTTTTTATTTTTATAAGGTTTATACAATTTTTTTTTTGTTTTGATTTCTTTCCAATACTAAACTAAATTTTTTAATGTAATGGAGATATCGGTCACATTCAACCAGTAGAGGAACTAGAGCACAAAGCGGATGCGCCAGCAGAGAGGGCTCTCGGGAGAGCAGTCCTTCAGGACCTTGATATGGCTGAGACTCTTGCTGAGCTCGATCAGCACATAGAGGGGTTGACCTTTAGGATTCCAGATTACCGGATCGAAGAGCTTCCCAGGTGACTGTAGCGACAAACAATTGGGGTTCCTAACTATTGGATGCGGTTGCTTCGTAGGATTTCTAGATCTATAGCGTGCTATCATGAGCACCACTAGTTTACTTATGACTTTTTTTCATACATTTTGAGGTTAGATGACCAACGTGTCTTGGGCACAAATGTTTGTAAAAACCTATAGCTATCTATCTAAATGTTTTTAGAGTGTTTCCTATGTTTAATGCGCAATCCTATTCAATGATGTGATTTTTTTCTTTATCTATGTTGCAAATGTCTGTCTAAAACTTGATTAGCTAATGAATCAGTTAAAGTGTTTATATTTCTGGAAATGTGTTGATATTGAATGAAATCAAAATGTCTTTCCAAAATTCGAACTCTTAGGAACAATCTAAGAAGTTTTGGATTTCTAACAGAATAAATACTAGTAAGTTGTAGTACCACAATTTGTGAGTCTAACCTTATGATTATGCGGTTAATACCAAATGAAATGGAATCAGAGAGAAGTTCAATAAACGCACTATACTCAGCGATATTATTCGTTGATCTACCAATACAAATCCCTTGAAAACTCACTAACTCGCCATTCAGAGCGAAAATGGCCCACGCTACAGAGGATAGATTCTGCGTACTACGACTAGCACCATCAACATATCCAACAAATGGTTCCGAAGATTTAGTCATCTGCGATGAAATGTAAAGTGGATTACTAACATCGAGAAAACTCTAAAAAAACAAATTAAGATAGTGAATGCAAATCAACGACATATAAACAATATAATACAAAAAATTACTACGCTCATGATTAAGCATAGTAACATTTCAAATACAACCCATTTCTAGGTTGTGCCAATGGAATCCCATCGTAATCAACTAGCTCGTAGCACCCTTAGAAAGAACTCTTTTGACAATATAGGGGCCATGCCATAACGGCTCGAATTTCCCTGTACTAATTACATCAACTTTCTGGTCGTAAAGAAGGACCAAATTGCCCTCTGAGAAGATGCGAGGCTGGACATTTTTGTTGTATTTCACCTTTATACATCTCTTATGTGCTTTGTTGGCCAATTGGGCTTCACGACGCATTTCATGTAGATGGATGAGGTTAAGGAGACGTGCTTCTTCTTCTGAGGTGTCAGGTAACAAGTCTATCGTGAGTTTTAACGATGTTATTTCCTATTGGATTGGTAAGATAGCTTCCAGACCATACACCAGTTGAAAAGGAGTAAATCCAGTCGCGTTTCTCACCGAGGTTTGATACGCGCACAAGGCGGAGTGCAGGATCAAGTTCCAGTTCCTTTTGCGGACTCCTATCATTCGTTGAAGCATTTGTTTAAGAATTTTGTTAATAGCCTCAACTTGCCCATTTGATTGTGGATAATAAGGAGTAGAATTTTCTTGAGATAATCCTAACTTGGCTGTCAATTCAGACATCATACGGTTGTGAAAATGCTTCCCATGATCCATAACTATAGCCTGTGGGACCCCAAACCGTGCAATAACATGATTGAAGAAAAAAATGCAGCTATTTGTCCTGTGTTGTTGAATGTAGGCATCGCTTTGGCCCATTTGGTAAAATAATTGACTATGACAATAATATAACCGTGCCCCCCGGACAAAGGAGGGTTACAGGTCATGAAATCGATACCCCATTTCGTAAATGGTCCAGCAGAGACAACAGGATGCATTGGCACTAGCAGTTTGCGGATTTTATGGTCATAAATCTGGCATGCATGACAACTTCTGACTGCGAGGATACAATATCAAAAAATAGTAGGCCAAAAGTAACCAGCGCAGAGTATCTTCTGCGTGGTAGCATAACCAGATAAATTTCCACCACAAGCCCCAGCATGGCAATCATTTAAAACTTTTTCGGCCTCCTCATGAGTGAGGCACCTCCTTAAAATGCTATCGACACCATGACGATAAAGTGTATCACCGACAATCAGATAATCTTTGGCTTGGTATCGAATACGTCGTTGATCAAAGCGAGAGGTATTAGGTCAAAAATTTTGTGTTTGGAGATAAATTATGAAATCTCCATACCAGGGATCAGATGATCCGATCAGAAACAAAGACTTGTATGGAATATATGGTTCTGACGTAGTTGCAGTACTATCAGAGGGAAGGTCATAGAGAAGCTCAGCCAAAACTAAAGACTTCTTTGACTTGGATTTGATGAATTCCAAATCAAATTCCTGCAAAATGACGATCCATTTTGAATATTTCCCCCCCAGCAATTGACGTGATAAGATGTAAGTCATGGGGTTGCAATCCGAAACTATTGTTGTTTTTTGGAGCAGGATATAATGGCAAAATCTTTGGACAGCTTGAACAGCTACCAAGGTAGACTTTTCCACGCACGAGTACTTAACTTCTGTATCATTTAGATTACGACTAAAATAATAGATTGAATGTTCAATTCCATCTTCTACCTAGACCAAAACCATAGCGATGGTCGTTTCAGCCGCGACGATATATATGAAATAATCATTTTGATAATTTGGAGGATACATTAATGACGCTCGAACAAGATGGTCCTTGACAACATCAAAAGAAGCTTGCGCAACTTGGTCCCAATGGAAGGGAACCCCCTTTTTCAGTAATCGAGTAAATCCTTTAGCCATTTCGGCATAGTTTGGAATGAACCTTCTCAAGAAGTTATGCTTTCCTTGAAGTTTCTATATATGAAGTAGGTTTGATGGTGCAGGCAAATCAATAATGGCCTATACCTTCTATGGGTCTATTCGAATTCCTTCTTTTGAGACTACAAATCCAACCAATCGACCAGAACCAATACAAAACACACATTTGTGCAGATTGAGGTGTATCTTATAGTGTCGGCATCATAAGAAAATGGCTCTCAAATGCATCAGGTGATCAGTCCATTTTTGTGAATGCATTGGTAAATCATCTAGATATGGTTGAACAATGTGCTTGATGTCGTTGAAAGCATAATCCATTGCTCTCTGAGAAGTTTCCCCAACGTTTTTTAAACCAAACAGGAGTTTCCAATATGCGAATGTGCCCCGGGGATAGATGAATGCTGTCTTATGTTGGTCATCTGGGCGGATATTGATTTGATTGTAGCCGTAAAATCCATCCATGAAAGAAAATATTTCACATCCAGCACAATCCTCAATAATATGGTCGATGAAGGAAGTAGGATAGTTATCTTTTGGACAAGCCTGATTAACATCCCGATAATTGGCGCACACTCTAATGGTTCCTTGTTTTTTCATAACAGGAATGATATTGGAAACCCACTCAGTTAGCGGAACAGGGTAAATGAAACCAACACGCAAAATTTTTTCAACTTCTACTTTGATGGCAGCGGCTTTCTTCAGATGAATAGGATGAAGCCGTTGACGCACCAGTTTGACATCATGATACATATTAATAGTGTGTTCAACTATACTAGTATCTATGCCTGGCATTTCCTCGTAAGACCAAGCGAATACGTCACGAAATTCACAAAAAAGAGAGCGATATGAATCAAGTTCTGATGGAGAACAAGATATACCGACATGAATATTTTCTACAATGGCAGGTTTAATCGAAATATCGATAGAAATTGTCTCTTCAATATTAGATAAATTTCGCTCAGATTCAATTGCATTAATCGGAAAAGAATTCGGAAAGAAATTTTGAATGGATGGGTGATATAGTTCACTAAGATTATTTTCTTCATAATTAGGAAGATGGGAATGATGATGATAATCTTCCCATGGTTCTCCTTCTGCCATCATAGCTTCCAAAATATTTTCATCTGTCAAAAATGTTGAGGAAAATGGATTAGATGAGTAGCAAAATCTAATGAACGATCAACCCAAACACTCGGCGACGATGATTCCGGATTTACCGCCCAAACCAAATAGATTGATTGCTATTGTAGCTAAATGGGGCTGAGCCGTAAAACATCATCCAATGTAGAAATACCAGAATCACCCGTACTCTTCATTAAGCCAGATGGAGTGGAAGAGATCATGTAGCAGGTCTCTATGCTTGCAATTTCTACTGACTTCACGGGCGATGGTAATGCAAAGGTTCCCATAAGAGTGGAATCCTTTAAGAGTCCTACACCAATGTTCTAGATTTCTAGTTGGGTTAAGTGAATAGGAATGCTTCCAGTTACCTACGAAGCAGAGGCAAAGAAGGAAAATTGATTAATGACTGTAATAGTACCTTTATGAGGAAAGGAAACCATTCTAAAATATGTAGAAACAATAGCATTCATCGCATATACCCATGGTCTTCCGAGTAAAATATTATAGTCAAGGGGTCCATCAACAACCTCGACATCAATAATTACTATTTTTCCCCCTAATTCAACTTGCAGGTTATTGATAATACCACAAGGTTTATATGTTCTTCCATCAAAAGCCTTCAACGTCGTTGATGATTGCAATAAGTGTGGCGAGCCAAGTGACTTCCAATAGTTTAGAGAAATAATGCACGTAGATGCTCCCTCATCAATAATAATGCGATGAAAAAGGTGATTGAGAACATTTACTTGGATGGAGAATTCCAATTCTACTGGTAGCTACGGCACATAGCTTGTATGATTAAATACGACAAGATTGGAATCAGTTGGATCAATTCCACCAATGGCTGATAATAAATCCTGCTTCTGGGGGGGACAATTTTGTAATACCTCAAGAGTAGAAATAGCTGAAGGGGATTAAACCAAATCTTCAACTAGATTATAATTTTGTGCAGCTCTTGCTCGAGGATTATATGTCGATTTATGAGTTACTCCCTTTGGTCGCTTAATCGTCAATTTGGGAATAACAGGAGGTGGTACTGATTCATTAGATGGATTCGTTGTTGAGGTTGTAGGTTGATCAGTGGTCGGACTACCATAGTATTTATTCCACGTCGACACCAAAATATCTTGTGAAGGTTTTGTAGTGGATAACATTAACACTTGGGAACTAGGAGCTGGATCTGTAGCAACCAAATTTGCGTCTAGATTTGGAAATGGGTCTGTCAATACAACTAATGCATTAGAAGTCTTGATGATTTTTGAGACTTCATGTTGTGTAACCAGCTCCAAAAATAAAATAAAAGAGATATCAACGCCTTATAAATAATCCACTTCGAGGGGGCAACCTCCAATACATTACATAAATGAACAATTCTTGGATGATACAACTAACCAAAACCTCCTTCTATATATAGGAGTCCATGGGGCCATAATGTAATCCTAGCTGACCTAACAATAATAATTTAAGGGCACAATAATAAAAATATTGGAGTTACAGGGGTACAACAATAACAATAAGGGGGGCTACACTAACATAATAAGGGAATACACTATTAATATAGGGACCTAACATGCCCCTCTCCTTCAAACAAATGTTGTCCTCAATGCTTCAGTAGCTCCGGGTGATTTTGTATAAAATTGTCATCCTCCCATGTAGAATCTTCAGTGGGTAAGTTCTTCCATTTGATGAGATACTCTGAAATTGATCGATTTCATAGTTGTCGAGTTCTTGTTTCCGTGACTACTTTAGGTTCGAATATGGTTTTTCCTTCCTCATCAAGTTCTGGCAATATTTTTTGAACTGGAATTTTGTCCCCTATAACCTTTTTTAAGCATGAAACATGGAAAACTGGATGCACTCGTGAAGAAGCAGGAAGCTCCAGTTTGTATGACATAGTACTAATATTTTTCAAAACCTTGTAAGGACCATAGTACTTTGGCGATAATTTATTATCCTTCTTAGCTTTCTTGAGGGAAATTTGTTTGTATGGTTGTAGCCGTAAAAATACCCAGTCTCCCACATCAAAACTTCTCTCACTGTGATGCTGATCTGCCTGTTGTTTCATTCAATTTTGTGCCAAATTTAGGTTATCCTTTAAGATTTGGAGAACTTCTTGTTGATGCTCGATGTGATCCTCCACTGCGTGAACCCTAGATTTTCCCTTAAATAAGATATGATGTATGGTGGATGATATCCATAAAGTGCCATAAATGGGGTCATTTTTGCTGCAGTATGGAAGGAAATGTTATAGCACCATTCAGCGAGAGGTAACCACTTGACCCATTGTGCTTGCTTATCAGATACAAAACAACGAAGATATCCTTCCAAAATTTTATTCACTATCTCTATTTGACCATCGGATTGAGGATGATAAGATGAGCTATGAGCTAGTTGAGTACCCAAACAAGAAAATAATTCCGTCAAAAAATTTCCTGTAAAAATAGGATCTCTGTCACTTACAATAATCTTTAGGTTTTCATGTAGCTTTTGAATTGTTTACATAAATGTGGTAGCAACTGTACTCGCTTTAAATGGATGAGATAATGCACAAAAGTGTTCATACTTGGTAAGTCTATCAACTACCACCATGATGATGCTCCTTCCTTAAGACTTCGGTAAACCTGTGATAAAATCCATTGAAATCTCCTCCCAAAGTTGACTTGGAATGGATAAAGATTGTAGAAGACCCGGGGTCTTAATTGTCTCAACTTTATTTTGCTGGAAAACCAAAAATTTTGCCACAAACTTTTGAATATCATATTTAAGGCCATCCCAAAAAAATTCTTTCTTCACCCTGTGGTAAGTTTTTAAAAATCCCGAGTGTCCTAAAGGAGAAGTGTGCAATTCCAAAAGAATATTTTGTTTTAGTTTGGAATTCTTACAAATATATAAGCGATCTTTGTACCATAAGGAATCATTTTTCCAACTAAATGTATCAAATGTACTAGGATCTTGCTGCAACTTTTGAGTGAGAGTCCACACTTCTTCATCCTTCTTCCATTCATCCCTTACTTCGGTTATCCAATCTGGTTGGATAATTGAAACAGCACAAAGCAATGCTTCCACCTCTTCATCCTTTCTTGAGAGTGCATCTACAACAACATTTAGCTTTCCTTTTTTGTAGACAATTTCAAATTCATAACCCAACATCTTTGTGACCAATTTTTGCTGCTCTTCTGAAGATAATCTTTTTTCCAAAAAGTGTTTAAGACTATCATGATCAGTTTTTACCTTGAAGTGTCTTCCCATTAGGTAAGGTCTCCATTTCTTTAGTGCATGTAGTATTTCCAACATTTCCTTCTCATAAATAGCCTTTTGTAAATACTTTCCTTTGATTGAACGACTTTCAAAAGCAATCGGTCTTCCTTCTTGCATTAAAACAACACAAATTCCATTTCCTGAGGCATTACATTCCACAATAAAGGTTTTTGTGAAGTCTGGCGTAGCTAAGACTGGTGCTAGGCACATTTCCTCATTAAGATGTTCGAAGGCCTTAGTTGCTTCAGGAGTCCATGAAAATGCATCTTTCTTCAATAGTATTGTTAGATGTGTTGCTATTCTCCCATAACTCTTAACAAACTTGTGATAATACGCTGTTAACTCGAGGAATCCATGCAACTTCTTTATGGTTGTGGGGACTTTCCATTCCTTAATGGCTTTAATTTTGTTAATGTCTAGCTTAACACCCTCGTGAGATACAATATGAACCAGATATTCCACCTCTTGTACTCCAAAGAAACATTTGGATGTTTTTGCATATAATTGTTTCTCCTCCAATAGCTTGAGCACCCTCTCAACATGTTGAACATGTTCCTTCGAAGACCTGCTATAGATTAGTATATCCTCAAAAAATACTAGCACAAATTTTCTAAGGAAGGGTTTTAAAATTGAATTCATCAACCCTTGAAATGCAGAAGGTGCATTGGTAAGGCCAAAAGGCATGACTAAAAATTCATAATGACCCTCATGAGTTCGAAATGCTGTTTTTGGAATATCTTCATTCTTCATTCTAATTTGATGATATCTTAAATGAAGATCCAACTTGGTAAAATAAATTGCTCCATGTAATTCATCCAATAATTCATCAATCACAGGAATGGGAAATTTATCTTTAATAGTGAGCTTATTGAGCTCCCTATAATCTAGAAACATGCACCATAATCCATATTTTTTGTGCACCAATACTACTGGAGTAGACAAGGAACTTTGACTAGGTTGAATTATACCAGCCTCTAACATTTCTGCAATCATACGTTCAATTTCGCTCTTTTGGACATAAGGATATCTGTAAGGCCTGATGTTTGGAGGAACACTTCCTGGAATCAAATGAATAGCATGATCACGATCACGAATAGGTGGGAGTCCTTTGGGAGTATCAAACACCTTGGAATGATTGTCCAAGACTTTGTGGAGATCTGGAGAAATAGATGATTTTGATGTTGGAACTTCTAGTGAGCATAATTGTGCAATTATGCCCCGTTGTCCTTTATTTAGAAGCTTTGTCATGACATTAGAGATTATTATCTTTCCTGCCTTCCCTGTGATACCCCGTAATTTGATTTCCTTTCCTTCTGAAAAAAAATTCCAGAAAAGTTCTTGAAAATTAAAAGTTACCGTCCCTAAATATTGTAACCATTGTACTCCTAGTACAACATCAGCACCTCAGGTTGGGATGGAAATAATTTTACTATTCAATACATATTCCCCCATGGCTAGCTTGATATTATGGAATTTTCTAGAGAAATTTATAGTTCCTCCATTTGCAACCATCACTTGACATTCTGGTGCTGGGTATAGGAAATAATTCAATTCCTTGGCTACCTTATAATGAATAAAATTATGGGTACTACCCGAATCAATCAAAACTATTACCTTTTTCTTCTTGATATTTCCTTCTATCTCCAGAGTTTGAGGAGTGGTAATTCATGCCAATGCATTACATGATATGGTCGGACTCATTTTTTCTTCTTCTAGGGTTGGTTCCTAGTGTATATCCTCTTCTTGTTCATTTTCTTCTTCCTCTTCACAATCTATGTAAAATAATTTCTTTTCAGCACACCTATGACCTTTAGTGTATTTTATATCACAACTGTAACAAAGCCCTTTTGCTCTTTTTTCTTCCAATTGTTGTGGTGTCAACCTTGTAGGTTGTGGAAATCTAGGCGTAGCAACACTTCCTTCTTTATAGAAGTGAGTGGTAGGCTTCCTTGTCGCCATAATTTTACATTCAATTTTCTTTCCAACCTGAATGCCTTCTCCAATGAATCAGGTTCCAAAACACAAACTTCATGTTGGATGTTATCCTTTAAAGTACCTATGAAGAGATCAATCCTGTGTTCCTCTGGAATATCAGTTACCCTTATATTCAATTTTTGGAAGTCCTCAATGTGTTCCCCCACTAAACCCTTTTGTTTGAGATTTATCAATTGGCTAAAGAAGGTGTTGATGTTTGTATCCTCATAATGTGCTAAAATTTCCTCCGTAAAAATTGACCAAGTGACAATTTTTTTATGGGAGAAAAGCCATCGATACCATACAAATGTATTTTTTTCTAAATGTAAAGTTGCAATGCGTACCTTTTGTGTGTTTTTCACATTATGGAGATCAAAATATTACTCCATCTGTAGTATCCATGTTACAGGATCATTTCCATAAAACTTCCTCATATCCATTTTTGGAATATGGTGGTTCCTCCCGCCAACATTAGAGTTTATGAAATCATGATGAACATTTATTTTGTTATCATCATGCGTTTCCTCTACTATCTTTTCACCATTAGGAAACATTTCCTGTATCAACTTTGTCAAACCTTCCATGTCTGCTTTTATATCATTCTTCATGTTTTCCATTTTATCTTCCATGTCATCCATCTTAGATTCCATGCCAACTTCTATGCCATCTATCTTAGATTCCACGCCTTTCTTCAAACCATCCATCTTTGCTTCCACGCCTTTCTTCAAAACTTTCATTTCATTTTTTGCTGCTGTTTGCGAGAGTGAAATTTGGTGCACTTGCTCTTGTAATTTTGATACATCATGTTGCAATTCTTCATCTTCATGAGTCATAGTACAGCCTTCTGAAGGCTTAATGGGTGTTGAATTATTTTTATGGGGCATTTTTTAGAACCCGATACTGATATCTATTCTACAATATGACCTTGTAATCAATTTAAATTTATTCTTCAAACAAGACTTATGCAATTCGAGAAAACAATACACACCTTTTTCTTGCTTTTGAGGATCTTGATATTGAAATTGGATTATCTCTTTGATTGCGGCTCTTTAATATCTGAAATTAAGCACCGATGTATCCCTCTGAATTCCCTTTCGAATGCCATAGGTCTGACCTGATTTTGGTTCTCCAAGACAAAGTTATGTCCAATCTACCACAATGACCTAATTATGGACTGGTTCAGTAGAGCGAACTTGTAAGACTTGCCACATGTCACTGTTTTATCCTTCGGCTATAGAATTGATAGCCAAGAAACTACAGTCCGTGCACTTGCGACCACTATTTACAGCACTCCAATCGGATGCTCAGAGAGAGAGTTATGAATCGTTTCCCACGATCACCTCTTTGAGATAAAATTTCGGATCATGAAAAAGAACTACCTTCCACAGATCATATCTCCAAAAATATTGCAAACCAAGCTCTGAAATATTTTGACAAGTTTCCCCAGGATTTCGGCTTCGCACTCTAAAAATTTCAGATTCTGAACCTTCGTAGAAAAATTTTTAAAGCGGAAATTCCACGATGACTTGTTTAGAGCAGCGAAACCCTAGAATCCAAACCTCTGATACCAAATGTTGTGTAACCAGCTCCAGAAATAGAAGAAAAGAGATATCAACACCTTAGAAATAAGCCACTTCGAGGGGGAAACATCCAATACATTACATAAATGAACAATTCTTGCATGATACAAATGACCAAAACCTCCTTCTATATATAGGAGTCCATGGGGCCATAATGTAATCCTAGCCGACCTAACAATAATAATTTAAGGGCACAATAATAACAATATTGTGGTTACAGGGGTACAACAATAACAATAAGGGGTGCTACACTAATATAATATGGGAATACACTATTAATATAGGGACCTAACTCTTCGGCACGGTGAGGACAATCCCTAACAAAATGTTCCTCGTTACAGATTATGCATGGATAACGAGGTTTCTGTGGTCCTGACGGTTGATCAGATGATCATTCCTATGGGTTAGAAGTTTTCTTTTTCTTTGATCTCCCATTTTTCTTACTTCCTGGTTGCTTATCACTTTTTCCTTTGTCAAATGAGATGACATTAATTTTGAAAGTAGGAGCAGGATCAGATTCAGTAGTGTTGTGTGTATTCACAGTGCCTATCAAGCCGTCTCTGGCATGAGAGTCCTTTATTTGAGGAGGAACATTAAAATTAGATCACAATGCATTTGCAATATTCTCATAGAGTGTGCTAGACTGAGTATAAATCAAGTCTAAATACTAGGCACGAGCGATAACTCGCTCTTCTGTGACGACGACACCTTTAGCCACATCCTATGTTATAGATGGTAACAGGGATTTGATGAACCATTCAACAAGGAGCTGATTGGGAACAAATGTATTAATCATTCGTCGACGATGACGCCACTCATGAATATGATCTGAAATGTGAGTATAATTACTCTGTTTAAAGTTGGTCAAGAGTTCCGTTCCAGTTTCGTATCTGATCGTTAACTAGAAATGGGTCAAAAATACAGTAGCCAAAGCAGTGAAATTATCGAAAGAAGCTCTAGGTAATTCAATGTACCATTTAGCTGCTGGACCTGTGAGCGTTCGCTGGAAAAGACGTAATCAAACAGAATCATCATTTAGGGAATTTGATGAACACCATAAATGACAATTCATAACATGAGTTGATGGGTCTTCTGCAGGGTTTCCATTGAATTTAGGAATCGGATGGTAATTTATGTGGTATCACTAGCTACCAAGGAGCATAATTTATAGGATCATTGGTTAACCGATTTAAATCTGGTAGTTCCAAGGTTGCAACAAAAGGCAATTGTCTATTAAGGTCAGGTTGAGCATAGCTAGGATAAGATGGGATTGCTTGGGCAACATGTCTTTGAGCATCGACATATGGGATTTGTTGCTGGTAACCCAAATAGGGGTTGTTTTGCATAGAAAACACTTCAAAAATTTCTTGACCAAAACCTGGATATGGTACTTGCTGATATGAAGTTTGAGGAATTTGTGCCTGTGGCTGCCAATGGGTCTATCCACCAAGGTTATAACCCAAATTAGTGTAATATGGATTCGTTTGATATGTATAACCAGATTGTGTTTGTGACATCCCATAAAATGGTGGACCAGCTTATGAATAAATGATCCCTGATACAAGTTGTTGTAAATTAACCAAAGGATTTTGATATTGAGTTGAAGAACTCGCCTGATAAGGTTGATGTACAAGATTTTGATTCTGTAACATGGGTATATATGTACTAACAAGTGGTATTGAAGTGGGTCTAACAGGTTGAATTGGTTGATACGATTCGACAATCGTTTGTGGTTGGATAGGCAAAGTGGGCTGCCATTGACAAAAATTCATGCCAACATTAGTTTGACCAAAATGTGACTGAGTACTATCATATTGGGTGACCATAGGTTGCCCCCCAGCATAGGGAGGATAATAAGATAGAAAATATTGCTCTCCAAATGCTGGGAGTCCAGTTGACATGGTACCTAAAGGAATTGACCCAAAAGGACCGACTTGATATTGACCTAATGATGGATGTAATGGTTCAAATCGTTCAGTACTAACGATAGGACTACCAGTTAAAAAACCAGATGATGACATTGGTAGTGACCACGGTCTTGAAGATTGACCAGAGAAAGAGCCAGACAATGATTTTTAGCCTGTTGGGACCAAAGGGACACCATGCAAATATGACTCTAATTAAGTTGTGAACATCGACCAAGTAGCGACGGTAGGAGCTGATGTAATGGGAACAACAGACCCAACCAAAGATGTCGGTTCAGACATGGTTGTATGACCAAATGTATACCTTCCAAAATATATGGCAGAATGAATGGCAAAGGGATCAACAAAAGCAGATGGAAACGATTGAGGAAAATACTGGTACAGGTAAAGGTCTCCCCCAAAGTGGGTTGGACTTCAAGGTGTATCAGGTTGAGGGATTTCTTCAATCGCGATTAAACTAGGAGGAAGAACTTCACCGTCAGGCCCAAAATATATTTCAGATGGTTGACTGTGTGAAATAGGAGTTCCAGTGGCTACAGATATTTGTGGAGTTACCAAAGTAGGAACAACTTTCGGCTGTCCAAGATTCAAATTTGCTAGCAAAGAGGAGACAGGATCTAGATCGATTTGTGATTGAACAACGTCGAGTCCAGGAGGTATGGTCTCAGCGATTGAGTGGATCGTGATCATGGGTAACTGTGAAGACTCTTTTTCAACAATAGTAAACGAACCAGGATGTGTGGAAAAATTTTGAGCTAGCTCTACTTGAGATGATGATGTTTCGCCAAAGTTATGAATTGTACTTGATTCGGAAGATTATGATCGCCTTTGCCTACCATAAATAACTTCTGGTGGTAAAGGTGGTTTTAAAGCTAATCTACACGAACAACAAGGGGGTAGGATTGTGTTCTTCCATGATTACTGATTTATTTTAACCAAAAAAAAAAAAACAAAAAGAGGGCAATGCTAGGAAAAATGGTTTACCAAGAAACTATGAACTGTAGAATACCTCCTGGCGAACCAAGAAGTACAGGCAGGTAATCTCCCCGAATGTTGTGTTCGGTGTATCACAATTTCAGGGTGGCTGACTCGGTTCATTATGGATGGATAGCACCTAAAAGTTATTCTCCCAAATATACTTGAAGGTACGTGGAGGCCCAAGTCTGTATTAGCACTGTCTGATGTGAAACCACACAGTGAGAGCACCCCTTTATACTTATCATACTGTAACACCACCCGATATACCCGAAAGCACGTGTGACGAGCTATGATATACTTACGTACGTGGAGTGAGGTATCACACTCAGAATGTATCGCAGACAAGTTAACAACAGCTGTTATGTTTTACGACGTCGGAACACGTCTCTAGCCTAGACCTTCTAAATGTTATCTTTAATGTTCCAAAGAGTTGTTAAGTAAATTGACATTTATTTTATGTTGATCTTGCTTAACAGTTTTCCTTTTAGTTTCACCACAATGATGTATATAAAATTCCTAAAATGAAAGCTAAGAATGGTAAACAAACTTTCACTTTTAGCTTTTTCAATGAAGAACCTAGCTAGTAAGGTTAGAGAATGCTAATTTTTTCGAAAAAGTGCAAATAATTTGTGAGCAAAAAAATTAATGAACAAAAACAAAATCAATGAATCACAAACTAAATGCAGATTTCCTAATGTTCCTTTTGCAAAAAACACACAATCCTACATGCAAATGCAAGTTTGTCTTTTTAGTTTCCTTAATGTTATGAATACAAAAAAGAAACTAGGTGCACTAGATTAATAATCAATATGCTTTTTACTTTCGAGAAACGAGGAATACAAACAACAATTTCTCTTTTGAAGGAAAAATGAGGATTTCAACAAAAATTTCTCCTATCAAGGAAATGAAGATTTTACGAAAACTTCCTATTTCAAAAGCAAACAATTCTTCCATAAAAACTACTTTGAAATCAACTTGTCAATGATAATGAAAAACTTTTTAAAACAACATTGAACAAATTTTCAGTCAAAGGAGAAGAAATATATAGAGCTACTGGTCAATAGAGCATCAAAATTTTCAGAACAAATCAGCAAATAGAACTGAAGCAAAATACAAAGTTAGATTCAAGGGGATTTTTTCCTTTCAGGAACCAATGCAGTCTCCAAGGGGAGACAGTACTCTGCAACGCAGGCTTGGAAGGGAGATAGTGCTCTGAAAAGCACTGTGCCCTGACTAAGGGTGCGTTGGGCGTAGTAAACAAATAAAAAGCTATTGTTTGTCTCACCAAATTTGCAAATTAAGCTCTAAAAAAGTCTATTATTTAGGTTAAAAAGCTACTGCGTGGTTTTAAAAAGAAGATCAGAGAATAAAACACCTAGAAACAAGATAATTTCTCCCCAGCCGAGTCGCCAGTTTGTTGGGCCAGAATTGTAATCTATGGATAGACTATGCTTCCCTAGGCAGGTGTTAGCCTAGAACAACAGGTGAAAGACTATACTATCATTTCTCCTAACTCAGAATAGATACAAACAGAGGATCGGATGCTTACTTGTTTGAGTCGCTTCCAAATGGATCCTTTCTGTCGCTTCCACTACAGCTTCAAATTCAAGCGGTTTCAAATAGCTGAATGCTTCCTGCAAGAAAGAACACTGAAACAACAGAAGATGCAATAATATAGATATCTATTCAAGCTAGTTAGCTAAATCAGTTAAGCATAAACTACATTCATCAACCAAGATCTTGCAATATGGAAAATCAAAGTAAGCATAGATGCATGTAGCGAAAAACAAGAAGTAATCTTTATTGATGATAGAAGGAGAGGTTACAACCTAGTGACTGATTTGAAGTGACCTTCTAGTAGAGTTCCCAAGTCTCATCACAGCATAAATCTCTCTAGCAGCAGCTCCACAAATCAAACTCTCTATTGAAAATTCTCCAGCATTTCCCTACGCAAATTCCTCCTTCCAAACACTTAGATCTGTGTTCAATTTATAGATGAACTGTAGGTTTTTTTGTAATCAATAACATTCCAAAAATAGGCAAGACATGTTTCCATTCATGTAGATGTCAAATGGACACTTGGAACTGAAGCTTGACACATGTGAACCCTTCTAGAAGACAGTGGCCAAGTGGAGATTCTAGAACAATGAGAATTTCACTCCCAATGTGACCAACGCACCTTTGAATGTCGGGAAGTGCTTTGCAGAGCAGCCTTGAATGGGACTACCTGCATATGCAACGCACTTAGGCCTCTTAGAGCCTGCATTGGTGAGCTCCCACATGTTTAATAATAAGCTTCAAACCATGGAAATTCCTTGCTTGATGAAAGTCTTTGTTTGATTCATGTTTTTTCCTGTCGTAGGGCATATAGCAACTGAGATGATAGGGAATCATAGACCATTTGATCATCGGTCCTAGAGATGATGCCCAGTTAACCAGGTCATTGGGAATGGTACCCAAATTGACCTATAACAGTAGCAACTGATAAAATTAATCTAATAGAAGTAACTTTGGCAACAGGAGAAAAAATTTCACCAAAATCAATTCCCAGCACCTGGGAATAACCTTTTTCTACCAACCGAGCTTTGTATTTCTCCACCTTGCCTTCTATTAGGTCTCTGTAATAAGAAATATTTGCAAAAGTCTGATCACAGAGTTAACATCATTTCAACCAACTTTGGGATTCTAGGATCTAGCCCTCCTGAATCCGGAGAGGGATCTCTCCAATATGTACAAAGATGGATTTTTCTTTGAAGTTTAGGGTAATGATATTAGGCTAGTTATGAGGACCAAGGGTTTGTTTGGTTTTTTGGATGGTTGAACATAGTTGTTGTCTGAGGCTGAAAGATCTATATGCAAATAGGTTCAAAAGTGAGAAGTTGCAAGCAAAAAGAGTAAGTTTGGATCAAGAAGAAAGATGATGGCAGGCTTTCAGTCCATTGGGCTATGGAGTCATAAGAGGATTTAATTGAAACAATCAGGTCCAAGAGTGGTCTATGGGGCAAGTCACCTATGCCTAAGGATCTCTTTAAAGTTTGATTTATGGAATGGAGTGATACAATAAGAAAGGGAAATGACAGATGCAGAACAAAGAGCAGCACAGGTTCTGGTAAGTACTTTGAAACTAGCCAGCCTTTGACCAGGCACTTAAGAAAAACATAGAAGAAAACTAGGATCTGGTAAGTACTTTGAAACTATCCAACCTTTGATACACTTCTGATAGAAAACATATAAAAAACAAAAGGGAAACTCAAAGATAACACAGAATGGTCTAAGATCTGATAAGTACTTTGAAACTAGTCAGCTTTTAACACATCCTAAGGGAAACAATCAAATAGTTGAAAAAATAAGAAAGGGACTCAGGGCTAACTTGATTTCCTCAGTTCCTCTTCACACAACATATATTGAAAGTAACATTTAAAAATAACATTCAGATAAGACAACAAGACGAGGGAACGCCAACATCCTTGTACTTAAACTGAATTAAGTCATTTTCAAATAACACAGTTGAGAGAAAACATTTAAATAAATGTTTTTCAGCCAGAGAAGGTTACTGATATACAGTAGGTCCTAACCCTGTTTTAACTGTTCTTTATAGTGGAAAATAAAACAAATTGAAAACAGAAACAAAATAGAAGTTATAGTGAGAATAACATCACCATCAGCATAGACCAGGATCCCATAAATCAGCCTGTATTGATGCTTCAAACCAGTTACAATCTTCAGATCCAGTGTTTTAATCCATCTCTCTTCACAACCTAACCTATCTGTTACAAGCAGAGCTCCAAGGGCCAGTGAAATCCTATATACAATCAAGAGTTTTCAGCTCAGTGACAATTACAATGCTTTAGCAATTACATTAACAACCAACCAACCACTAACCCCTCACTCATCTTCTACTGAGGTATTTATAGAAAGATGAGGAGGTGAGATCTGATGAAAAGATCTCAAAAACCAATTAATACAGATATTAATGTCTTCTTGGCCATCGAGGGGCTCAACGAAGAACTATACAGGTGTTCCTTTGTATTAAATGATTTACACTCATGAATTTAGCTCGATGGGAGCTTTATTAGACTTTTGAGGCTCTGTGTATCAATAGGGTTGCTCTGCCAACATTCTGTCATTAATTTCCTGGCAGAAATAACTCCTTTGGCTATGTCGAGGAAAAATTTCTGTTTTTGATCAATAAATTCATCTCTTGATGGAATACTTCGAGGCACAGGTGGCGCTTTAGTTGGTGGGAAGAATCAATTTTCTTCCATCTGTGGCAGTGAAGGGTTTTTCTGATAAAACAATTCAGATTTTTCTTAATCTGCGTTTTAGATCTGGGGATTAGGCGTTTGATAACTGTCTTAGCCTTAATCCCCACAAATCTGTCCACTAATCTGCTGTTCTGGTTCATTTCTGGTCTTTAATCTCTGATACTCTTTTTCTGCATTGATCTTCACGGTTTTTTCTGCTTGTGCAGGGCTGCGTAGGGCTTGTAAGGCATCGATGCCTAATAAATCATCAATGAAACGTGATATTTACCCTTGCGAATGATCTTCCTCAGAGGACACGAACAAAGGAGGGTCGTCACCCTCTGTCGCCGAATCTTCTTTGGAAAAGGCGGAGAATACATTCAAACCTGCAAAAACACGAAAAAACGATATATAATCCTGCGTATTTGGTTTACTGCATTTGAGGGCGTGCGGGAGAATGGAGCGATCAGAGCCGTCGATCGCATTGTGATCAACGGTCAGGGGCGATTGGAAAAGTCAGCGGCGGAGATATGTTGATTGGGACGTGGAATCAGGGAAATGAATGTGAGTCGTCGATCTGCAGAGATCGATGGCGGAGATTGAATTTCGATCGCGCGATGACTGTTTAACAAGGTCGAGCAGATCAGATGATTGACAGCCGTCGGATGGGAGGGCCCAGCTCAGATGGTGGAGGTGGATTCCGCCACGTGGTTATGGTACGAAGATTAACGCGCGAAATGATTTGGTGGCACGGCGGTTTTGGAACAGTGTCGAGGACACGTGTCGGAAGATGTGTGGAATCGCCAGCGATCGGTTTGAAACCACCTTCCGCTGAAGAGCGGTGCGGAGAAAACCAAGCATTTTTGGGAAACAGTGTGGGGAACGGAGGGGTCCACATAGTAGGTCGCATGGACTTAATAAAACTTTAGAATTTAATAAAAAACCTTCTTTTCATTCTTTTCAAAGGTTTTTTGGTGTTTTCGGGCGAAAGAATTTGATTGGAGGGATAAGCGCCCATTGGTTTCGTGCGCGGTTCTAGCGCTCAGGCTTATGGATAAAAAAGGGCGAAGGGCTTAGCCCACGGGGGCTAGAGACCTTAATACACAAAAAATATGTATTTTCTATGGCTTTCCAATGATTTTCCGAAGGATTTTAAGGTCCCGACAAGGTTAAAAAGTGGGTTTTTAACCTTAGGAAATGAAAATTATGAAGGGATAGGGAAAAAAATATGGTTTTGTGGGGTTTTTATGAATAAAAGGAAAATGGAGAATGATGTAAGTTGGAAGAAAGGGACGGGTAAAAAGGGGAATGCAGTAGTATTTGACTTGGATTTTTGTAGGATATTAGAGGTTTGAAGAAGGAAACAACAGTATTAAAGGCTTTTGAACAGAGGGAAAAGGCAGGAGGCCTTATAGAGACTTCAAGAGCCAACAAGTTTTAGTGGTAAAATTTGTTCCTTGGAGGCTCCCAAGAATCATTTAGCCACCAGCTGATATGACAGAAAAATATGGGTGGCTAACAGTGGCTCCACTTGGGGATGGTGCCTTCTTGAAGGCATCAAGAATTTCAGACTTGATTTCTCTAGAACGTTGACCATGTGCCTCATCCATTGAATTGCTCGTGCTTTGCTCTGAAAAATAATATCAGTCATGAAAGAAAAATGAACTTTCATCAATACAACTTCTACCTACCCAATCCTACTAATCTAACATTTTTTCTTCATCAGAGTGCACTTGGATTGGAAAACTCTTTTCACAACATTTTATTCTTTTGAAAGCATAAAAAATAATCTAATTCTACTGCTGATTTCTCCTTGAACTCAGATTGAACAGTTGAGCTCAAATATTTCTCTACCTAATCTACTGTCTGTTGGGATTAAACTGTCCAACAGACTTTCATTCTCTAAATTCTAAGACAGAAATTTAAAAACAGTCAAGTTAAGATTAAGATGTTTAACTTGTTGTGATCTATGGCATAAAAACAAGCTGCACATTGATTATTATTTGCAGAAAATTAAAAAACAAAATGGAAGGCTTAAGATCTGAAAGTTTCTCATCATGGCCTTCTCCTTTCTTCTCAGCTCTGTTTTTGCTTTTTCTTTGAGCTTTTTCTTTCTTGATATCTGACTCAGATTTCGGGCAACTTAGAACCAGTTTTTCTCTTTTATGACTCAGAAAATAAAACAGTTTTGAGTCATCTCTCTTTGGAAAGTTTAGTTCAGATTTTGAGTTTGTTTGAACCTTCAATTTCTAACCTAATCTATCTACTGATAAGCCAAGATTGAAAAGTTTGGCAAATCAAATTCACTATCCTATCAGCAGAAAAAATTCAAAAGCTAATTAGTCAAGATTAGGCTATTTAACTAACTAGAAGTGTGTTCTAGAGGAGTGGCATTTGGGCTTGCGCACTTTCAACATTTGTTTCTCTTTTTGGCATGGGGCTTTGCCTTTCTTGTTTTCATTCCTGCCCTTTTTTCTTTATTTCTTTGTTTTTGTATTTTCTGATTTTTCATAACTTTGAATGCAAAGGGGGATGGACTATTCATAATGGAAAAAAAATAAAAAGGCTTCAAAACATAAAATGGATCAAGAGAAGTAATGCTTAAGCATCCTGCCATTGACAGGACCCCCAAACAATTATGTTCCATCCATCTCCTGCAAGAAAAATGCATTATTACCAGCAACTGAATGAATAGAGTTAGGGCCAAGCCATAGGTGATCAAATTTTCCATTCTTTCCCTTCTCTTCCCTCCTTGAGTCCCACTTCAAAACTTTATCTCCAACTTTAAAATTATTGGCCTTAGTTCTTCTGTCAAAAAGATTTTTAATGCTGTCTTGTTTGTGCAATGCTTTGTTATACACTTCCTCCCTGGTCTGCTGAAGATGAATGGTCTGATTTATTCTTTTGGGCATGTCATTTTCTTCAGTCTGAAACTCTTGAATTAACTTCATAACTGGTACACCAAGACTACCAGCTGAAAAGGTGACATACCAATATATTTTTTCAGAGTCAGTCTGTGAGCCCAAAGTGCATGGATCAGTTTTGTGTGCCAAGACTTTTTATTGTCCTCCAACAGTTTTTTGATTATGTTCACTAAGCTTTTGTTGGAAGATTCTGCAAGTCCATTACCTTGAGGGTAATAGGCCGTGGAATGCCCCAATGTTATCTGGTATTTATGACAGAATTCAACCATTTTATTTGATCCAAATGCTGCTGCATTATCTGTGATGATCTTGTTAGGATAGCCAAATCTAGAGAGGATGTTAGTCTCCATAAATTTTATGATAACTGAATCATTGGCCTGCCTACAAGGAATGGCTTCTATCCACTTAGTGAAGTAGTCTGTGGCAGTGAGAATCCATTTATGCTGGGCAGAAGATGAGGGATGGATTTCTCCTATGAAGTCAAGTCCCCACTGTTGGAAAGGAGCTTCAACAGTGATTGGATGTAGAGGCAAGGGTAGTAATTTTCTCTTGCCTTCAAACAATTGGCATTTATGGCAAGTAGTGGTCATCTTGTGTATATCAGGAAAAAGAGTAGGCCAATATAAACCAGCCCTCAGAATTTTGTTGGCTGTTGACTTCCAGTATAAATGACCTCCACTCTCCTTCATGGAATTCCTGCCTAATCTTCTCTGCATCAAACTCAGGCAAACATTTAAGTAATATACCACTTGCATTTTTCCAATAAAGACATTTATCAATCATGCAATAGTTTATAGCCTTTAACTTTAGGAACCTTGCCTTTGTTTTTGATAAACCAGGAGGTGTATTCAGATTAAGAAAAACATAAATAATATCAACATACCAAGGAGAATTCATAAAATGGTCTTCAATAATGGGAGTTGAGAATTCTTCTTGGTTATCCAAAGCATTAATCATGTTAATATCAAGAACTTCACAATTTGATTCAGCCATTAATCTAGCTAGACCTTGGCCTTTGATAAGCTTAGTGGGTTTTATCTCTAAATCATATTCAAGAATAACAACAATCCACTTACCTCTCTTACCATCTGGGTCCTGTGTTAGATGTCTTTAACAACTGAATTTGGGACAAAGGCAATGATGTGTAAGTGAAGGATGTATACTCTGAAGTCTTTCAATTATTTGACCAAAGCAAAAGCTTGTTTTTCCATAATGTTATACTTCAAAGGGGCATCCCTCAATGCCTTACTAAAGAATGCAATAGGCTGCTCTTGTCCTTGTGGGTTTTTCTGTAAAAGGACAACAGCAATGGTATGTTCTGATGCAAATGAGAAGATATAAAAATATTTTGAAAAATTAGGGCTTACGAGAACCGGTGTTTCTGTTAATGCTTGTTTTACCAGCTCAAAAGATGTCTTTGCTTCCAAGGTCCATTTTATCCCTTGCTCCTTCTTCAATATGTTTTTGATATTCCTAAGGAGCTCAACTAGGTTAGGGATGAACCTTCTCAAAAAGTTGATCTTTCCAATGAAAGACTGCAACTCTTTGATGTTTCGAGGATGAGAGATTTGCAATATGGCCTCAATCCTCTTTGGATCTATCTTTATACCCTTTTCTGAAATAATGTGCCCAAGAAGTTTACCTTCTTGGAGACCAAATAGTGTTTTCTTAAGGTTTAAAGATATTCCAAACTTTCTGCACTTCTCGAAAACTTTTCTCAAATGTTCTAAGTGTTCTTCATCTGTTTTTTAAAACACAGTGACATCATCAAGATAGATAATGATGAAGAAACCCAACTCTTCCGAGAATGCTATGTCCATGGCTCTTTGAAAGGTTGCTCCAGCATTCATTAGACCGAAAGGCATTTTCACATACATGAAAGTGCCCCATGGTGTAGTAAAGGTTGTCTTTAATTGATCGGCATGGTGGACTAAGATTTGATTATACCCTGAATAGCCATCCAACAAAGAAATTCTTCTAGACCCTACCACCCTTTGTAAAATATGATCCATTTTTGGTAAAGGGTAGTTGTCCTTTAATGAAGCTTTCTTTAAATCTCTAAAGTCTATACAAAGCTTGATTTCTCCAGTTTTCTTCCTAACAGACACTAGATTAGACACCCACTCAGAATACCTAATAGGGACAATAATACCAGCATCGTGCATCTTCATGATTTCCTTCTTAACCAATGGTAACTGGACAGGGTTTATTCTGCGCAGTTTCTGTTTGAATGGTTTTTGGTTTTCTTTAAGAGGGATTTTGTGTTGTATTATTTCAGTGTCATAGGACTTAAGATCTTCGTAACTCCATGCAAAAACATCAGAAAATTCTTTGAACAGCTCTATGTATTTGAGTTTAATGTGAGCTGGCAAAGTTTTGGACAGTTTGATCATTTTCGGTTTTTCCTTACTGCCTATGTTACATTCCTCCACTTCAATTTCTACAGGTTTCAGTTTAGGTTTATTGGCCACATCATTAAAATCAAACAATTCTTCTAGAGGGGCCAAACCTTTGGGCAAACTATTATCCTTAGAATGTAGAGTTTCCAACTCCTCTGTTTCAAATTATGCACTCAACTCTGTTTGGTTTCTAAGTTTGCTAGTCTGAAGGTTAATATCTACAAGCTCAGGAGACGGTTCTTCTTCACCAAGAAAATTTTCTTCACTGCAGTCTATATCATAGTCTGAATCTGAGCTATGGAGTTCAAACTCATTTCTGAATTGCATGAAGTCTTCTATTTGTTTATCTCCATCAAACACCTGCCAATATTTCTTGTTATCTAGGACAGCTGGTCTAAATTTAATCTGAGATGTGTCATCATATAGTATTGGGCAGGTTCTAGCAGCAAAGGCTAAATTGTGGGCTGCAATGTTTCTTTTCCTTAGGACAAAACTTAAGTTGGATTCCTCAAATGTTTTCAAAATATCCATGACATCATTCCTGTATGCCCTAAGTCTGGGGTGATTTGCATTATATTCCCCATTGACTTGCCTAATGATTAATTCTGAATCCCCATATACATTGATTCTCTTGGCACCTAGCTTTCTCAAGAGATGCAAGCCTAAGAGAAGGGATTCATATTCTGCTATGTTGTTGGAACATTGAAAGTTTAATTTACATGAAATACATTCTGTATGATTTTTTTCAGTGTTAGTAATCCAGACACCTGCACCAGCATTTGTTCTAGTGCATGACCCATCAAAATACATAGTCCAGAGAGAATCATTTTTAGTTTTATCGGTTTGGTGCATGTCCTTTGTATGATTTGACTCCTCAAGTTTTTCATCGGGTTGAGGATTGCTCTCTTGACTGTCAAGATTTAAGTTTAATGGATTGATGATTCGTAGTTCAAGACCTGTGTTTGGTTTGCTAGGATTTTCAGATACATTAAAATGTCTTGACAGTTCAGCGTTGTACTCCTCTTCCTCCGTTTCAGCGATTAACCCTGGTAAAGTGATTTTTTCTGTGAGGGTTTCATCATTAATCATGATAAAAGAATCAAGGCTCATACTTACAGCATACAGAGGAGAGTTTTGAGGCCTTTCTTGACTTGTCACTATGTATTGCATGTGGGACTCCCTGTAAAGTCTTCTATTCTGATTGAAACAGGGATAGTCGCATAGGTCATGTCCATTTTCATGGTCCCCTGTAACTTAGCCCCCCAAGATCTTGACAAAAGAATTCCATACTTTGGGGGTACATCAGCCACAACAACATCCATGACCAAACACTTGGCTGGAATTTGGGCTAAATTAACGCAGAGGTCTTTGATCAATCCTAGACATTTAACTCTGCTTGAGTCAAAGGAGTACAGGTCTTTGTAAGTTCTGGTAATTTCAAGACCCAGGCTTTCCATTACAGTTTTTGGCATTAAATTATGGGAAGCACCTGAGTCATGCATAGCATTGTGTAGAATTTTGTCATGAATGTTCAAACTTACATAAAAGGGAGGGACAGGACCCTCTTGGAACTTTCCTTCAATCTTTGGACCAAAAATTAGCTCTGGTTGGTCATCATTAAGATTGAGAGTATCCTCGTTTTCCTCCATATTTAAAGCCTTCAAAATTTGAGTTTTATATACATGTTGGGCAGCTAACTCGGTTAAGGGAACATATATTTTGATTTTCGAGATTTCCTGTTCCAGGCTGAAAAGAATTTGATTCTTTAAGGTGCTGGTTTCAGCCTTGTTTACTGCCACTTTATCAGCAACAATAGCTTGTTGATTTGTTTTATCTACAGTTGTCACAACGATTGAAGAAGGAGTACTAGCTGAAGTGTTAGTACTACTGGTGTTTGCACTCTGTTTTTCAAGATTTTAAGTGTCTTTCTCTTTACCTTTACCAGATTTATCAGCCACTGTTTTGTCCTTTTCTTTGACTGTCTTAGGCTTGGTTCCAGTGCTACTTTGAGAAGATTTTTCAGAGGCTTTTTTGTTGGGGGTTTGTTGACTAGATTTATTTCTAAGTTCATATTCTTTTGAAGGTTCAGTCATGGCATTCTCCATGTCTTGTCAACAATTTTCGTTATCATCTCTTTTGTCATCATAAGGTGTGTAAAGACCCTCTTTTCTATCATAATGAACCTCAAAGTCATCATCATCTACCCCAAATAGATTAATATCATCTTCCTCTATTATTTCATCTGTTTCCTCATCCTCACTTAAATAGTTTTGATGAAAGGTAGGAGTGATCTGTTGATCATCTTCCCTTGGTCTGTTTAGAGGTTGGTTCCTTCTCATACTCTGATTCTGGTTTTGGTTTCTATTTTGAGGAGCAGTTTGACTTTGACTTGCTTGTGCTCTCTCAAGAATGCTCATTTTCTTCATCATTTATTCCATCATTCTTTCCATTTTTGAGCTTGAGGTGGAAGGTGTGGATTCCTCTCTAAAAGATATTCTCTTTTCAGCTTTCATCCTTGCTCTCTTCTCCATAAGGTTAACTTCCACAGAAAGAGCACCTCTTTGCATATCTTCAAGGGTTGTGAAATATCTTTCTCTGAGTGAATAGGTCATGTCAGCATCAAACCCTTTAGGAAACTTGTTTAAAGCTGAGCCTTGTGGAGGTTTTAGTTCAGGAGAAAGTGCATTATACACACTATTAAATCTGGTACAATAAGCCTGTACACTTTCCCCTGGGTTCCTATGGAGATTGTTATAGTCGGCAAGAACTTGTAGAGGGTTTTTCCTTACTTCCCATTTGTTTAAGAATGTTTGATGGAAGCCTTGGAGATTGTTGATATTGTGGGCAACTAGGGCTTTAAACCATTTCCTTACTTCTCCCCCCATACTCTAAGAAAACAGTCTGAGTTTGACAGAATCATCATCAATTTCATTTCTGTCAAAGTAGTCATTCATCTTGTCCACATGTTGTGATGCTGTTGTAGTATTGCTAGCATCATATAATGGAATTTTGGACTGATAGTCCTATGGAAGATTGACTAATGGTACAGGAGGGACTAAGGGAGCATACCATGCTGCCATGATAGGTGGTGGGTTGACAAGAGGTGGGGTGGGCTGAAATGAAGTGGTTAGAACAGTGGATGAGGGATGAACAGAAGTGGATGGGACAACAGTAGATTGCTGAGCTGATCTTGGATGAGAGACACCTAAGTTAAGAAGAACATGTAAATCAGGAGGCGTTGATTCTCTATTCCCAAGGGGTTCGCTTGTTTCCAGAGATGAATGTGAAGACTCAGAATCTAACTGATCTAAATCACCAAATGACCTAGTCCTAAAGGGGTTGACTAAATCAGCTTGTGATTGTTGCAGAGCTAAAAGATTTTCAGGGACTGAATTAGCTCTTAGGGATGATCTGAAAACAGTTGAAGATTGTACCTTAGGAGACTTCCTAAGGATTCTTTCTGGGTTATCAACTATCTCAGGTGGATCATGGTCAGGATGGGCTCTAGTGTGAATCTTTCTAGAAGCCACTATGCTATTGTTTTTAGACCCAAATAAACAGGAAAAGTCCAACCAAGTATAACAGTCTTTGAGAGGTTGACTAATATGTTTTCACAATTTAAATCCTACAGCCTTCTAACTCAGTTTGAAAGATATTACAATGATAAGGGTTCTTCCCAGTGGAGTCTTAAGGTCTGTTCAGGATAGTGGAGTCACCAGGTGGAAATTTCAGAGCGTTTTCAAAGAGATACACTGTCCACCACAGTGCTTGTGATACATCCTTTTTTCAAGGATATCCCGAAACACAATAAACTCTAACCAGAGATTGACTGGGAGGGCATTCACCAGATATGTCACCTCTAAAAGAGGATGAGATCCGGAAGCTACCTGGCCCTTTCCAGACTCTGTCTAAGAGTATGAGGTAAAACACATCCAATGGTAAATGAAATTTAAGGGCAAGTGTCCTACTACCAATCTAAAATGTTTTTGGTATTTTCTGAGTTATTTTTATTTGTGGTTTTTAAGAATATGCTAACTTTGCTTCAAAACTTAGCTACGGTTATGAGACAAAGAGAGTCTACTCTTATGGCTAAGCCAGCTGTTCTTTCAAGGTTAGATGAGGACCTATCAGAATCCTAGGGTTGACCTAGATTGTCACTGATTCAAACAGGCATGATTACCATTTCTTGGTAGTGCTTGAAAAGGCTGCTTTTTACTCTCAAAGTTTTGTGTGAAAATCAAAGGGGAAAAGGTGAAACCTCAACTCACTCCCCAGCAGAGTCGCCAGAAATGTTAAGTCTCTGTAATAAGCAAGATTGGAAAAAGTCCGATCACAGAGTTAACATCATTTCAACCAACTTTGGGATTCTAGGATCTAGCCCTCCTGAATCTGGAGAGGGATCTCTCCAATATGTACAAAGATGGATTTGTCTTTGAAGTTTAGGGTAATGATATTAGGCTAGTTATGAGGACCAAGGGTTCGTTTGGTTTTTCGGATGGTTGAACATAGTTGCTGTATGAGGCTGAAAGATCTATATGCAAATAGGTTCAAAAGTGAGAAGTTGCAAGCAAAAAGAGTAAGTTTGGATCAAGAAGAAAGATGATGGCAGGTTTTCAGTCCATTGGGATATGGAGTCATAAGAGGATTTAATTGAAACAATCAGGTCCAAGAGTGGTCTATGGGGCAAGTCACCTATGCCTAAGGATCTCTTTAAAGTTTGATTTATGGAATGGAGTGATACAATAAGAAAGGGAAATGATAGATGCAGAACAAAGAGCAGCCCAGGATCTGGTAAGTACTTTGAAACTAGCCAGCCTTTGACCAGGCACTTAAGAAAAACATAGAAGCAAACTAGGATTTGGTAAGTACTTTGAAACTATCCAGCCTTTGATACACTTCTGATAGAAAAACATATAAAAAACAAAAGGGAAAACTCAAATATAACATAGAATGGTCTAAGATCTGATAAGTACTTTGAAACTAGTCATATTTTAACACATCCTAAGAGAAACAATCAAATAGTTGAGCAAATAAGAAAGGGACTCAGGGCTAACCTTAATTTCCTCAGTTCATCTTCACACAACATATATTGAAAGTAACATTTAAAAATAACATTCAGCTAAGACAACAAGATGAGGGAACGCCAACATCCCTGTACTTAAACTGAATTAAGTCATTTTCAAATAACACAGTTGAGAGAAAACATTTAAATAAAGGTTTTTCAGCCAGAGAAGGTTACTGATATACAGTAGGTCCTAACCCTGTTTAAACTGTTCTTTATAGTGGAAAATGAAACAAATTGAAAATAGAAACAAAATACAAGTTACAGTGAGAATAACATCACCATCAGCATAGACCAGGATCCCATAAATCAGCTTGTATTGATGCTTCAAACCAGTTACAATCTTCAGATCCAGTGTTTTAATCCATCTCTCTTCACAACCTAACCTATCTGTTACAAGCAGAGCTCCAAGGGCCAATGAAATCCTATATACAATCAAGAGTTTTCAACTCAGTGAAAATTACAATGCTTCAGCAATTACATTAACAACCAACCAACCACAAAACCCTCACTCATCTTCTACTGAGGTATTTATAGAAAGATGAGAAGGTGAGATCTGATGAAAAGATCTCAAAAACCAATTAATACAGATATTAATGTCTTCTTGGCCATCGAGGGACTCAACGAAGAACTATAGAGGTGTTCCTTTGTATTAAATGATTTACACTCATGAATTTAGCTCGGTGGGAGCTTTATTAGACTTTTGAGGCTCTGTGTATCAATAGGATTGCTCTGCCGACATTCTGTCATTAATTTCCTGGCAGAAATAACTCCTTTGGCTGTGTCGAGGAAAAATGTCTGTTTTTGATCAATAAATTCAGCTCTTGATGGAATACTTCGAGGCACAGGTGGCGCTTTAGTTGGTGGGAAGAATCAATTTGCTTCCATATGTGGTGGTGAAGGTTTTTTCTGATAAAACACTTCAGATTTTTCTTAATCTACGTTTTAGATCCGGGGATTAGGCGTTTGATAACTGTCTTAGCCTTAATCCTCACAAATCTGTCCACTAATCTGCTGTTCTGGTTCATTTCTGGTCTTTAATCTCTGATACTCTTTTTCTTCATTGATCTTCACGGTTTTTTCTGCTTGTGTAGGGCTGCGTAGGGCCTGTAAGGCATCGATGCCTAATAAATCATCAATGAAACGTGATATTTACCCCTGCGGATGATCTTCCTTAGAGGAAACGAACAAAGGAGGGTCGTCACCCTTTGTCGCCGAATCTTCTTTGGAAAAGGCGGAGAATACATTCAAACCTGCAAAAACACGAAAAAACGTTATATAATCCTGTGTATTTGGTTTACTGCATCGGAGGGCGTGCGGGAGAATGGAGCGATCAGAGCCATCGATCGCATTGTGATCAATGGTCGGGGGCGATTGGAAAAGTCAGTGGAGGAGATATGTTGACTGGGACGTGGAATCAGGGAAATGAATGTGAGCCGTCGATCTGTAGAGATCGACGGCGGAGATTGAATTTCGGCCGCGCAATGACTATTTAACGTGTGCGCATGTTGGTTAAAGGTCGAGCAGATCAGATGATCGACAGCCGTCGGATGGGAGGGCCCAGATCGGACGGTGGAGGTGGATTCCGCCGCGTGGTTATGGTACAAATATTAACGCGCGAAATGATTTGGTGGCACAGCGGTTTTGGAACAGTGTCGAGGACACGTGTCGGAAGATGTGTGGAATCGCCGGCGATCGGTTTGAAATCACCTTCCACTGAAGAGTGGTGCGGAGAAAACCAAGCAGTTTTGGTAAACAGCGTGGGGAACGGAGGGGTCCACATAGTAGGTCACGTGCCGCACCGTCTGATCTGTGGAGCAGATCGACGGTCGGGATAAATCCACAATTTCTCGGGCAAAAAACTTTAGAATTTAATAAAAAAACCCGCTTTTCATGCTTTTCAAAGGTTTTTTCGTGTTTTCGGGCAAAATAATTTGATTGGAGGGATAAGCACCCGTTGGTTTCGCGCGCGGTTCTAGCGCTCAGGCTTATGGATGAAAAAGGGTGAAGGGCTTAGCCTGCGGGGGCTAGAGACCTTAATACACAAAAAATATGTATTTTCTATGGCTTTCCAATGATTTTCCAAAGGATTTTAAGATCCTGACAAGGTTTAAAAGTGGGTTTTTAACCTTAGGAAATGAAAATTATGAAGGGATAGGGAAAACCATATGGTTTTGTGGGGTTTTTATGAATAAAAGGAAAATGGAGAATGATGTAAGTTGGAAGAAAGGGAGGGGGAAAAAGGGGAATGCAGTAGTATTTGACTTGGATTTTTGTAGGATATCAGAGGTTTGAAGAAGGAAACAACAGTATTAAAGGGTTTTGAACAGAGGGAAAAGGCAGGAGGCCTTATAGAGACTTCAAGAGCCAACAATTTTTAGTGGTAAATTTGTTCCTTGGAGGCTCCCAAGAATCATTTAGCCACTAGCTAATATGACAGGAAAATATGGGTGGCTAACACCTTCTACATTCATCTTCTTCTTAAACACCCATTTTCTCTCGATGGGCTTCCTTCCAGTCGGCAACTCCAACAGATCCCATGCCTCATTTTTATGCAAGGATGCCATTTCATCAACCATGGCCTCCTTCCAAATTTTTCCATCCTATGAATCTACCGCCTCCTTGACAGTTCTAGGATCATCATCAGTTATAGTTAAAGAAAAATTTTAACAGAAAGAAGATGGACTATACCTTTCTGGTCGTCTTCTTTCCTGAGCTGATTTTCTCACCACTAGAGTTTGTGGCTCTTCCTCTTCTGAGTCTTCTTCTATTGTAGAGTCTGATTCATCCTCCTTTATCTCAAACTCTATCTTCTCAGGTTCCTTTGGTAGGAATTCATGTTAAAAAACATCTTTCACCTCTCTAAACACCACATCTTGGTTGTATAAAACCTTCCTTGTTTCTGGGTTCCAAATCTTGTAACCCTTTAAACCATCCTTATACCCAACAAAGATGGGCCTTTCATATTTATTATCAAACTTGGTCCTTTTCTCCTTTGGAACATGTACATATGCATCACATCCAAATACCCTCAGATGTGAAAGAGAGGGTTTCTTACCAGTCCATACCTCATGTGGAGTCTTATCCTCCAACGCTGATGAAGGTGATCTGTTAACCAGTAACATGCAGTCTCCACTTCCTCTACCCATAATTCTTGTCCTAACCCGGTACCACTGAGCATGCTTCTTGCCTTTTCCATCAGCGTTCTTTTCATTCTTTCTGCAACTCCATTTTGCTGAGGTGTGTATGGAGTAGTCTTCTACCATGCTATACCACACTTCTTACAAAACTCTTCAAATTCCTTCTTGCAGAACTCCCCACCATTATCTGTCCTCAACACCTTTATCTTCTTCTCTGTCTAGTTTTCCACCAGAGCCTTAAATTCTTTAAATCTATCAAAGACTTTAGATTTATTCCTCAAGAAATATATCCATGTATTCCTTGAGAAGTCATCTATGAATGAAACATAGTACACAAACTTACCCAGTGATGGAACCGACACAGGTCCAAACACATCACTGTGCAGAAGCTCTAATATCTTGTTCGCCCTCTTAGCACCAGAAGGAAAACTCACCCGATTATGCTTCCCATATACACAATGTTCACAAAAATAGAAATCCAAAGAGCTATTAGACATACCTTCTACCATACCATTTCCATGCAGTATCTGAAGGCCCTTCTCTCCAATATGTCCAAGCTTTTGATGCCATAGCATGGTCTTTTCTCCAGAGACCGCTAGGCTTTCTGCTCCACTTTCGGGAACCATAGAACTATTGCACCTAGCAATAACAGTGCTGCCCTGAAGCTTGTACAGAGTTCCAATCCGAACTCCCTGCATTAATACAAATCCTCCCCGAGCCATCTTATAGGTACCTTTCTCGAAAACTGTTTTTACACTTGCATCATCCATATTTCTTACAGAAATCATATTTTTGGCCAATGCAGGAATGTGCAAAACACTAGGAAGTGTTCTAATCCTTCCACCTTGCACCTTCAGCTTGACTTTTCCATGTCCGACGATTTTGGCCTTCCTATCATCACCTAAGAAGACATCACCGCCATCATATTTCTCATAATTGAAGAACCACTCCCTATGGGGAGTGAAGTGAAAGGATGCACCCGAATCAATCAACCATGAGTCATGATCTACATGTGTATTTGAAGAAGAAGCCAAATACACATCCCCACCTTCATCCGAGGTGGTTTTTTCCTCTGCAGAAGGAGCATCATCAGATCCCTTTCCTTTCTCAAGAGCTTTAGATCTGCAATCCTTTTTGAAGTGCCCTTCCTTTCCACATTTACAGCACACCTTTACAAACTTTCAAGGAGATTTAGATATCCCTCTATATTTTGATCTCCCACTCGAAACCTTATTATTGTTTCTGTTTTGGAACATTCCTCGTACATATAAGGTATCTCCATTATGAACCTCCATATTTCTCCGTCTCATTTCCTCCGACAGCAAGGCTGAGACAATATCATCAAAATTCAAAGTAGTTGTATTGCTACCTATTGCAATAACCAGACTGTCCCGTGAGTCTAGTAGATAACACAACAAACTGATGCACTTATCTTCAACTGAGATTTTAATATCAACAGATGAGAGCTGACTTACCATAGTATTGAAGGCGTTCAAATGCTCTGTCACCGAGTCTCCATCCTTCATCCTCAGGTTATACAACTTTTTCTGTAGGAACAATTTATTCACCAGAGACTTAGATTGGTACAAATTCCCAAGTTTGTCACACAAATTCTTTGCCGTAGCTTCCCTAGATACATTCAACAATACTGAATCTAATACACACAACTGTATTGTGCTCTTTGTCTTTTGATCCAGCTTCTTTCAGTCTTCATCTGACATTGTTGTTAGTTTAGTACCCTGATCGACCACGATCCACTGATCTTTATCCACTTGCAGATCCTCCATATTGAGCTTCCACAACTCAAAACTATGACCATTAAATTTCTCGATCCCTATCTTCCCGCTGCTCGACATCTTCTTTCACCGCAAGAATTGATCCTGCATATCTCCCACTGAACAGGGTTTACCTCAGCCCTGAGCAAAAAAACCCCTCAGCAGCAAAGGCATCCCCTTGAAGCCGAAATTGCTCTGATACCACCTGTAGGTTTTAACCCTGTACATAAATTATCTACTAACAAATATTAAAACAGAAAATAAACAATAGAAAGAACATAAAACATAAAATAGATAAACATAGAGATTTTCCCCTAGATCCCAAATCAGGACGACCAGCTTGATTTTTTATTATATTCATTTAGTGTTACAACACATATATATACATGTCGAAGCATACATAAACCCCAATCCATTAACCCTAGATTAGAACATAACCATAGTTCCCTTGAACGGATCTACAAAATAACAGGGGTCGAAAACCATCGTACCCCAAAACCATGTGCAAACCCATACAAAAAACCAGGGGCGGGTCCGCCCATCAGAAAATAAGGACCAATTTTTTTTTTTTGAGCCGCTGCCTCGGACCCTGACAGGGGGGGCTACTACCCCCCCTATGACCCCCCCGACGTTGCGCCCAATGCAACGTACAGGGGGGGCTATCACCCCCCTTGTGACGCCCCCGTGCATGATTAGTTGTGGAAACAATATAACACATACCCAACACTATGGCTGATCCACATCTAAAGGCTCATCTTTGGGAGCAAGTAGCTCCTCTTCTACATATAAGTGTAGCTCCCTCTCAAGAGATAACTCCATGGCCTTCACCTCATTGAATTTTATATCCCATCGCACCACAATCATCTGAATGTTTGGCAAATACACACGATAATTATGGGGTGTTTCTGTGTACCCTACAAATATCCCAACTTTTCTAGTCGGCTCCAACTTCTTCCTAGTGTCCTTTGTCACATGAATGTAAACAGATTAGCCAAAAATCTTCAAATGATAAATATCAGGCTTCTTACCAGTAAAAGCTTCTTCAGGTGTACTCATGCCAAGTACTCTATGAGGACAATGGTTTTGCACATAAACCACAGTGTTGCATGCTTTCGCCCACAAGTGCATCGATAGGCCCTGGTCATGCAGTATAGCTCGTGCAGCACCCATGATCATTCTGTTATTCCTCTCCATGACCCCATTCTACTATGGGTTATGACGCGCAATGAATTCTCTTCGAATTCCTTCTTTGATACAGAAGTCTTTGAATTCGTTCGAGATATATTCACCACCATTATCGCTCGCAGAGCCTTCACTTGCTTCCCCGACTCCTTCTCCACCAATGCTTTAAACTCACATAACTCTGAGAATGTTTTAATTTTCTTCTGCAAGAAGAAGATCTAGCATATACAAGAATATTCATCAACAAATATAACATAATACCTGTGTTTTTTTGTTGAAGAAACCGAGAAAGGTCCACACGTATGTGTGAATTCTCTCCAGGATCACCAAAGCATGGTTCTCCTTCTCATGAAAGGTGGTCTTCAAAAACTTACCCATAGTACATCCCTTGCACTGATATGACTCCTCAAGAGTACCCCTGGGAAGTCCAGTAGAAATTTTCTACAAAATCTTCAAGCTGCTATGGTGAAGATGGCCCAATATCCTGTGCCATAATTCGCCCTCATCCTAGCTCACCACTTCTTCTGCTTTTCCCATCATTGTAGTGCATATATCTACCTCCAGCTTGTAGAGATTCTTAACTCAAATCTCAATCCTCTTGGTTTGACACGTTATTTTATGTCGCAAGAAGGCTTTTCCCTTATTGAAAACAACGTCATAACCTCTGTCCTCCAACATACCGACCAAGACCAAGTTCTTCTTCAGACTTGGAACATGCATAACATCTTTCAACAGAAATGGTTTATCTGAATCCCTCTCAAAGGTAATGATTCCATTGTCAGTAACACTGTATCTACCATCATCACCCATCTCTATATGCATTTGGAGATCCTTCTCCTCCAAGTCACTAAACAACTCCTTGTCTCCTGTCATATGCAAGGAAGCACCACTATCAAGATACCACACCGATCACATTGTGCTTGAAACCAAGCATGCGATCAACGAGAAATCAAGTTCAAATTGCGAGGCTAAGGCTTCACTAGCTCCAGCTCCAACAACCTTCTTGTTCTTCTTTTTCTGTGGGTAGTTAGTGGTGAGATGCCTATGTTCGTGACAGTGAAAACACTTCACCTTGGACAAATCTAGCTTCTTTCCTTTAGCCTCGGATTTTGGATGGGACTTATTCCCCTTCCCTTTCCTTGCTTTGGCAGCCAAAGCACAATTCTCTTCATCTTCATTCTTCAATGAAGAGCCATCCTTGGTATTCTGCCTTATTTCCTCCTGCACAAGATCTGACCAAAGTCGCTCCCAATCTGGCAGTTTCTCCCAACCGTTGACAAAGTATTCATAGTTGTGCCAACTCTTTAGAAGCTAAATGAGAGCCAATATAAACAATTCATCATCCACAACTACAATTCCCACACTCCCTAGCTCATCCCTACATTGGACAAACTTCGTGCAATATTTTGGAATACTTTCGCCCTTCTCCATTTTGATTTTTTTGAGCTTATCTTTCAGCGCCAACTTCCTATGGTCACTACTACTTTGGAAGAGATCTGTCAAAGGCTTCCACATTGCAAATGGAGTGGCTTTCCCATGAAGGCTTCACACAATATGGTATTTCACACCTTCCAACAGAATTCTTCTTATCTTCGCTACCTTCTTTTTGCATGGGTCAAGTAATGCAGCATTGCTAGAAGTAGGCTTAGGAACATTGCTATCGAAAAACTCCTTCAGTCCATTATCTTCAAGCACAACCTCCATCCTGTCCTTCTAGGCTATGTAGCTTGAGCTACCCTCAAAGGCATACTCCAATCGCAACCCATTGAAAGCCATTTCAATGAATACTCAACTGTCGCACCAAGAAATTTCTGCAGCAAATTCGAATTTTCCACCAGCACAAAACTCAGCACCGCTTCACTATTGCAATATCCAATGATTAAAACTGCTCTGATACCATGTAGAAATTTATTAATACTGATAGTATTGCCATATTCTCCTGATCTAACAAATTAATCTTATGTTAAATACACAATCCTTCCACTTAATTCTTTCCGAAAATTAAATCGCAAGTTGCAAAACACATGAAGAAAATCAATCACACATAAACATGATGTTTTATCGGGAAAGCTTGAAGCTAAAAACGCCAACTATCATATATTATGTATATCAATGGATCATGTAACAATATCATACAAATCTTAGTACATCAAGCTCTCAGTACAATCACCAATAATTACACATTGTCATGCAGAAATTTGCATATCTATGCACCAATTTCTTGCCTCCTGACAGCTTGCCTCCACTGCGCAATCCTTGCTGAATAAGAGCCCTGAATGAATTCGAATTGGCCTTGCCTTGACTACACAATCCTCATCGGCATCTCCAATGTGTGCCAGATGCATTGAATGCATCACTATAGTCACAACAGATAGGTCATCTCACCCTTTCACCTATCTCTCCACTGGGTCTCCACTAGAAATGACATATAAGTAGTTAATTGTTGTATTTTTTCAGTTGCAAGTGAGTTATTAGTTGTGAATTAATTAACTAATTAATTCACTAAACTCTCACCAGTGTATCTTCAGTTAGAACAAGATACAACTAGCACAACTGAGTTTAACTCACTTACCTGAGTTAAACTAAATAACAGCTTCCATAACTACTCTTCCAACTCTGTCACAACTTTTCCACTTCGGTTCTAACTGAGTCCTCCATTCTTGAGTCACCAACCACCCTAGGAATTGTGTAATTCCTTCAGCCCACTAATTTTCCAAATCTGTTCACTGATATAAAGTGCTCCAACAGAATAAGTTGATATTTATTATCGGGTTATTATTAAGGGCTAATAATAATCGACATGCATCTATTTTTAGATTAGCGATCTATAAATAGACTTTGCCTAATCTTCTAAAAATATAATTTCATATATTTCTCCAACTTGATCAACCATCTAAAAATAGCATCCTGCAACTTACAGAATATGCTCACCACGTCTAAAAATAGAGATACAGCTAAAAATAGCCTATGGGCCCCACTTAGTGAAGGTGATTAATTTTCACTAAGCTCATCAGCTTGTTGAATCTCAACAAATAAGAACGAGGAACCATCTTCCAAGTTCTCATGTTGATCCTAAAAAACATATCCTGGAAAACTTCCAAAGCTTGATGCTGAAAAAACTGCAATTTGAAGAGACCATGAGTCAGCAGCATGTCTGATTCATCTCTAAATTTCGGTTGAAAACTTCATCATATGTTAATCTAAAAAAGGATCCATCTGTCCTTTGTTTTCAATCAACATCCTTTGTCCACTGACAAAAAAATTGATGATTCCCACTGGTGAATTTTCTTTTCCACTGAAAAAATGTTGAAGACGCCCACTAGTGAATTTGCTGATGATGATAGCCCACTAGCTAGTGATGTTGATGTTGTAAAAAAAACCTCTCGATTTTGTTGATGCTGTTGGAAACTGCTCATTGTTGATGACCACTAGCTTCATGGATGTTTGAAAACCCACTGACTGCTGAAGATGCCCACTCACTACTGAAGATGCCCATTGACTGATTTCCTGATGTTGTCGAGACTTTCATTCTGACAACCATAGTCAATTTCATTAACATCCTCCCCCCCCCCCCTTTGTCAGCTGAAAGGAGAGACAATCCTCTCCAAATTATTCGCGAACTCTAGGAGTGTTGCACTGGTGTACTCCCTCGTTCAACTGCATGAGAGTACCATCTTATTTTTACTGTCGACTGCAATAGGTGTGATTGAATTCGGTTGTAAAAGCTAGCACTATTGAAATAGATCCAAAGAAACATTAGGTAATAGAACCGGAAGTTCTAATTAACGTTAGCAAAAAAACATTATGTAATAGATCCAGAAGTTCTAATTAATGAAAATCATAACTATGTCAGGACAATATGTGTTATCTTTTCAGTAGCCTTTTTGTATCCTATCAAACAAACTGTTATGTAATTTTAAATATGATGTGGAATAAGCTTTAACTTGGATACTTCATGTACCAAACTGCGGGTGTGTGCAATATCTATTCCAACACATTCATAAAACTCCTAAACATGACATTCTCCATTGATTATCAAAGAATTCAAGTAAATCTTAAGTCATTGTCAGTAATTTCTCTTCAATATATGATTCATTTATTTCATTACGACCCGTCTGCTTAAATAATAATATTACATTATGATGTGGAGTTGCATCATTCCTTTGCCATAACAAATAATAATGGTAGTGTATTTTTATTAAAATAAAATATACAAGTGAGGCACATGTTTAGGTTTTGGTTAATTACACGGAAGGTGTTTTTGTGATTGGTTTGGTTGGGCAGATTTGACCAATAAGATCTGTGTATTTTCGTCCTCCTCCCCCAAATAAAAATTGACACGTGGCACTCAACTATCATGGAATTAGCTAAGAAATATGTTGTCCTTTAAATTTTTCTATCTCATCCTAAATGAAAAAGAAACATTATAATCTCTAAATTTTGAGATATTTTGATTTTTCATTGGTTTTTAAATTAATTTATCATAAAATTAAGTTTTATTGGGTTTTGAAAAATAAATCTATAAAAATATTAGAACAATATATATATATATATATATATATATATATATATATATATATATATATATATATATATATATATATATATATATGATACAAAAATTTAATATATAGTATTAATATATAAGTATCTTTTATTCCTTTATTATGATTATACTATATTATGATATTGTAAAATAGGTTAACAAGCTTGAGCTAGAGTGGAAGGAAGTATTTAATTTTGTTAGATTAATCATGGAGTAATGTTGTTTTTGTGTCAGCATCTTTTAATCAATGTGATGGATTGGATGTGTGTGCAATATATCAAAGCCTTGGCCAAAATCAATGTCATACTTGTTTAATTTATCCGAAAATGGAAAACTATGCGGACTTGGATGGTGATTTGAAGCACTCAAGGATTGATAGTTTTTTTTGCAAGATGGATTGGATGTGTGTGCAATATATCAAAGCCTTGGCCAAAATCAATGTCATACTTGTTTAATTTATCCGAAAATGGAAAACTATGCGGACTTGGATGGTGATTTGAAGCACTCAAGGATTGATAGTTTTTTTTGCAAGCCCAAGCCTAAGATCACAGATGGTGTGCTTGGGATTTCACAAGAATGACCTAGAAATTGGTTGGTTAATTCAAGATTGTCTACTTTAGAAGATAACTCCTATTCCAAAAAGAAAAATCTAATTGCAGTCACCACAGGTGAGATGTGCTACCCATTTCGCTGAAATTTATTTTTTTCTTCTAAAAATACTTTAATATTATCATGGTTCCTAGATATACAAAACTTAGAAGTTCAAAACTAGCACCTAAATGAACTTAACCAAAAAATGATTAATTAAATTAGATTGTTTTTCCTGGAGGTGTGTCTCTCTTTCCACCTCTAGAAGAGCATCATTGTACTCTAGTTCCACCTCCTTTGCTGTCATTGACATTCCTCGTAATTCAACACTAGACTATACCAAAGGAACTAAAAATGACGCCTTTCAGAATACCATAAATGCCTTCAATCCTAATAATAGGCTCATTATTTTCATCAGTCATTAAAATATAATAGGTGGAGTCCTCTTCAGAGATTTGTACGTCCCTTTATAACATCTATGAGTGGATTTAGATATCTGTCATCTACATATTCTTATTGAGAAGCAATTTTGTTGCACTCATAGAAACGATTAACAATGCTTACATTGGAGTGAGTGGCAAGATAATCTTCCCAAATCTTCTATTCCTTCAGTGTACTTTTGCACGTTTAGGGGAAATTTCTAGTATAGTATATGATTACAAATCATTTTATGTGAGGAAATGTCTAGTTTTTTCTTTTAAAAATATATTAATATTATGAAGAATCATTTAAAAAGTATTAATTTTGTAGAATCTTTATATGAATATAGAAAAGTGAAATGTGTTAATTTAGTAAATTTAGTATTAGTATTGATATTAAGAAAGACATGCAGATGGAGGGGGAGAGAGAAGGCGAGAGGGAGGGACATAGTGATAGAGTTGGAGAGCTCGTAGAGAGAGATTGATCGAGAAAGACAAAGGGTGGTGGAAGTGAAAGATAGAGAAAGGAAGGAAGAGACATAGGACTTGAATGAGAGGAACGGAGAGAGAAAAAAAGAAACTAAGAGAATGAGGAGAGAGGGAAAGAAAAGAAGAATAAATTATATATATATATATATATATATATATATATATATATATATATTAAAATTTAATTAATATTTTGAATTCCTTTTTACCATTGTATTATATATCTTCTCCATATTAAATTCTGAAATATATTTTATTTACTTTTTAATATATATATATATATAAATAAAATTTGAAATAATTTTTAATGTGGTTTATATTCATTTTAAATTTAATTGTAATAATTATTTTAGAAGATCAAAATTTTTAATGCTTTTTTTTTTTTTTTATTTGATTCTATTTTGAAGTAATTTATTCATATTAAAAATATTTATTTTTATTATTCTTAATACTTAAAAATTATGGGTTTAAACGGAATATGGGATAATTTAATTTTTTATTTTTCTTACTCACATAAAAATATATATAAGGGTGGCTATTTTGTTTTTGTTTGATTTAATTTTGCGTTATTTAAGAGGGAGACAATTTGTATTTTTATAATTTTGTTAATGCAATGTTTTTTTTTTAAATTCGGCTCTTCATTATCAAAGAAAGGAATTACAAGTACTGGATTGCGGTGCTACTGGTATGCCCGATGGGAACTCGTACCAGTAAGACAAGTTCATCAATTTAATATTACATATGTTATGTTTAATCATTGCCACCGTAAAAAGTGTACTCTACCCAAGTTCTTCCAATTATCCATAAAGGTACAACTAATAAAAATGGGAATTCTCATGCCCATAAAACTAAAAAACATGTTGAAATGAACTAAGGTGTGATAATAACATATTTAGAGTGAGATATGGGGGGGAAATCTAGGAAGGCCACTCATAATGACCTTAATGTTCATGAGTATACCATTGCCCATGGTGAGCCACTGACCACGGTCACAGACCTTCCCCGATGAACCACGAATAAGACACAGACTATGTAACCATCCACGAATATCGGTGAGCCTTTGACCACTTTAAACCATGAACCACAACCACCCCCAAACAACAATGATCCTTTGACCACTCTGAGCCATGAACCACGGGCGACCGTGAACATCAACGAGTCCAGAGTTGCATCCTAAGAATGATTTTCGAGCTTTTATCTTCTGGGAGATTACAAGACACAAATTAAGAGAGGCTCTGCCTTCGAGGGACATACATTATGACCCCGCAAGTAAAATTGAAGAGGATTCGAACCACGAGATATTGGTTCTGAGACAAGCCATACCAATCGGAGAATTGATAGTGTTGTAGAGGGGGAGACGCCAAATTTTTCCCATAAGTGAGCAGAGACAAACCTGAGAACCATTCAAAGAAGTTTTTGAATCGAGAGAAGGCACATGAACCGACGAGTGAGGTGGAGCATAATGTTAGTCTGGAAGTCCAACTAATCCCACTTAGCCACCAAGAGAATTCTAGAGATGGATTCGTTCCCAAAGGCACATGAAGAGAAATGAAAATTCCCCACCTTGGAGAAAGACAAGACAGACCCAAGTTCGGGGAAACAAGCCTATCTATCGAAATGAGAAGGAAGGGTGGCATGATGACGACGAGCGTACATTTTTATTAAGGTAAAATATGATTGATAATAGACTACGAAAGCCCAGGAGGTATTTAAGAGAGAGAGCGTGCATATAGCGACACTATGATCTGCCACTAGAGTAAGTATCTTGTTCATGTGATAATTGGGAATGATCATTACACAGCGAGGACAATAAAAAAAACTATAATCCAATGAAGGCGAGAGGAGGCCATGATGAATAAATGCAAGGAGTGCTTGAATTCTTGTCCAATTTGATCATTTAAGCTAGAGTATGTAGATAGATCATGAGGCATGGGACAGACCACGTGGTCGGTCATTTGAAACATTCTAATCATTTTAGTGGCAGGCGTTAGGTTCCTTCACCTAACATGGGGCAATTTTTTAATATAATATTATATTCATTCGTTCAGTGTATTTATTATACTAAGTTGTAAATTACCTATCAACTCTTAATACAATCAAACTAATCCATTTCAAAATCTTATTTCATTATGAGAAATTAAGAATTCCCTCTTTGCATATTGAAAATTTAATCTTATAAGAAACTAATAATTTATCACTAATAAATATAGATAAAGCATTCCTCCAACACATATACAAAATGAAAGGTTTTTTCATCATCACAAGAAAAGCCTTGACTTCTACAAATATTGAGTCTAAGAAATTCTTAATTCCTTATTCATATATCCAATTTTTTTCATGTTTTTTTATATATTTAAAGTGTTTTTTTGGGTGAGTTGAGGATTTTTATTGATTGCATAAAAGAGTACATATAAGATAGTTATGTTGTCTAGCTTGGTGCATCATATTGGGAACTATATCAAGGAAAAACAACATAACTTTTGTCCCCAAATGAAGATAAATATAAACATCTTGTTGTAGCTCCTACAACACCACCTAAAATTTTTAGCTTGTATATCTAAATTTTGGGTTTGCTTGTGATTTTAAAAGTATTAATGGATATCCATGTCGATTGAAATGGTCAAATCTCTTATCATTGAGGCTATGAGGGCTTGTATGTCTATGATGAATATCTCCTATGCTTTTTTTTATCCTGCTTCATACTTCACATTAGTGTTTATGGCATTTTTCATTCATGCATTATACAAAGGATATTTTGGTGTTACCTCTCCATATATGTTTATGTAGGTTATAATAATTACCTCTCTAGGAAAATTTTGAAGCTATGCCTTATGTGTGTTTGTTTTTACTCTTAGGGTTTGGACAATGTTGCAACTTGATTAGAAGGCTTATCGCCACTAGAAAAAACTTGTAATGGGAACTTATATTATTACTTCAGCGAGTTTATAAGATCCACCATAAGCCATCTATGGAACAATTTTGGTGCATTGCTGCAAGGATTGATATGGATTCATTCAGACTTGCGTTTACATGCGATGATGATTTTGGGATCCCCTCCACATAGAATATCTCTAGGATCCATTTTCTATGAGTTGGGACTACCCTCCTGTGAATGAATCACTACATACCTATCTAGGTCAAGGTGAAAGCAACCCTCTATGAAGCTAAAAAGGGAGTTTATTATGGGATCGCAAGGGGTTCTAGGAACCAATTGTTGCTAGTTGTGTCTAGTTGGGATTTGGATTAAAAATTAGGGTGAGGCCCATGTAGATCATTCCTGTTAAGGATAATTTTTAGTGATGCAAGGGAGATCTATGAATTAGACATTGATCCTAAAAGCATGTTGTCTCACAGTTGCAAGTCAATTAGAGTCACTAACATAAATTTGAACACTAGTTTCTTGGGGGAATTTACATACAAGCAAACTTGTGTGACTTGATTCATGGAACCAACAGTCATAAAGGATTCACCAAATATCTTATTGCTTTGGTTATTGAGCCATAGCACCAAGGCATTGAAAGATGTTGGGATCAACCTATTTAGACTATTATATGCACAACAGTAAATGAGTCTGTAGGTGCGTCAAAATACGTGGTGTTCCATATTAGTTGTCAGAAAAAAATGCCATGATAAGGTTGTTGGAACCATGTTGGAGAGGGGGTGGAACCCTAATAGCAGACACCCCCCCTCCCCTCTTAGGTGATGTCTCGGGGTACCCTTATGCCCCCCTCACCGTCCCCTCACCCCCCACCTACCATGAGATGAAATCATGGACTTTTGGCCATTAGATGGTGGGACCAGAAATTGGAGATGGAACCACAATAGGAGACACCCCCTCCTCCTTGTTGATGTCATAATGGGGCAGGGCCACTATTAATCCTTGTCGTCAATCTCTCCACTACATTAAGAATCATGAATTTACTGGAGAGAGGGCTTGTGAATGTTATAATTGGTTAAAGCATAGACGCCTTGAGATATCATCATCTTGTGCCATATGTACTTCAATTGAGAGACATGGTCTCTGTCCTAAGCAGGGTATAATCTTCCAAGAGCCTTGCAACACCTTCCTTTCCAAGAAAATACCTTTGATATCATACCACATAGAAGTAGGCGCTTCTAGTTAGAACACAATGAAAGAGGGTGAGTTTAGTGACGAATTAGAGTAGGTTTTGCAACTATAGTTGACCTATAGTTACAAAATTGAGGTAAATAGGACAGCTACAATACTATATATTTGTATTAGAAAGTTCATTCATTAACTTACAATCCCTACTAGTTACCTATCTGAGTTAAATACATCAATATGTAAATCAATAATTAATTAAACTCCATCTTGATTTAATAATTAAAGAAAATAATAATGCATTTAAGAAATAATATGAACTTAGAAAAATTAACAATAGCCATAAATAATTTTATAAAAAAAATATTTCACCAATCTTATCAACAAATTCCAAACCAGAAAAAAACTAAATTATCTACTAAAAAAATAAAACATAAAGCTTGGTGATTTCTTCTTTGAATTTTGTAAATCCAAGAATGTTACATAATTAAAAACAAAAAAGCATAAATATTGGGAATTTCTTCAATGAATTTTGTAAAGCCTAAGATGGTAAGTAATCATGTGAGGACTTTGTTATCATTGAAAATTGTCAATGTCACATTTCCGCTTTTTGTTTTACATGTGTGAATTTCAACATTTCACTTAATACTAATTTACACAATCATACCCTTGGCATAACCTTTCCTTTTGAGTTATGTTTCAAGTAGTTGTTGTGTGTTAAATTCATGAGGGTAAATTTATCTTAATAAAAAGCTCCTTCACATCTAACATAAATTCAAAGTACAAACTATAAATTTTTTTTTTTTTTTCAGTGGAAAAAAACTCCTGGTTTATATTAAGTACCAACACAAAATCTTATAGATGAATAATTTTTCTTACATTCAGAATTGAGTTTTCTTATAGATAAACTAAGATCAGAATCTAGCATATGACAACATCTAATATATCTAAGAGTTTTGCAGTAAAGACTTTCAAAATTTGCGGCAAATATTTTTCTTCATCACTTTTCCTCCTCAGTCCATCTAGAGATCCTCACAATGTCACACTACCATATATATATTTGTAGTTTTCTCCCTCTTTTGTATCCGGTGACAAAATCGTAGTGAGCCCCATGATCCCTATGTAATATGTTGCCCCCCATCATTGAAGCACAAAAATATCCCAACCACCTTATCATTCAGAAAAATTTGACAACACCACTTGCCGCATTTCCTGATGCATCTGTAAGTTTGTAAGGCATCTCTCCAAAATTCCTTGTCATCCCCTTCTTATATAGTTGATCCGCTTGAGTATTCTTCTCCCAATAAATATGTTTAAAAGAAATGTGTTGTGTAACCAGCTCCAAAAAGAGAAGAAAAGATATATCAACACCTTAGAAATAAGCCACTTCGAGGGGGCAACCTCCAATACATTACATAAATGAACAAATCTTGGATGATACAATTTACAAAACCTCCTTTCTATATATAGGAGTCCATGGGGCCATAATGTAATCCTAGTGGGCCACAATGTAATCCTAGCCGACCTAACAATAATAATTTAAGGGCACAATAATAACAAAATGGGGGTTACAAGGGTACAATAATAACAATAAGGGGGTTACACTAACAACAATAAGGGACTATACTAGTAATATAGGGACTAACATGCCCCTCTCCTTCAAAAAAAGAGTTGTCCTCAATGCTTGAGTAGCTCTGGGTGCGTTTTTATAAAATTCTCATCCTCCCATGTAGAATCTTCAGTGGGTAAGTTCCTCCACTTGATGAGATACTCTGAAATTGATCAATTCCGTAGTTGTCGAGTTCTTGTTTCCGTGACTGCTTCCGGTTCCAATATGATTTTTCCTTCCTCATCAAGTTCTGGAAATATTGTTTGAACTGGAAGATTTTCACCTATAACCTTCTTTAAGCACGAAACATGGAAAACTGGATGTACTCGCGAAGAAGCAGGAAGCTCCAATTTGTATGCCATAGTACCAATCTTTTGCAACACCTTTTAAGGACCATAGTACTTTGGCAATAATTTATTATCCTTATTAGCTTGCTTGAGAGACATTTGTTTATATGTTTGTAGCCGTAAAAATACCCAATCTCCTACATCAAAACTTCTCTCGCTGCGATGTTGATCTGCCTGTTGTTTCATTCGATTTTGTGCCAAATTCAGGTTATCCTTTAAGAGTTGGAGAACTTCTTGTTGACGCTCGATGTGATCTTCCACTGCTTGAACCTTCGAATTTTCTCTTAAAGATGATGTGATGGATGGTGGATGATATCCATAAAGTGCCATAAATGGGGTCATTTTTGCTGCAGTATGGAAGGAAGTGTTATACCACCATTCAGCGAGAGGTAACAACTTGACCCATTGTGTTTGTTTATCAGATACAAAACAACGAAGATATCCTTCCAAAAAATTATTTACTATCTCAGTTTGACCATCAGATTGAGGATGATAAGATGAGCTATGAGCTAATTGAGTACCCAAACAAGAAAATAACTCCATCCAAAAATTTCCAGTAAAAATGGGATCTCTGTCGCTCACAATAACCCTTGGGCTTCCATGTAGCTTTTGAATTCTGTCCACAAATGTAGTAGCAACTATACTTGCTTTAAATGGATGAGATAATGCACAAAAGTGTGCATACTTGGTAAGTCTATCAACTACCACCATGATGACATTCTTGCCTTCGGACTTCGGTAAACCTGTGTAAAATCCATTGAAATTTCCTCCCAACGTTGACTTGGAATGGATAACGGTTGTACAAGTCCCGGGGTCTTAATTGTCTCCACTTTATTTTGCTGGCAAACCAAGCATTCTGCCACAAAATTTTGAATATCAGATTTAAGGCCATCCCAAAAAAAAATTTCTTCACCCTGTGGTAAGTTTTTAAAAATCCTGAGTGTCCTCCTAAAGGAGAAGTGTGCAATTCCAGAAGAATCTTTTGTTTTAGTTGGGAATTCTTACAAAGATATAAGCGATCTTTGTACCATAAGGAATCATTTTTCCAACTAAATGTATCGGATGTACTAGGATCTTGCTGCAACTTTTGAATGAGTATCCATACATCTTTGTCCTTCTTCCATTCATCTCTTGCTTCAGTTATCCAATCTGGTTGGATAATAGAAATGGCACAAAGCAATGCTTCCACCTCTTCATTCTTTCTTGAGAGTGCATCTGCAACAACATTCAACTTTCCTTTTTTGTAGATTATTTTAAAGTCATAACCCAACATCTTTGTGACCCATTTTTGTTGTTCTTCTGACGATAGTCTTTGTTCCAAAAAGTGTTTAAGACTATCATGATCAGTTTTTACCTTAAAGTGTCTTCCCATTAGGTAAGTTCGCCATTTCTTTAGTGCATGTAGTATTGCTAACATTTCCTTCTCATAAATAGGTTTCTGTAAATACTTTCCTTTGATTGGACGACTTTCACAAGCAATGGGTCTTCCTTCCTGCATTAAAACTGCACCAATTCCATTTCCTGAGGCATCACATTCCACAATAAAGGTTTTTGTGAAGTCTGGCGTAGCTAAGACCGGTGCTAGACACATTGCCTCTTTAAGATGTTCAAAGGCCTTAGTTGCTTCAGGAGTCCATGAAAATGCATCTTTCTTCAATAATGTTGTTAGAGGTGCTGCTATTCTCCCATAATTCTTAACAAACTTGTGATAATATCCTGTTAACCTGAGAAATCCTCGCAACTGCTTTATTGTCTTGGGGACTTTCCATTCCTTAATGGATTTAATTTTGTTAGGGTCTACTTTAACACCCTCGTGAGATATAATATGACCTAGATATTCCACATCTTGTACTCCAAAGAAACATTTGGATGTTTTTGCATATAATTTTTTCTCCTGCAATAGTTTGAGCACCCTGTCAACATGTTCAACATGATCCTTCCAAGACCTGCTGTAGATTAGTATATCATCAAAAAATACTAGCACAAATTTTCTAAGGAAGGGTTTGAAAATGGAATTCATCGACCCTTGAAATGTAGAAGGTGCATTGGTAAGGCCAAAAGGCATGACCAAAAATTCATAATGACCCTCATGAGTTCGAAATGCTGTTTTTGGAATATCTTCAGTCTTCATTCTAATTTGATGATATCCTGAACGAAGATCCAACTTGGTAAAATAAATTGCTCCATGTAATTCATCAATAATTCATCAATCACAGGAATGGGAAATTTGTCTTTAATGGTGAGCTTATTGAGCTCCCTATAATCTGGACACATTCGCCATGATCCATCCTTCTTGTGTACCAATACTACGGGAGCAGAGAAAGAACTTTGACTAGGTTGAATTATACCCGCCTCTAACATTTCTGCAATCATACGTTCAATTTAGCTCTTTTGGAAGTAAGGATATCTATAAGGCCTGATGTTTGGAGGAACACTTCCTGGAATCAAATGAATAGCATGATCATGATCACGAATAGGTGGGATTCCTTTGGGAGTTTCAAACACCTTGGAATGATTGTCCAAGACTTGTTGGAGATCTGCTGAAATAGATGATTTTGATGTCGGAACTTCTAGTGAGCATAATTGTGCAATTACGCCTTGTTGTTCTTTCTTTAGAAGCTTTGTCATGACATTAGAGCTTATTATCCTTCCCGACTTCCCTTCAATACCCCGTAATTCGACTTCCTTTCCTTCTGAAAAAAATTTCAAGAAATGTTCTTAAAAATTAAAAGCTACCGTCCCCAAAGATTGTAACCATTGTACTCCTAGTACAACATCAGCACCTCCCATAGGAATGGAAAGCATTGGACTAGTCAACACATATTCCCCCATGGTTAGCTTGATATTATGGCATTTTCCATAGCAATTTATAGTTCCTCCATTTGCAACCATCACTTGACATTCTGGTGCTAGGTATAGGAAACAATTTAATTCCTTGGCTACCTTACAATGAATAAAATTATGGGTGCTACCTGAATCAATCAACACTATTACCTTTTTCTTCTTGATTTTCCCTTTTATATTGAGAGTTTTAGGAGTGGTAATTCCTGCCAGTGCATTACAAGATATGGTTGGATTCATTTCTTCCTCTTTTGGGGCTGGTTCCTGGTGTATATCCTCTTCTTGTTCATTTTCTTCTTCCTCTTCACAATCTATGTAAAATAATTTCTTCTCAGCACACTTGTGACCTTTAGTGTATTTGCTATCACAACTGTAGCAAAGCCCTTTTGCTCTTTTTTCTTCCAATTGTTGTGGTTTCAACCTTGTAGGTTGTGGAAATCTAGGTGTAGCCACACTTTCTTCTTTATAGAATTGAGTGGTAGGCTTCCTTGTTGCCATAATTTTACATTCAACTTTTCTTGCCAACCTGAATGCCTTCTCCAATGAATCAGGTTCTAGAACACGGACTTCATGTTGAATGTTATCCTTTAAAGTGCCTATGAAGAGATCTCTCCTGTGTTCCTCTGGAATATCAGTTACCCTTATATTCAATTTTTGGAATTCCTCAATGTGCTGCCCCACTAAACCCTTTTGTTTGAGATTTATCAATTGGATAAAGAAGGTGTTGCTCTTTGTATCCTCATAATGTGCTATCATTTCCTCTGTAAAAATTGACCAAGTGACAATTTTTTTACGGGAGCAAAGCCATAGATACCATACAAATGTATTTTGTTCTAAATGTAAAGTTGCAATGCGTACCTTTTGTGTGTTTTGCACATTATGGAGATCAAAATATTGCTCCATGTGTAGTATCCATGTTACAGGATCCTTTCCATCAAACTTCCTCATATCCATTTTTGGAATATGGTGGTTCTTCCCGCCAACATTAGAGTTTATGAAATCACGATTAACATTTATTTTGTTCTCATCATGAGGTTCTTCTACTATCTTTTCACCATTAGGAAACATTTCTTGTATAAACTTTGTCAAACCTTCCATGTCTGCTTTTAGAAAATTCTTCATGTTTTCCATTTTCTCATCGATCTTAGCTTCCATGTCATCCATCTTAGATTCCATGCCAGCCTCCATGCCATCCATCTTAGCTTCCACGCCTTTCTTCAAACCGTCCATCTTCACTTCCACTCCATCCATCTTAGCTTCCATGCCTTTCTTCAAACCGTCCATCTTCACTTCCACGCCTTTCTTCAAAACGTCGATTTCATTTTTTGTTGCTCTTTGCGAGAGTGAAATTTGTTGCACTTGCTCTTGTAATTTTGATAGATCATGTTGCAATTCTTCATCTTCATGAGTCATGGTAGAGCCTTCTGAAGGCTTAATGGGTGTTGAATTATTTTTAGGGGCCATTTTAGAATCCAATATTGATACCTATTCTACAATATGCTCTTGGAATCAATTCAACTTGATTCTTCAAACAAGACTTATGCAATTCGGAAAAAAAATACACACCTTTTACTTGCTTTGAGGAGCTCGATATTGAAATTGAATTATCTCGGTAATTGAAAATCTTCAATATCTGAAATTCAGCCCTATAGTATCCCTCTAAAGCTTCTTTCAAATGACACAGGTCTGATCTAATTTGGATTCCCCAAGAAAAAGTTATGTCCAATCTCCCACAATGACCTAATTCTGGACTGGTTCAGTAGAGAAAACTTGTAGGACTTGCCAAAATGTCACTGTTTCGTCCTTTGTCTCTGAAATTGATATCCAAGAAACTAAATTCCATTTAATTGTGACCACTTTTTACAGCACTCAAATCCACTGCCCAGAGAGAGAGTTATTGAACTTTTCCCACGATCACCTCTTTGAGATGAAATTTAGGAGTCTAAAATAGCACTACCTTCCATAGATCATATCTCCAAAAATATTGCGAACCAAGCTCTGAAATTTTTTGAACAATTTCCTCAGGATTTCAGCTTCGCACCATATGAATTTCAGATTCTGAACCTTCGTAGAAAAAAAATTATAGCGAACATTCCACGATGACCTGTTTAGGAGCTTGAAAAAAGACCTAACTTCCACAGATGATATCTCCGAAAATGTTGTGAACCAAGCTCTAAAATTTTTATAAAATCTTCCTCAGGATTTCAGCTTCGTACCCTAAAAATTTCAGCTTCTAAAACTTCGTAGAAAAAAATTTATAGCGAAAATGCCACGATGACCTGTTTGGAGCAGCAAAACCCTAGAATCCAAACCTCTGATACCAAATGTTGTGTAACCAACTCCAAAAAGAGAAGAAAAGATATATCAACGCCTTATAAATAAGCCACTTCGAGGGGGAAACCTCCAATACATTACATAAATGAACAAATCTTTGATGATACAATTTACAAAACCTCCTTTCTATATATAGGAGCCCATGGGGCCATAATGTAATCCTAGTGGGCCACAATGTAATCCTAGCCGACCTAACAATAATAATTTAAGGGCACAATAATAACAAAATGGGGGTTACAAGGGTACAATAATAAAAATAAGGAGGTTACACTAACAACAATAAGGGACTATACTAGTAATATAGGGACCTAACAAAATGGAGGAGAAATTTTTACCCAGATCTTTAATTCTATCAAGCCAATCGACAAGATGTCCAAGGTTCAATGAAGTTCCTTTGTTCATGTGGTTCGTGAGGACCTAGGAATCTACAAATGCCCACAGCTTTTCCAAATATAGTTGATTTGAGAACCATAGCAATCCCCATAATGCAAGCATATTGGCCATAATATTAGTTTGCAGACCACCATACCAGTGAATTTTGTAATGACAAATTGGAGAAATCATCATCCATGCTCCGAAGCCGCATCTCATATTCTGTGATGCCCCATTGAAAAATCCAACAGGATAATGAATTTCAAATGGCCTTATTATTTTTCATAACTCTAATGGGGGCTTCTGTCGAATTCTTAATTTTCCCCAAGTTTGAATAATCTGAAAACTGATTTTTCTAGTTGTGCATCCCTGTTCATCAAATATCCATCTATTTCTACAACACCATAAACACCAATGGAAGATGATGGGGATGTTCCTTAGATATTTACCTTTTCGAAATCATAATCTAATGCAATCCTTTGGATTCTCATAATACGGTATAAGTAAATTGAAGTGATTGCTCAGCATGATGTGAATCTCCCGAGCAAAAGGACAGAAGTAAAAATGGTGGAGGTTGTCTTCGTTCTCCCTCATACAAAGTCTGTAAATTCTAGGTCCAATATTCCCTTTTATCTGTAGATTTGACCAAGTGAGATTCTTATCCTAGAAAACTAGCTAGAAGAAGATAATCATTTTTATCTATGCATTAACTTTCCACATTTCCATGAACCAATTGTTCTATTCATTTCCGAGCTTGGCATTTATAAGTTCTCTATATATGTCACTTGTTTAAACTTGGCCATTTTTTAGTGTTCCTCCCCATGTGACCTGGTTTCCCAAATCGTGTCTCCTCAGTCCGAGACACCTTAAATATTCCATGTATTTTATCCACTCTGATTCCAAATTTTGCTGAAGATCAAGTTCCATAGCCAATTTCTGTCTCGCATCATCACCCATCCAATCCTTGATAGTTTGTCCCATGTAGAGTATATCTTTGGCATTAACAGTGGTCACCATATCCGCACTAAGTATTTGAGCGTGCGACAAACCACAGATACTCGGATGTCCTATTAGTATTTTTCTCCCATCACCAAAAATCCATCGCAGATTATCAGAGAAATGTACCCAAATTTTCATGAAGCCTTTCCATATAATAGACCCCCTTGATACTTTTTCCTAACCATTTATAGGGAGCTCTTACACACTCATCTGTCTAAGGTACTTGTGTTTTAAAATCTCATTCCATATACCCGGAGTTTGTAAACATCTCCATACATATTCTATTAGAAGCACCTTGCCAAATATATTTAGGTCCAGTATACCCCATTCCCATTTTTCCTTTGTTTTTTCTATCATATCCCATTGAGCTAGATTATATTTCCCTTTCACTTTGCCCCAACACGAGATGAATTTTACCATGACACTCAGGATACTGTCAATGATTTTCTTTGTGATAATAAAGAGATGAGCCCAATACATGGTAAATTGTTGCAAAACCGCTTGTGCCAACACCAATATCCCCCCCATCAAGAGCCATTTTAATACGAACCCCTGATCCTTATTTGATATTTATTCAGAAACCACAACTAGTGACCCACATGATATCTTATGGGTTTGATGTGAAAGCCGTGATATGTAAAACCATCAGCAAGGGGTGACATTCTGAAATTGAACAATGAGCCCATATAATCATATATCACCGAGTCACCCTCAGCATAATAGATACAAGACTTACCATCGTTTGCCACCATCTGAGATGAATTACTGAATTTTTTTAAATATATCATGTAGAGCTACCCAATAGCATTTCATTAACTTCCCAAAGATCATAACATCATCAATGAATAAGCTATGGGTAATCTCCCTGTGAGCAGTGACATTAATACCCCTAAACTCCCCTAGGTATGCAAACCTCCTGATCTTTAGGCTGAAGGCATCCATTACTAGAATAAATAAGAGTGGCAAGAGGGCACATCCCAGGCATGAACCTCTCGCTGGTTTGCAAAACCTGGAGGCAGAACCATTAATGTTAATCTCCATTGACGTGTCGCACACACATGCCATAATCCAATCTACAACTTTTATATCCGTTCCAATCTTGTAGAGGATGAGTCTCAAAAATCCCCAGTCCACCTTGTCATAAGCTTTAATTAAGTCCACCTTCATAGTTGTTGCATTCAACTTCCTCAACTGAATAGACTGTAGAATTTATTGTGTTTGATCCACAACATCATGTATGCTTCTATTCTGTAGAAAACCTGACTATTCTGGTGTGATGTACCTCGATAGAACGTCCTTCATTCTCTCTACAATAATCTTTGATATAATATTATATAAGGTATTAAATAGAGAAATAGGCCTGTAATCATAAAAAGCCAAAGTACCTTTTTTCTTTGGAATTAGTGCTAGGAAGGTGGAATTTAGCCTGCAATGTATCATACCCAACATTCTCGCTTCTTCCACCATGTCTATTATGTCCATGATTAATTCCTCAGAAAAATGGAGGAAAAAATCCAGAGTCCAACCATTGGGACTCGGGCTCTTATCAGCCGTAAAATATTTAAGCACCCTCGTCACCTCCTCAGTGCTGACTCTTATCTTAAGGTAGAGTAGATCCCCTTCCTCAAATATCTTGGGATAATCCTCCAAAAAACATAACTATTCCACTATCTCAGGCTCCTCACAGGCCTTATACAAATTCATAAAAAAAATTACCGCTTTAGTATGGATGTCATTCATGGTGTAGTGAGAAATCCCATTAACATTCACCTACCAAATCTCATTTTCATTTTTTCTTCCAGCTACATATGCATGAAAATATTTCATGTTTTTATCAACCACCTTTAGCCACATGGCCCAACTTTTCAATCTCCAAGACTGTTCTTCGATGAGGAGGACCTTTATTTTCTCTATTTCTAAGTTTTTGAGTCTACACCAGTTATTCGAAGACTGATTGTCCTCCTTCATTTCTTTTAGGATCTGAGCCATGTCTGTTGCAATTTCCTTTAACTTTGCTATCATACGTCCCTTCTACTACTTCTCCCATACACGCACAACCATTTTTAAAACCTATAAAGAGTGTGACAGATGTTCCATTGTTGTCATGTCGGCACTTCTCTTATGATTTTCCATATAATCTGTTACCAGGTTATTAAAATTAACATCATCTAGCCATACCCTATTGAACTTGAAAAAGTAACCACCCTATCTAGTTTCAAATTTCCACTCAAGGGATATCAGTCTGGGATCTGATATGATGATGTCTTCTGCCTTAGCTGAATGACTACCCATCTGTGACAGAATGTTGGCCTAAACCAGAAACCTATAAATCATTTTCCCTATAAACTCATAGCCCTTCCTTCCATTGAACCAAGTCGGGCAATTGTTTGCAAATTTTATGTCACAAAGATTAGCTTCACTGAATAAAATTCTATGGTAACTAGATAGTGGATCATTCCTGCCCCAATCCCCCCATGTCTCATCCACTTGGATGGTACAATTGAAATTGCCTGCAATTATAGAATAGTCCAATAGAAGAATGTCGCATCCCTCCATCATTTTCTAGAAACTAATTCTATCATGATACAAGGCATAAAAATTGATGAGATGTACTCTTTATCTAAAACCTCTAAAATAGCTAGTTATAATGATATTGGCAAAAAAGCTAAAATCCTTCAAAGCAACCCATCTAGGATCCCAAATCGCTGCCACACCGCCAGATCTACCCTCTGTGTCTTTCACGACCATATGCCATGTTGGGAACATGGCATGAAAGAAAGATATTATACCATCAGACATTCTTTATGATATACTTCAAGTTTCAATATTTCGCTCCAATTTTTTATTATTATGCCATGCCAATGCAATTGCAAGGAAATTGGTATACAAACCTAGGATAAATTGGGCATAGTGCAAGGTAGAATTTGATAAAATTTTCTTCAAAGAGGGTATTCTTCTTCCAACACTTGACTTTACTATATGAGATGATAAAATTTCCTAGTTTTGTTTCTTTTTTTTTTTTACAAGGAAATTGGTATGTTGATCTAGGATAAATGAGGCATAGAGCAAGGTAGACATTGATAAAATTTTATTCGAGGGTATTCTTCTTCCAACAATTGATTTCACTATATGAGATGATTAAATTGCAGAGTTTTTTTTGGATAAAAATAAAATATTAGTGATTTTTAAAATTCTATGTGAATTGATACCAAAGATTTAATAAACGGAAGGATTGTGACAGTTCCATAGTTTTGAGTCCATTCTAGAAAAAAGTTAAATGACATTATTCAATGCACTTTACATAAACTAAATGATATTATTTAATTTACTTACTTTTTACATCAAATTGGTGTATGAGACGAGCACAATAGACTAGACTTCTAAAATTTATGGAATGGTACATATTATACCTCTTTTAAATTTGGAATATTAACTTCTTCTAAAAAAAGATACATGGTAAATCCTAGATCTCACTCAAACATTAAAAAAAAAAATGTCAAAAAATATTAAAATTATCTGAAAATCTAATACTTCAAAACTATATATGAAGAATTTAATATGTATAATTAAAATAGTTGAATTTAAAAAATATAACAGTTTTAAAATATGGAATTTTAAATTTTTAAGTTAGTAAATATTAAGTATGTGCTAAGTTGCATTATAAGCGTAAAGGGCTAGAAATTAAATTTTTTTAAAATATAGATAATTTGAAAAGCATAATTAATATGATTTTTTTAAAGTTGAAATCGAAAATTTAAAATAAAATTAAAAATATACAATTTTTTTTTTCTAAATAAGACTAATTCTATTAAGAAAAAATGTATGGTACAATCAAAGCTTTCAGAAAAGCGAAGCTAAAGAGCAAGGGAGCCGGAAATGATATACTATCAACCTCAGTCCCAAAGAGCAACCATGGCATAAGCAAAAGATAACAAGGAGAATAGAAAATAGAGAGCTAGACTATGGAGTCTACCCAGAATGGGTAGAGTCTCCCAATCGATATTTTTTCCCTTTCTTCTTATTGACTTGGACCCAAACATTGTGATCTGGTTGGACAGGAACCACTTGCAAACTATTCTGCGCTAAAGGAGGAGTCTCCTTGTCTGAATCGGAGGAAGAAGACTCATGAGTGCATTTCTGCGAGATCGGAGGTGCAGAAGGATCCTCGGGGCAGGCTGAGGACGCATCCATCGGGTGCTCCAAATTCTACCCTTCTACTTCAATATTCTCATCATCAGAGCTAAAGGACTCTATGTCATCCATAGGGGGTCTATCACATGGTTTCCAGCTCTTGGATTTGGATTTGAGATAGATGTTCTTCTTTTTGTCGAGGAATGTTGCACATGTGTTCTGGAGATGCCCCGTCTGATGGCAATGGCGACACCTGAAGGCAGTGTTCTCATAGTCCAAGGTTTGGGTCCAATGGGAGTCCCCAATTTTAAGGTTGATTTGATCAGGAAGCCCTTTGCTATTGTTTATTTCCGCGCATATTCTACCAAAGGTATATATTCCTTTCTCCCCCCTTGAGGTATCCGTTTCCAGGAAGCGGCATAACGTGTCCCCAATTCCTTGAAAGACAGAGAAATGACATAAATGCACAGGGAGGTTTGGAAGCCTGACGCAAATGGGAAGCTTGGTGATGACATCCATAGAGGGGTCGAAGTCCTGGAACCAGGGGGTGAGGAATAGTCCTGCTGATCCCCAGAAGCAAGGGCCTCCCGTCAAGGCTTTCTAGTAATCTTCATTGAAATCAAAGGATACAATAAAGAAGCCTTTCAAGCATAAGAAGACCTTGCTATTGTTGGTCCAGTTGGAGTGGATCCATTGGTATAGATCGTTAGTACGAGGCCATAGTCCATTAAATTTTCATATGATGGATGTTTCTGCAAACGTCTGGTATTGATCATCCAGATATGGTTGAGTGATTTCAATGGAGGGAGTTTTCTCCATTTTGTCCACCAAGAAAGCCTTGGGAGCCTCAGCTAGTTGGGTAGTCTTCTTGGCAGGTTGTGCATGAACTACATCTTTATAGGAGAAAGCAGGAGCCAAGGAGGTCTACCTAGATGCTCCTCCTCTCAGTCGTAGGGTGAGCACCACTAAAGAATCTCTTTCAATACTTTAATAAGACAAGGGCAGAGGGTCCTCGAGCTGTTTACCTTTGTAAGTCAGTCTCTGAAGGCCTGAGGGGATACCCAACATGATGTTCAAGATCTCGCAGGAGGTCATGCACCATATCCGAAGCACACACCCAGAGAAATAGCGTTTTGCTCGAGAGAAGTGAGATCTGGATCTGATAGTCGTAGGGTGAGTGGTCTGAAGTCCTCAGCTCTTCGCTTTGATTTTGTGCCTGATCTGCGCCTAATCCTTGCATCACTGAATCCGTAAGGCTTTTGGCTTTGATTGAGGTTGGATGATGAGCGTGGCCCTCCTGGATCTGAATAATTTCAACTGGCGGTGGCACTTCATCAGATCTATCCTGCCCATCCATGTAGCAGAGCATCTGCAGGGTCGCGATGGTGGTCGAGGCTGTAGCTCTTGTCCCTTCTTTAACATAGAGGGAGGCAACATCTTGCATGATCTCTGTTGCTACTTGAGCTCCAGAGTCACATTCTAGAGTGTCCTCGTGACCTTTGTGCTGAACGGTGCTGGTGGCTGCTTGACGAGGAGTTGTCGAGAGCCAGTGAGGCTGTAAGAAAGAGGAGCTGCAGTGAGCTACGGCTGTGAAGACCTTTGAATCTCCTAGATCTACCGTGGTGACTGCGGCAGAGCCAAACGAGTCTAGAGCTGTTGCAGATTCGGCGTCGACGGCCCAGCATTCAGGAACCCTAGCGACGACCATTGTAAATCTGATAGGGAAGACGTCATTACTCTGTACGAATCCAGAAAATTACCCTAGTTTCAAAAAAAAAATATGCAGTTTTAAAAATTGAATAAATGATAAATTAATTTTTTTATTAAATTTATATTTAAAAAAATAAAAATAAAAATAAATTTTTATTGTATATTGTATGAAGAACAATTACTAGTAGAAAAAAATCCAATGTAAAAAAGTCATCATATAATTAAATATATTAATAAATACTATAATAATAAATAAACATTTTGGAATATACACAATTTAAAATTTAATTTTATGTTAAAATTTGATTAATTAACTATAACATCCTCAGTAACTATTTGAGTCACTATTCCAGATTCCTCATTAACCATTAGATAGAATCCTCATGAGTAAATAGAGTAACTTTAGTAGAGAAATAATAAGTTCCATAGCCATTAACAATGAATATTGTACTATATTAACATAAAATGTATGATGTAACCTTGCATCCATATCATGACTCTTTTAACCATATTAATTAATCACATACTTGACATTATGAGCATCACATCAAGAAAGGAATAAAAATCATCAAATTGGCACAGTAATTAATCACATCTTTGAACACTCATATACCCTGGAAACTCATAGGGTGAAAACAAGCAAATGTTTAATTTTATTATTAAATGGTCTTGAGGGTGTTCACCCCTCACTCAATGGAAGGGAGTCCATCCCTTAACCATTTTTATAAAATACTACAAGTAAATATGGTTTAAATACAAATAATATAGCTAAAATATATTGCAATCATAATGCTAGGATTTACCCACAAATATTCAATCTTCATATCTTTGTGGCATGGTTGTTCCTACAATGGACCATATTATAGCTCACACTCATCTGCATGGAACATTAGTTATTTACCTGCCACCATGTTAAGCATAATCTATCCTTTGCATGAATCACCATCCTTTCCTACTATTGTTGTCGTCATCATACATTGATATCAAGATTACATAAAGCATTAATCAACTCATTCATAAATCTATACTAGTGATGTTTCACCATCTTTTCATGTACATTCACGACATGCAAGAAAAATGTCGCGACATGCTTCCTTTAACAACATTGAATACACGCTACTTATAAGAATATAATCATCAAAACATGTTTATGAAATAAATACTACATTAACTAGTATTTCCTTTACTTAAGCACATGTTCTTCTAAGAAAAATCACTAGAACTACCTAATCATTCCTTTAAAGAAACCTAAAAAATCAATTATGATATTCATGCATGTGGATTACATGAATGTTTTCAAAATAACTAGCCCTTCAACTATTTCTTTTGGTGTATGCGAATTTGTAAAGAAATCTAAGAGGATGAATTTTCTTTCTATGGATGCAAATGCATATACTTCATAAAAGGATATTTTCCAATGTAGGTGAACACAACATGTTTTCACTTCCTCCATGCAAATGTGTATTCTTTCCAAAAGAAATATAACACAAATTTTGCATGTTTATACATATTATTCCAAAAGAAAGGGTGCTTAAGCTAGTTTTTCAACTTTTCATAGCGTTTTATACAGAAAAACATCAGTTTTACTACGAAACTACCTAATAGTTTCATAGTGAAACTGGCAGAAGTTAAACTAATCATGCTACAAAAAATTGTTTTCTTGCCTGTCTTGTCAAACTTGATATGAAGTGTCATTCCATGATTGGAGGAGTTAGGGTGGAGGTCATTTGAGTCTGTTATGGTTAATTAAAAGGTACAAATCCGTGTCTGAGGTCATCATTACCCTTTTTGGCATACACGTGTCATGATTAAAGCATGATTTTTCATTTCAACCATAAAAACTTACCCAACTAGTCTTTTTGTCATACTCCGCTTTATTTTTTCATGTAATTGGATTTCTGGAGAGCTTCTTCATTGAAGCCAAGTAGGTTACTAGCAGAATTAAACTTTGAAGGTGTCATCGAGAAAGCGAGGATGAGAATATATAAAGTACCCATGGCTGCACGGAAGAAAACAAAAAAAGGTGGTTGTTGCCACAGGTATGAGCCCATGGACATGAATTTTCTGAATGAAGACACAAAGGCCATGGAGGTTTTCATAAGAACAGATTGCTTTCAATTCTGTGAAAGGTTGGAAGGTTTTCATCTACAAGTTTCCAAGGATTTTGCTAACAGTTTCCCAAGAACAACTTCAAAAGTGGGTATGCTAAACCTTGCAGTGGCACCAGACAACATTTCAACAACAACAGGAATCCCTAGAGGAGGGGAACATTGGTTTAAAGGCACCAAGTTCACAAAGCAGCATTGTAAAGAGTTCATCAAGCAAGAGCATAGTGAAATTGATCTGACAATTGCTATCCCTAGGAGTTTCATGAAGGACAACTATTCAAATCTGGTGATGATCATTCATAAGTATTTTAGCAGTGAAGGAAGGTTTCACATGGTCTACTCCTACCACCTTAGGCTTCTTCTGCATTTTATGGGTAAGAGGTCTTTTGACTTGGCCTTTTATTTATACATAAGTATAGGTAAAATGTCAAATAAGGTTAAAAGTAAAATAGAGGGTAATGAAACTTCTCTATTTCATCATGGTTTGATTAAGTTGCTGGTGTTATAGGAGTTGAAGGGACTAGACAGAGATTGGACTTCTTTATTATTCATGAGTGGTTATGAAATCGATGTTGTCACTCCCAAGAAATCCTCCAAACCTACAGCTACTCCATCACCAGTTATGGTAGAGGAAACTGAAGAAAGGAATAATTCATCTCCTCCAGAACCATTGAGCATGGAGGCAGAGCCTTTGCAGAAGATTAACACACCTAAAACAACATCTACAAAATAGAAGCAAACAGTTAGCAAAAAAAATAGCAAGAGAGTTGCAAGGAGCCAAATAGTGGCTAAAGGAAACTTAGAGGACATCTTGCATGAAATTGACATTGAAGAAACTCCCATTGTCCAAGCTGAAGATATTGAAGATGGAGGAAGAAAGTTGAAGAAAGGTAAGACAACTTAAAAATTAGAGTTTGCAAGTGATGATGTTGGTTTCATGTTTCAACCTAGAAAGCCAATGACCAGACATGCAAGAAAGGTCATGGAAAGTAGAAAAGAGTCTAAGAAGATCAGTGAAACTTCTTAGCCACCAAGCATTATAGATCTCTCTTCACTTGCAAAAGAAGAGCTGGTTATCATCAAACAAAGACATGGTAAAGAGAAAATCAGTGAAAAATTAGAAATTGAAACCCTTAAAGAGAATTTGAAGTGATAGGTGAGGAGATATCCATTACAGGAGTTTTGAGGTCTATAATAGGCCTCCTAAGAAAAATTTACAACAAAAATAAAATTTATAAGAACCAATAGAATTCAAGATGATGTTGTCAACCATGGGGGATGATTCACCATTTGTGTAGTAAAAAAGTAAAAATAATAAAATAATAAAACTACTACTTCAACTCGTATTTTAAACTTATCTCCTTACAGGTTTACTCAGATTTTGAGCGGGGGTACTCTTTGGATGAAAAATTTAATTCCTCATCCAAGGACTACCCATTTTTCATACTTTTGATGGACCGTGCTACGCAAAAAAATGTGAAATACATGAAGAACGTGGTTGAGATAAGTTGAAAATACGAGTTGAAAAAATAGGTTTTCCTTTTTAACCTAAAAAATTTGATGAAGTAATAAAATATTATTTTATTATTGCCACTATTATTTTATAATTTCCTTAGGAGGCCCATTTTAGACCTCAAAAATCCCCTAATGAGTGTTAAAGCAAGAGGCAAAGAAACACAGAGTTGATAAAGTTCAGTTTGAGAAAATGAGAAAAATCTGGGAAGATCAAGTCACCAGTGTTTCAAAGACCTTGGACAACACATAAAAGTTTATTAAGTGGACTCAGCCACTAAGGGGAGAAGTCAAACATATCAAAAATATAATCCTGCACTTGCAATCCAAGAACAGGGCATTAAAGGACAAATTTAAAGACCTAGAAGAATAATTGGATCTGATTCATGTAGAGTTGGAAAATAAAGGATTGAAAATGACAGTGGTAGAGGAGAGTCAACTGATTGTAAATGAAGAAGAAGCACCACATGAGTAATAAGGTAAGATAGAATTTTTTTTGGGAGGTTCATAACATGCAGAGAACCCAAATTTTGCAGCTACATGAAAATTTTTGAAGATGTTCTTGAAAGGAGCAATTTCAGTTTTTTTTTTGCACATTTTTCGTAGCGTACCCCAGGCTTATAGCGAGAAATACACTACGAAAAAACCTGTAGGTGCCTTTTTTCCTTTAAATTCAGTTTTTGCATGTTTAAAGGAGGGGGATATATGATTTTAAGGCATCATGACATGATGAAGATGATGGAATAGAAAAGAAGTGAAGAAGATGCATGGAAAATCGACTTTTCCCATGCTACTAAAACTCGCTACGAAATTGTCTTGTTTTCATAGCGAGAAATTGTTAAAGGATTTTGAGCATCTTAAGAGAATTTTTTGCCAACTGGAGACCACCAACATGTCATAGAACCTTATTAGAAATATTTATGACTCAAAGGGAGTGCCGTGCAGCCAGGTCATTAGTCAAAACAACGTTGAAGATGAAGGTCATCCATTCCTAAAAGGCAGGGTTATATTCCATAGATCTAGGGGTGTTTTAAATATGTAAAGTGGTGGTGAACTTGGTCATGTGCCCTTCAAGCATTTGATATTCATTATGTAACCATCAAGTAACTGTTTCATAGATAGGATAGAGGAATGTAATACATAGGATATCAAGTACTATTAGGAGTTGGTTTCTTTAAAAGGTACCTATCAGTTTTATGTTGTAAGTTATTGATTTGAGTTATGAAATGTGTCATAGGAGAATTGGAGGATCTAGCCATGAGGCAGATCATCCATATTGTAAATAATGTCTATTTTTAGACAAAACATCGAAGAAGCAAAGGGTTGGATAATATTTGCACCAAATTTTTGCTTTTGTGTTTTTGACCATTATCAGTAATACAAAGTGACATTCTACTTCCAGACCTGAGATTCTCATGAGGATTTTGATGTCTTATTGATATATATCTTTATGTTTTACTACTTGCACTAGATTTCATCTCTAATTACTCATAATTCATAATATTATTCTCTAACTTCCTTTAGTGGTGAAATGATTGTGTTTTCCTATGTTGTATGTGTGAGTTATATCTGTTAAAAACCTCTATCGGCCTCATCTTCCATGTGAAGAACCATTGTCACTTAAACTACTTATTTTTGACTCCATAAGCTCAATGGTAGCAAGCCTACATTTTTCAACCTACAATCATACAAAACAAGTTACAATTTCTATATAGTTAGCCATCTAGTATTGTCCTTATTCAAAATCATAAACCCCCATTGAGAGAGCCCTCTTAAACTGAATAGATTAAAATTTAGATAGAACTAGTTTTAAATAGTTACACCGAGTTTTTTAATGAGCAACCAATCAAGATCAATTTGGTGATAATAGTATGAACAAGATTCATATACATTTTTTAAGAAACCAATCTATTTCCGTTTCAAGAGTTTTATCATAAAAACCATTCTTTTCATACACGCAACTATGAACTCTTTTTCTAAAAAGAAACTGTCTTAATGATTATTATTTATGTGTATATAAAACATTCATTTTATTCCAAAAGGTTATTAAAGATTCATATGCATTTTTTAAGAAAATAATATATTTTTGTTTCAAGAGTTCTATCATAAAAACCATTATTTTCATACACGGAACTATGAACTCCTTTTGTAAAAAGAAACTATCTTAATGATTATTGTTTAAGTGTATATAAAGGATACATTTTATTTCAAAACGTTATTAATGATTATATATGTGCATAGAAGAATAAAGTAAAAATAATCTTCTATTCAAGAGAATCTAGCTCATTGTTTATTTTTATCATAAATACAATGCATATTTATTTCCAAAGAAACTTCAAAAAATAACTATTATCATAATGCATTTAAGAATATATTCCTTTTGAAGAAACTATTATTAAAAAAAAAATCACATATTCTATTCAAAGAAAACGTGTCCACTTTTCCTACTATATCCTCAAGAAATTTACATGTCTCATGTATATTTTCGCGAGAAGATATCTTGGATACTTCGAAACAATATCAAGTAACTTATTCCAATAAAATAAAAAATATACTTATATTTTAACACACAAGATTCACATGTAATATTTCAAAGTGAAAATAAATATTTACTTAACTTTTATGTGCAAGAATTAGTGTAATTTCTCTCAAGATATATCAACTAACTAGTTCAATTTTCGTGCATGTTTCTTTTAAAGGAATTCCAACACAAAGTAGTTGTAATTTTAATGCATGCAACAAAAAAATTTGGTTTCATGATAATATAACACAATAGTTTTATTTTTCATGCATATAAATACTTAATTCCTTTTCAAAATAAGACCAATTTAATATCCATTCCTTTCTTGAACTGTTAGAATAGTCACATTTTCATAAATGACATGCTTTCTAATATTTTATGTATAAGCCCTTGCCAAATATTTCAAGAAATTTGATGCATATACTTAATTTTCGTGCATGCTCGTTTATATTTTCCTTTCAAAAAATCGATGCATGCATAATAGTTATTTGTCTTGCATGCTCATTCATAGTTTTCTTCCAAGAAATCCATGCAAATTTATCTAAGGAATTTTATAATCTAACTTTTCAATATAAATTTCTCTATGATTTTTTTAAAATAAAATAGATTATTTTCTTTATGTGTCCATAATAAAATTTCATATGCTAACCATTTCAAGAACTAAAACAATAAATATATACATCCCTGCAATATTTTAACCTATAAGAACTTTGCCAAGATTTTCCAAGAAGAATAAAAAAAGTACCCATACGTTTTCACACCAAAATAAAGAAACTATTCTAAAGACCATTAGAAAAATTAGCCATACCTTTAATCACATCACCTTGATAATTAATATTCAATGCAGGCCCTCTATGCACTAAAAAAATCATGCCAATGCTATTCAGTTTGATTATATTTGCTTGGAGAAATGTAGTCATAGGAACCTGTAATAGAACACATACATAATGAAGCCACCTGAATTCGTTTCTTCCCATGCAGTAACTATCCTAGGCTTCCATTTATCATGTATTCATCCATAATTTTTGGGATATTTTCTTCTTCTCCTTTAAAATGATGCCCTTTGAACTATAGAAAGTGGTTCCATGTGATCAATGCCCGTATTATTGCATTGAACCTAGACATGGATTCATTTTAGCATGCGTCTTCATTCTTATTATGGTAAATCTCCCCTAAATATCGAGCTTAGGTAAAACTTAGTGGTTGTTAAACTCCTTGATGCCCTATACATACATCTTCAATTTGGAAGCTACAGTTTCAACAAATAGCCTCCAAATCGATTATAACCAGACCGCCGTCATTACTGTTTGTGTAGTATGGGTTGACTTCCACTGGGGATTCTTGGCACTCCCCCCAAAACAATGTTCTCCACTATATTAATAATAAATATTGATACGCAAGAAATTCATGAAATTAGTTATCTACCCACTACAATTGTTTCTTGGCATTGCCCAATTCTAACTACATCCACGTATATATTATTTTCATTCTTAAAAAGTCACACTGTAAAAATTTATGAATTCTTGATGGACTGGTTCAAATAAATATATTAAATTTATAAAATTTTTACTTTGTAAATATATAATTTTACTGCAATTTTTACTGATGATATAATAATCTAACCAACCAAAATGGAATACTTCCCCTTTTAAAATCAAGGATTTTAATTTTCTACAAATACCATTAAATGTTACAATAATGCTTCTATCCATAGTCATAAGCATGCATAGTTGCAAAAATATTCAATTTCTACTTCCAATCACTTAGCCATTATTCAAATTCCTATAAACGGAACAAATCTCTACACCAACTTACCATTACTTAACAATTTCTCTTGCAATTCATGGTCACTTTTATGTAAGTGCTTTAACAGTTTAAGCACCGTGTAATCTATTATCGGCAAATGCAACATAATCACTTTAGTCAAAACATTTTCAGTCAAACGAAATACTTTTAGCTATAAATCATTTTTGCAATGCCAAGTGATATTTTAACTATAGTACTTACAAAAATTATTCAGAGAGTAACAACCATCTTATCATCAAAATGATAAATCATTGCACCATGTGCATACTAGCTTAGCTCCCGCTAAATACATCCACACAATACTTCTAAAATTACTCGCAGAGAACATAACTCTATCTAATTGTCGAACTAATCAATAAATGCACCACGTGGATATTGTCATATCATCGACAAAAAAAACATTCAAAATATTAGTAATATAATAAGGAAAATTACACTCCCATTATTTTTTTCCTAAGCACTAGGCTCCTTTCTTATCAATATGTACATAAAATATTTACACAATTATATAGAAAATGAATTTTAATACAACACGTAACTAATTAGTTAATTTAATTTCTTATGAGAACCACATTGTCAAAAGAATTCTCCTCCAAACTAATGGGAACTAATCTTGCACAACCAAGTCGAGCCATTTTAAAATCCAAACAATTTTTTTACAGAGACCATACTAAGTCTAGCCTGGAATTCCATTAGAAAATTAGCTCAAGAATTCCAATGATCACACAAGGTGCAATACATGAATCCTCTTGGAAGTGTCCTGCTTATTCCTCTTAAAACACCTCGTCTAGAAGGAACTTTGGGCCTCCTTCGAGAGGCTTCAAAATAAATACAATTGGCTCAAGATTTTTCCCTTTTCACCATATTGGCCAAATCTTTTCCCTTACTGAAATCATCTCTCTCTATGGAGAGGAAATCCGAGTAGGCAAGCACGGTCAACCCCTCTGAGCGGAAAACTGCCATCAACCGAAAGCCTTTTGTCCTTTCAAAATTTTCCACAACTCTCTAGCATGTTAAATGTCTCTTTTAGCATTATTTTCCACAGTAATTTATATAATGAACGATATGCACATTATACATAAATCAAAAGAAACTTTTATATCCATCATGCAATTATACTTGACCTTCAACATGATTCCACAATATCTAGATTGGTATGAAACATAACTGACATACAAGTTGTATACATTATGGTTTTCCAAATAACACAATCATGCACATCATAACATTATACTTTATCATTTACGGTTTCAATTCACATTGAAACTTTTTACCTTCATAGGTTTTCATGTTTCCATTAAGCTACTCCTGCTTAATCCAATCAACAATGTTAGTGAGAAATATGAATTCACTTTCATAATCATTTTAATTTCATTCATACAGTTGTGTCATGAATAAAATTATATTCAAATATATATTAATGTGTAAGTTTCAATACCAATTAGTATAACAATCCAAACATTTCCAATTCCCAAAGTGTATTATTACCAACAAACTAACACATGAAGTAACTACAATGATAACTTGTCTACAACTTGCAATAGACTTAAATCAAATCCAATTCATTCATATAAATTTTAATAGTTAGTCAAGAAACACTAACTAATAAATTCTACCAACCATATTAATGTATTCATGACAAGACTCAATCAATAACTACCTCTTACAGTCAAGTCTCATTATTCGACTCGTTGTTCATTTTTAATGTCTAAAGGGTTCTTCTAATGTTCTTCTAAAGTAATTTATCGTACTATTCAAGGAAAATTCCCATATTTTATATTCATACATTCACTAATTATAAGTAATGTATCGTAACTTTATTCATTTTCAATAAATGTATCATAATTATTTCATATCTCCAAAGGTTGGTAGTCAACTCTCACTTTCACTAGTGAGTACTTGGGTAATTTATAAGTGCAACAAAGGTTTATTATTTATTATACTCATTAGCATTAAAATTTCATGAACACAATTTTGGAACATAATTTATTACTTAATACTCTTCATTATAGTTAAAACATTCATCATGCGTTTCATGAAAAAAGTAGGCTACTACATATATAAATATGTAGATTGTTAGAATTATACTTGAGTTGATGCCCACTGTAGCATACCTCGATTTAATTTTCGCTAAACAATTCCCAAAGGCATCGATGCTGCAATGTTCAGCTCTGATACCACTTTTAACATAGCCCGATAACCTCACACGAAAATGCGAGTTATAATTTTTTTACAAAAATTACACATGGTAACTATCCAAATCACTATTCCAGATTCCTCATTAACCATTAGATAAAATGTTCATCAATACATACAGTAACATTACTAGAGGAATATTAAGTTTCATAGCCATTAACAACCATTGTTGTAGTATATTAACATAATATGTATGTCGTAACCTTGCATCCATTCCATGACTTCTTTAACTAGATTAATTAATCACATACTTGAAATTATGAACATCACATCAAGTAAGGAATCAACATCATCAAAATGGCACAATAACGAATCACATTATTGAACACTGATATACCCTGTAAACCTCATAGGGTGAAAATGAACAAATGTTTAATTTTGTTATTAAACTCTCATCAGGGTGTTCACCTGTCACTCAATGGCTTATAATGGAGTCCATCCCTTAACCATTTTTATAAAAAAAAAAAAAAAAAATCATTTAAATACAAATAAAATAGATAAAATATATTACAATCATCATGCTATCATTTACCCACAAATATTCAATCTCCTTATCTTTGTGACATGGTTGTTCCTAGAGTGGACCATCCTACAACTCACACTCATCTGCATGGACCATTAGTTATTTATCTGCCGCCATGTTAAGCATAATGTTGATAACAACAATAATAGGAAAGGATGGTGATTTATGCAAAGGTTACATTATATAAATTATTAATCAAACCATTCATAGATCTATACCAGTTATATTTCGCCATATGTTAATCTACATTCATGAAATGCAAGCAAAATATCGTGACATGCTTCCTTTAACAACACTAAATACACACTATTTATAAGCATACAACCATCAAAACATGTCTATGAAATAAATTCCACATTAACTAATAGTTCATTTACATAAGTACATGTTCTTGCGAGACAAATCATTAGAACTATATGTCATTCCTTAAAGAAAACTAACACATCAATTATGACATTCGTGCATGTGAATTACATGAATGTTATCAAAATAACTAAACCTTCAACTCTTGATTTTGGTGTATGAAAATTCGTAAGGGAATATAACATGATGAATGTTGTTTCTATGCATTCAAATGAATATACTTCCAAAAAGGATATTTCCAATGTAGGCAAACACAACATGTTTTCACTTCCTGCATGTGGATGTATATTCTTTCCAAAAGAAAGATAACACAAGTATTGCAGACATATACATCTTATTCCAAAAGAAACTAAGATGAAAGTTATGATAGAATAAAATTAATCACATACAATTTGTTCTAAATAAATGTAGTTCAATAGTTCTTATATCCATAGAAATAATTTATCTCTATAACACAATGAATATTCCTTGTGCATGCAAGAGCTTATTATAATAACCCTTCTTTAATGTACAGAGCACATATTTACTTCTCTATAATTCTACCGTCATCGATTATTATTTTCATATAAACAAATACATACTTCTTTTTCAAAATAAAGTAAATATAACCATGCTTCTTTATCTTTCTACATGCAATTTTCTCATGCTTCACTATCAAGATATTACCATGTATAACCATATTTTCTAAATAAAACCAAGGCAACAATAACAATATTAATTTAAAATTTTATGCACCTACATCAAGAAATTAATACACTTCTTCTAGTGAGCAAATATTTTCAAGAGATTGTTCTTTCCAAGAAGATTAACATAATAATTTCCTCTACGCAAAAACATATTTTCTATATCGCAATGAATAACCTTTTGGTGCATGCAACATGTATTTTTCCTAACACAATGACCTTTACTTCAATCCACATAATATTTTCAAGAAACAAAAATGCATTCTAGTTCTGGTGTGAACAAGATTGATATGCATTTTTTAAGAAAACACTATATTTATGTTTCAAAAGTTCTATCATAAAATCTATTATTTTCATACACGCAACTATGAAATCTTTTTCTAAAAAGAAATTATCTTAATAATTATTGTTTATGTGTATATAAAACATACATTTTGTTCCAAAAGGTTATTAATGATTATCTATGTGCATATAAGCACATGTTCCCTTCAAGAAACTAAAACTAATCTTTTATTCTTACAGGAGAATCTAGCTCATTGTTTATTTTTATCATACATGCAATGCATATTTATTTCGCAAGAAAATTCAAAAAATAACTATTATCACAATGCATTTAAGCATATATTCCTTTTCAATAAACTATTATTAAAAGAAAATCACATATTCTATTCAAAGAAAACGTGGCCACTTTTCATACTATCTCCCCAAGAACTTTACATGGCTCATGTAATATTCCCAATTAGCCACTACTACTTGGAATATTATAATTGCTCCATTTTTGAAGTAGAGGAGCAAAAAGGACAATAAAACAAATCCCAGTATGAAAATGGATTAGATTGTAGAAATTATATAAATGATATGTTATATGTCTAGGATTCTCCTGATCATACACTATTTGACTTCATGCACAATACAAAATATATTCCACCATTGATCATCACATGCAGTAATTAACACAATTGCAATGCACACATGAAACCATAAAAATTCACACACATTAACACAGTGATTTAATGGGAAAGCCTGAAGCTAAAAACCCCAAATATCTGTATATAATATAGGTCATAGAGATCATGTATCAATCCTCATACAAATATTCTCACAAGCTCTCAGTACAATACAATCGCTACACACTAATCAGGTCCTGATCTTGCAAATCCATGCATCGATATCTGCCACCTGCTAGCCTGCATCTACTGCGCAATCCTTGCTGAAGAATGGCTCTGAATGAACTCGAATCCACCTGGCTTGCACTTCGCAATCCTCATTGGCATCTCCATCAATGTGTGGTGCAAACTCATGAAACACTATAGTCACAACTGATAGTCACACTTTCTCTTTCACCTATCTCTCCAGTGGTCTCCACTGAAACTTTCCATGCGCTGTAGTTAACTGATGTATTATTTAGTTGATTAATGAGTTATTAATTATTAAATTAATTATTAATTAATTCACACCACTCTCACTAGTGTATCAATCAGTTAGACTAGATACAACTAGCTTAATTGTGTCTAACTGAGTTACTCCACCAACTACTTCTACAACTCCACCAAACTCTGTCACATGAGTTCTATCTAAAGTCTCCATGCAATAGCTTCACTTAACCCTCAAGAATAGTGTAATTCCTTCTGTCAGCTCCTGTGCCACATCTGTGCACTTAACCGAAGTGCTCCAAGAGAATAAGATAATGTTTATAGTCCAAATATTATTAAGAGCTAATAATATTCGACATATCTATTTTTAGACTGGCAATCTAAAAATAGATTCTTCCCAATATGTCTAAAAATAGAAGTCCATCTATTTTTTCCAACTTGACCAGCCATCCACAAATAGCATCCTGCAACTCATAGAACATGATCCATATGTCTAAAAATAGACATAGTCTAAAAATAGACTTTGCGCCAAAAATAGCCTGCGGGCTCACTTAGTGAAGGCGACTCCTTTCCACTAAGCTCATCATCTTGTTGCAATCTCAACACTCCCTCTCAACAAGATAAGGATTATCTGCAACCCCTATCCTGCCCCTGTGGTATTCGAATTTGCTCCTGGTGAGCGCCTTCGTCAAGATATCAGCATCCTGATCCTCCATTGGAATGTATGAAAGTAACATGATCTTCCGCTGCACACAATCTCTGATATGATGATATCGGATGTCAATGTGTTTAGATCTATCATGAAATACTGGATTAACCGAGAGTTTGATGCAACTCTGATTATCACAATAAATCACAGTAGGCTCTAAGTGTGAACCGAACAACCCGACCAGGATCTTCCTCATCCATATAGCCTCGCATGCAGCCAAACTCGCTGCCATATACTCAGCCTCTGCTGAACTAAGTGCCATGGATCTCTGCTTCCTATTGTACTAAGAAACTGTTGTCGACCCGATACTGAAAATCCCTCTAGATGTGCTCTTTCTATCCGTTGGGCTCCCTACCCAATCTGCATCCGTGAAGCCACACAGCTTCACCTCATCCAATTGTCTGTACCAAAGTCCATATCCCAATGTGCCTTTGAGATATCTCAATACATGCTTCCCCGCCTTCCAAAAGAGCTTGGTAGGCTTAACCATAGCTGTGAAAGCTGGTTAGTAGCGCAGCACAGGTCTCAAGTCGTGTATTGAATAGATACATGAGCGAACCAACCAACTGTCGATAAACAGTGGCATCCACTACCTCTGTCGATGTACCATCCTCTTTCCTCCATCCACCAGGAAGAGGAGTGTCGACAGGCTTGCAACCATGCATGTTTAACTTCTCTAATATCTCCCGGGCATACTTGCCTTGAGACACAAACAATCCATCACTATGCTGCCAAATTTCCAATCCCAGGAAATAATGAAGGAGGCCCAAGTCCTTCATCTCAAACTCCTTTGCAAGATTAGCCTTGCATGAGTGTATCAACAGTTCATCACCTGTCAAAATCAAATCATATACATAAAGTACAATGATCAGCAACTTACCCTCCACCACAATCTGGTATAGGTTAGGATCTGCCTCACTCTTGGAGAATCCAAGTCCGGTGAAATAACTGTCTATCCATGTGTACCAAGCACGAGGTGCTTGTTTCAACCCATACAACGCTCTCTTGAGCCTACACACATGCGACTCGCTGTTGAAGATCTCGAAACCTTCGGGCTGCTCTATGTACACCTCCTCCTAAATGACTCCATTGAGGAACATAGTCTTCACATCCATTTGATGAATGTGCGAGCCCATCTGTGCTGAGAGAGCAAGGATGCTCTGTATGGAAGAATGCCTTGCGACAGGTGCAAAGGTTTCTTCATAGTCGATCCCCTAAATCTGTGAGAAGCCCTGGGCAAAAAATCTTGCCTTGTACTTCTCGACGCTCCCGTCAGCAGCTTGCTTCACTTTGTAGATTCATCTCAAACATACCACTGATTTCCCTTCCAGCCTTGGGACAATCTCCCATGCACTGTTTCTGACAATCGAATCATACTCTTCCACCACGGCATCTACCCATGCAGGGTCCTCCACAGCTTCCTCGAAAGAGGATGGCTCTGTCACGATAGACTTGCTCATCACAGTCATGTATCCAGTATATCGGTCAGGTGATTGTCTCTGTCTGTGTTGTGATGTAGGTGCTCCTACAATCTTCTCAGCATCAACATTCAGTCACCCAGCTTTTGTAGTGCGCTTCTGCCCTCTGATGTTTGGGGCTGCATGAGTGGTTTCTTCTACTCCATGAACCTCCTCTTGTGGCTGATCCACATCTTGAGGCTCATCCTTAGGAACTAATAGCTCCTCATCTACATGCAAGTGTAGCTCCCTCTCAAGCGAACACATGATGGCTTTCTCCTCATGAAATTTTATATCCCGTCGCACAACAGTCTTCCGACTGTCTAGAAAATACACTTGATAGTTGTAGGGTGTTTTTGCGTACCCCACAAATATCCCAATCTCTGTGGTCGGCTCCAGCTTCTTCCTAGCATCCTTTGTCAAATGAATGTAAACAGGTGATCCAAAAATCTTCAAATGACAAATATCAGGCTTCTTACTAGAAAATGCCTCTTTGGGTGTACTCATGCCAAGTACTCTATGAGGACAATGGCTTTGCACATAAACCGCAGTGTTGCAAGCTTCAAACCATAAGTGTATGGGAAGGCCCTTATCATGCAACATCGCCCATGCAGCAACCACGATCGTTTTGTTCTTTCACTCTGCAACCCCATTCTGCTGTGGGTTATGAGGCGCTATGAGCTCTCTTCAAATTCCTTCTACGCTGCAAAGGTCTTTGAATTTTCCAGAGATGAATTCACCACCATTATCACTCCTAAGAGCCTTCACCTACTTCCCTGACTCTTTCTCAACTAGTGCCTTAAACTCACAAAAGTTTGAGAATGTCTCGCTTTTCTTTTGCATGAAGAAGATCCAGCACTTACGAGAAAAGTCATCAACAAATATCACATAATACATGTGCTTTGCTGTCAATGCTACTGAGAAAGGTCCACACACGTCTGTGTGAATTCTCTCAAGGATCGTCATGGCGTGACTATCCTTCTCATGAAAGGTGGCTTTCACAAATTTTCCCAAAGTACATCCCTTGCACTGATCTGACTGCGCAAGTGTACCCTTAGGAAGCCCGGTAGAAATCTACTGCAAAATTTTCAAAGCACCGTGGTGAAGATGGCCCAATCTCCTGTGCCAAAATTCACCCTCATCCCGGCTCAGCACTCCTACTTTGCCTGCCATTACTGTGTAGCCATCTACCTACAGTTGATAAAGGTTCTTAACTTGAACCCCTATCCTCCGGGTTTCACCAGTTGCCTTACTACGCAGGAAAGCATTTCCCTCGCTAAAGACAACATCATATCCCTTGTCTTCCAACATAGCCACAGAGATCAAATTCTTCTTCAATCCTGGAACATGCATGGCATCCTTCAATATGAAAGGTTTACCAGACTCCCTCTCAAAGGAAATGGTCCTGATACCAGTCACACTGTATCTACCATCATCGCCCATCTCGATGTGCACTTCAAGATCCTTCTCTTCCAGATCAGTAAACAAATCTTTGTCTCTGGTCATATGAAAAGACACATCACTATCAAGAAACCACACTAATCCCATCACACTTGAAACCAAGCATGCGATCAGCGAAAAATCCAACTCAAATTGTGAGGCTAAGGCCTCTCCATCTGCAGATCTAGCAGCCTTCTTATTTTTCTTCTTCTGTGGAAAATTAGTGGCGTAATTTCCGTGTTGGTGACAGTGAAAGCACTTCACCTTGGACAAGTCCTGCTTCTTGCATTTTGTTGGGGTTCCTGTGTTTTGGTAGGTTTGGAAATACAAAAAGACAAAACAACATCATAACCACTTTGGGATCTCAGGATCTAGCCCTCCTGGATCTAGAGAGGGATCTCTCTATAAAGGCAAAGGAATATATGCCTTTGAAGTTCAATGTTTGAGGTATTAGGCTAGTTATAAGGCACAAGGGTTGTTTTTTTTTTTTTGTTTATTTGGTTGTTGGGAAACATGAAAGAAGGGTTCAATGTAAGACAAAGAAGTGGGTAGAGAAGGATATCAGGGAATGGGAAGATAATTCAAAGAAAACTCCAGACCGCTAGGAAATGGGGTCATAAAAGGGTTTACTTGCAATTAGATATCCAAGGCTTTCAAATGGGGTAGTCATCTAAAACAGAGGATCTTTAAAGATGATAGTATGGGATGAAATGATATGGAATGAAGGTGAATGACAAGGAAACCTTCCAAGGTGACCACTTAGGAGAAAATCTAGGGACAGGGCATGCCTTAACCGTCTATGACCAAACTCCTAATGAGGCTAACTCTTAAGATAATAGGAAACACTTATGATTTAACGCAAAGGTGAAGCCTGAGATCAGAGAAAGACCTTAAACTTTCAATGCTTTGACATTCAACTTAAGCGATCTTAGAAAAGCTTAACTATTAGAAAATTACCCTAGTGAGACAGAATCAACTCTAATCTCCCATTATTCCAATTTTTTCAATTAAAACCAGACAAGAACATCTAAGAACAGACTCTTAAATTCACACATGAATAAGCAGTGATAACCAACTACTATACTAGTTAAATTATCTTTAATTAGTTCTGAGATTGCACAATTAGTAGAAAACATCAAAGATAAGAAGAGAAGGAAGCATTAGGGTACCATGCAAGGGTATATTCTAAGCCAGATTACTGATTTCTTATCAGAGAAATGAAATATGATGAATTACAAAGGGAAAACATACACAAAGATAGAACACTTCACCACTGCTTTAAATCAGGATCCAATGAACATGCTTGTCATATTAAAGAGAAACACCAGTCATATACAACATTGTCCAACATCTTGATATTCAGTCTGAAATCATCTCCTCAGCCTATTTTACAACTGATACACACAGGACTCTATCTCAAAGAAACAACTTGCAATCTATGGTTATCCAAACAATAACCTTTACAATGTATTTTTCTTGAGTTCTTATAGCTAAAGAGAGGTAGTAGAGGTAGATAGAGTTTTAAATGAAACATTAAAACAAAGGAAAAAGTGTGCTCGAGGACCATTTCTGTTTTAATATCACTGCATTCAATTTCAGTACTTTTTGGATGAAAGAGTGGTCTTTGATAGGCTGATTATGACTTCATAGGTATGTTCTTTGATGTAATTTTCGGCTGTTTGTACTTTGAAGTACTCTGGGGCAAGTAAGGTAGATAAATGACTTCAGGCCTGCCATACTATGTAACAAATTGTCTGGCAATATTAGGATTGCTGTCAGGGTGATGATCTTCTCAGGAACGTTGATGGAGAATAAAAATATTATGGGAACTCGTCCTTTCTTGGGAAAGAACCTTATACTAATGTGGGACACTGATAGGGCTTGTTTCATGCGCTTTAGGCCTTATTGGGCCTTTCTAGATCATTCGTAAGGTCTTCAATCTGTGTATCTGCCCTATAAACACTAGATTAAGCATTTAATCTTCAATAATTGGCTTTAAATCTCTTTAATCTGTCATTGATACTCTTTGTCGCTTCACTAACTGTCTCTGTCTACGTATGTGCAGGTTTGATGGCACCAGAGGGTTTGCAACAGAGTTAATAACCCTGATTTGGATAAAAATATGTGTTTAAAACCCCCTCAGGAGTCCTTCCCACAATCTCTAGCTCTGAAACAAAACTTTCTCTGTGCTCTGGTCACTATGACAGTGACTATGGGAAAGAACGGTTTTCATCGTCTGTAATCCTGCAAAAAGATGATAAACATGTTAAGAAATCAATGGAGGTGGATGATGGATGCCGTGGAGGACTCGCGAAATGGTAGCGCAACAGTGAAAAAAGTTGCAGCAGTGAAGAAAACGGTGAAAATTGTGAAATAATGGTGAAAAATTGATCTGATTGAGGTCTGGTGAGAAGATGGTTCTAGACCGTTGGATTAGATCTGATGGTGGTGATCGATGGTCAGGATTTGCTGGTGGAGATTTTTTAGAGGAGTTAGGTGGAAGAAAAATAACTTTAGTGTCAAAACAAAAAGTTTAATCTTTGGGCGGATTACAAAGGAAAATGAGTGAAATGAATGGAATCGAACGTGTTTTGGTGGCGGGACCAGAAGGGCGAAGGGTGATTGATCGTGGGCCGTTGGATCTCAAGAGGAGATTTACTGTGGAGATCCCTCAACAAAGTAATTGGATGCTTCAATGAAAACAATATGATTGGGGACGCGATGAAACGTAAGCCGTTGATCTGGATCGGATCAACAGTCGGGATTGAATGAGGGATTAAATAAGCGAGGGGCGGTTTTAGAGGAAAACCACTGTTTTTGCGCTGCTTTGGAGTAGTTTTGAAAATTTTCCCAAAAAACGCGATATGCTCTGCCGCTCGACACGTGTCCCTTCAAAATTGCTTACATTGTGTAAATTTGAAATTCTATCTGTCGGACACTAAAATCACACGATATGCACCTTAGATGTTGGATATACGATCGGGAGATCTGATGGTGCAGGATAGTGCGCGATAAGGGAAGATGCACAGTCGGTAAGGTGGGGGAGGGTTAGTGGTGGTTTTAATGTGGGCCATGAGATATGTATAATGGATGGTCAGGATCAAAGGCATGGGCGCTAGTGTTCCAAAGGTGAAAATATTATAATAGAGGTGCGGAACCAATCCTGACTATTGGATATATGGGAATGGACGACAGAGATTTAACATAGGAAGTGGAGCAAAAGGGTCAAGTTAACGGGCGGGAAGAATGGGAGATGTTGAATCTAAAGAGATCAATGGTGGATATATAATTGCATCGAAGACAGGTAGGGGGCCAAAAACTCCAAAGTTTGATGTTGCGATTACGTGTGGACCGTTGAATCAAAGGTGAGATCAACGGTCACGATTGGATCAGAGATCACCAATCGGGGGAGACAGGGTGGAATTTAAAACTTCTTGCGATTAGCAGTGATGCGAGGCAGTGCAGGGTGTCGGATCTGTATGGATGATCAACGGTGGAGATTTAGTCTGAGATCACTAATTGGAGGAGGCGAGGTGGCACTTATGTATTCTTGCGAATAGCAATCATGTGAGCCAGTGTTGGCCGTTGGATTATCAAAGAGATCAATGGTGGTGATTGCAGCGGGGTCAAGAAGACAAGGACCAATCGCATCGATGTTTTTTTGAATAAACAAAAGAAAGGGCACTCATGAAAGCTTCCGATTGCGATTAGCACCTGGGGCTTTAGCGCCTGGACTTGGGTGTTAGTATGAATCCTTTGTCGAAGTGTACGAAAAAATACCACTTTAGCTACGCATAACTAATATCCCTAACATCAAATATGGCTGCCAATATCTTCAGATCTGCAGTTAGTTGATCAAGACAAGAGCTGCAAAAACCAGATCTATGCATAAAGACATTAAGCAAGAAAATAAGCAGTATACCTCCATATATCCACGTACAATAGGAGAACAATTTTTGAAAGAATTTTTTAAGAGAAGGGACTCCGGGAGAAAAATAAGATGTTTCCACCCTCCTCAATGGATGGGTTCTTGGAAGTCCTCAAAGACTTGATCTAGTATTTTTCCTCCCCGTTGGTGTAGAAACCCTTGCATGAAGATAGAATCCCAAAGGGAGCTCACACAGCAAATAATGGAAAATATGACAATGATAATGGCTCAAAGTCAGACAAGAGTATAGATCCAGAGTGATCTAATAGGCAACAAAAGGTGAAGAATGGTAGGAGAAACCCTCCTATTTGTAACAAAATATTGGGTCATTCTAGATCTTGGTGCATGATTAAAATAACATTAACCAAATCTAGATCCACCTTTTATGGAATATTTTATTATATTTGTTGGAGGGAAAAAGTATTTGACTTGGGTCAAATCCCTTTATTTGTGAACAATAAATAAATAAATGATTTATTTATCATTTTAAGGAAGTGGTTGAAAGATAATCAAATAAATAATGATTTATTTAATTATTTATGGGTGATTTAGTTATATTTAACAAGGAATATTATTTAAATAAGATTTAAATAATTATTCCTAGAAAATAATAAGATAAATAAAGATTTATCTAATTAATTTCTTTGTTTTGGGTTAAACATGACCAGGAAAATCAAACAGATATAGGTTTGTTTAATATTTCCTTTTGGGGTTTCCTGTTTAGACCATAAACAACCTAATAAATGTGTTTTATTAAGTTATTTTACATAGTGAAAGCAATTTTACTTAGGGTAAAATTGGTCTTACGTGGTGTACTTGGGTCCATCTAATGATAGTAGGTTAGATGACCAAAAAATGGTGTAACAGATTGCCCCCCAGCGTGTGAGTGTTAGGAGAAAATCGTATGACCGAAGTACGTTGTAAGAACTCAATCACCAGACATCAAAAGGGAAGTCAGAGAGAGAGATGTAAGGTAGACTAATGTGCTGAAGAACTAGACCCTGAGGAGACGAGACTTACAGGTGCAACAAGTCTCTTTTTATGAGAGGGTACCTGTGCTAAAGGCGGTAGGGGGGGCATACCTATGCCCGCTGAGACAAAGTACAAAAGAATAGTGTGTCCAGTAAACAAGGGACTGAACTATAAAGTACAACTGGCATAAACATGAGCTAGATAGAAATACAATGAAGGATCCCACATACATGTTGTGCCTGGGATAACATCCAGGACTTATAAAATAATATCTGAGTACATGAGATACAAATACAACCCAAATTCCCCCTGAAAATGGGGAAGGGCTCGCAAAATCTGACTGATACATGCAAATCAAAAAGGTGCTGCAAGCGGCTAAGGCCGACATCATCAAATATATGGAGCTGCATCAAAGGCTGTAATGAAGAGGTCATCCGGCCATGTGGGGGGCTACCTACAGGGCCACCCCCTCATGAGGGATGAGACATCTCACACATACTCGGGAATCACCAAGAGCGGCTGCTGCATCACTGAACCATCAAGTATACAGATCTCGATCATGCTGAAAGGAGCTGGAGCTGAGAAACAATCAAGTCAAAGGGTAAGGAGAAAGCCCTTTGCCTAATCCGAGGCACCGAACAAGAGTGGTAGTTAGAACCAAGGTACACCGCCCTCTAGACCGGCATTCTGGAATGGATGAGCTGACATCGACAGAAGGAGGTCCTCCATAGGTGAGGCAATGAGAGATCCTCAACTAAGGCGCGAGAGAAAATAGTCGAGCGACCGACAGACTAATACCAATGATGATGGTGAAATGGAGGGAACTAAGTAGCGAATGGACGACTTCCCTTGTTAGAGGATAAAGGGCAAGAATGACATGGCAACAGCTGACACAAGATCATGAGGGATAGGGGACAGTGGGACTGAAAGCCATAATGTGCGACACAAGAGAGGGATCAAGCAATGAAGGATGGAGGACTATAGCGGGGTACAAAGGGACTCGGGATAGACTCCATGAATGTGATGATGACTCAACTTGGATGCTCTAAACAAGGGCGACTCGATGGTGCTGCCACACAGAAAAGAGCCCATGGGGGACCCGAAAAACATGAGTACAAGATGATAACTCATGACGAAAATCGACACAAACAAAGACAAGTATGGAGGCAAAGTGGTGCCCCAAGTAAAAGTGTTGTAAGTGAGGAAATTCGATTTTGGGTGGAGTCGAACTAACAGTCCAGGATGTGTATTTCTTGACAGGTCTCCCGCCACTTGGGATGGTGGGAAATACGCAGCCAGTGTTATCGCGGGGGCGGAACATCATGGAGTTTGTGGAGCAGCATTGTCGACCAGGTCTCCAAGTCAAAGGGACGCGGATACCGATCGGGGACTTAGAGAGATTGGAGACCCGAGCAGTGGCCGCAGCGGTGCTGCAAATCCTGGGCAACCAGGCGTTCCATCATATCACTGGGGAGCAGATGATGATCGTAGAGAGTGTGTTGAGTGGGACCTACTATGGGTGGGCCCGAATGATGTTGGTGTCGTTAAAACGACAGTTGTCGCTTTGCAAGCGGAAAGTGAACCACGATTGCTCGTATGGGACTTTATTATGCTCCTTCTTTTTTGAGAAGATCCCGACCTTACGACCTCGTATACAGCTCTCAGATGGGGGCCCGAGAGAGCCCAGGATGCGCCGGTGGGGGCGACTACTGTGTAGAGGAGGAGGAGGGGCGGTCGGACGGGTGTTTCGACCTGAGTTCTTTGCCCATTGGGATCAGATGCCGTTATACATAGATGACTATCCCTATAGTGGGATGAGTTATTGTGGGGATCCGGACCTACCACTTCCGCCTGGTCGAGTATGGGGACCCGATGGTAAGTGACAAGGAACTATTATTTTTTGGGCATGTTAAAGTTAATGAATAGTAGATAGGGTACTGATTCATGTACTTTTGGTATGCAGATATAGCTCCGGTAAAACCGGCCAGATATATGGGACGACCGGCAGCATTTGGAGCTGCATGGCCGAGTGGGTCGAGAGCAGTGCATAACGAGGATGTGACCGCCCTTCTAGAGGACATATGCCGTAGATGCGAAAGGTTGCTGACCAGAGTATCAGAGCGTGGGTGGCAAGACTTGGACGACCAGTACATAGAGCCATGTATTGGTCTACCCTCGGAATAGCAAGGTGTCATGCGGCGCATGGCGATGGCTGGTCAGGGGATACGTGATCTACAGGCTGCAAGAGCAGAGCCATTGGCTCGGGATCCGCCAGATAGTGATTAGGTGTGGGGTAGGTGGTGCCCCCTAGTGTGTATGTGGGGGCAGGTGGTGCCCCCAGTTTTGAGTTTTCTGTAACATGCTATGGGCATGTCAAATGTATCAGAGTAGATGGACTCTAAAACACATGTTTTGCGACACATATTATGGATATGCATCTTTTTTTTTAATGATTATGAATGTTATTGTCTTGTATGAAATGCGTGTGATAAATGCCAATCTAGAACATGGTTTGCAATATTATATACATAGTGATTCTATTCTCGAGGTACATGGTTGAAAGTTATGGTTTCAAATTCACGAATCAAGAATTTCACTCGTAAATATCATCTAAACAACACAAGATTACGCACATGATAGACACCATTTAGTTGCATGACAAGAAGTAGGGAATCTAAACGAACATGCAAATGGAGGATGCGATGAAAGAGGGCATCGGCTAAGAGACCACGCACTGCATCATATTCGGCCTGATTATTGGTGGCAGTACCAATGCAGACCCCGTTTTAGAGCACAAGGGCATGCAAGGGGGTGAAAATGGCCCAACCTGCCGAGGCTAGATTCCGGGAGTAATGACTTGCACCATCGGCGTAACCGATATAGGGTGGGGATGGGAGGTTCTGCGGAATAGTGTTACAAGACAAAAAATGGGGGGAGGAGGGACAATGACAGTAGCGTGAGTGTACAGAAGACATCGAGCGAAAACTGTAGGAGGGAGTGCGATGAGCAGGATGGTGATGACTCATATACAAACTAGAGGGTGGTATATGAGGGTTATCGGAGGTATGGCGAGGACTCGGGCTGCGGAGGTCAACAGAGATACGGGTGGAGTTATCTCATGTATGGGCGGAAAAGAGGGGGTCAAGGGTGGAAGGGACACCACATGACACGGAAAAGTTACCTAAATCATCCGTAGGGGAAGAAAGGCTCACATACGGATTGTCACGGGGAATGACAGAAGAACAGGGAAAAAAATGGTTAAAAGATGGGGAGCCAAGGGTGGTCGCTGAAGGGGGGTCAAGCGAAACAACAGGGGATGATTCAAGGGGAATGTACTCCAAGGGTCTCATGGAGGATGATAGGTAAAGAATGGTGGTAGTAGACTCCGTCATCTGGACATCAGGGGGGGGAATGTCGATGGGAGCAGGGGGATCCTCAAGCTGACCCAAAGCATACTGGGCGAGGATGGGAGAGGCGGACTAATTTTGTTCAACCTCATACTCGTGGACTACTTCTAAGGAGGCACGATAATGCGTCAGGTGAGGACAATGGTGGGAATAATGGCCATGGATACCGCACAAAGCACAGGGTTTGCTGTTGCGAATAGTTTTGGGGTTCTTGGTTATGGATGAGGATGGGAGAGAGGGGTCAGGGACCGTAGACTCAGGGAACACGACTTTAACCATGGGTTGAATGTGGGGCAATTCGAGACAAGTATGGGTGGCATGACCGACGACATCACACAAGGCGCAGGGCTTTGCGGGCGGAGGAGGAGTTGGGTCAGTCGGGGGTGACCTTGTCTTTGGATGCCCCCTTGCGAGCTTTGCCTTTCTTTCCTGGAGCTGTCACCACAGGGGTAGGGACCTGGGGAGGTGCAGGGGGTATGGTGGAAACGGAGGAAGCGAGGGGGACCGGTTCAACCGGTGTCAAAGCGAGATAGGGTTTGGGGTGACCAGGTGGGGTAGCGGCTGGAGGGTCAAGGTACTAGACGGGTATGCCCAGGGTCAGGTTAGGGAGAGAGAGGATGGCCATGATAGGGGCCGTATAGACTCTAGGAGGGGGAGCCAGGAAAGGTATCTGACCAGCGGGATAATGACCGAGAGGGAAGGCTCTGAGCTGATTGAGGCCTGGGGGAACCGACCCGGGAGGATAGAGGGGTTCAGGGATACCAGCTGTAGGAGAAGGGCCAGGAGGAGGAGGTCTGGCTGGCGGATATGAATGGCTAGGAGCGAGTTGCGGTGGGTGAGGCTGATTCTGAGGTTGCTGACTAGCCGAAGCGGGTCGTTTAAGGGCGGCTTGATACAATTGCATCATGCAAACATTCGATAAGCTGGGATCAGAGATATGAGGAGGGGGGGACTAGGAAAAGTTCCAAGCAGGGAGGAATCTTTGTAGACGCCGAGGGAGACACTGGTCAAGGAATCGACGGTTTGCTTATTAGCTACAGAAGAGATGGTCGTCTCCGGGGGGGTCTGAGACGGTGGCTCATGGTAAGTCAACTGGTCGATGGTGACTATCTTTCGATTGTGAGGAAAAGACATCTTGCAAAAAACCGCAGATGGGACAACAGACATGGCATAGGTGTAGCTTCGCCCCAATAGAATGTTGTAGTCTAGAGGGGCGTCGATGACTTCGACGTCAACGCAAACGGTCTTACCGGCAAGGGTGATAGGACAATTACGAAAAAGGCCAATGGGCTGGGAGGCGTGGCCATCCCACGCTCGAAGGGTGATCGTGGAAGGGGCCAACTCAGGAGATTTGAGTTGCTTCCAAACCGAAGCGGACATCACACAGGTGGATGCCCCCTCATCAATTATACACCGAGAAACGTTGGCATTCCGGATTTTGACTGGGATTTGGAAGGCGACGGAAGCAGGGAGAGGGGAATGGTCTGATTGATGAGCGTCGAAAATAATCATTTGGTCATCGGCAGGATCTACAGTGCCCACGGAAGATAGCAGAGCCTTCTTTTGGGAAGGGCACGACTGGAGGAGTTCCAATGTGGAAATGGTAGCGGGAGATTGCGCCAAATCCTCTACTATGCTATACGCATGAGCAACTCGACTAGGAGCAGCATTTCGGCGGAATGAGATGCCCCCGGGGCGTTAGTGCCACCAGGCCTGGGGAGGTTAGGAAGGACGGTATAAACATAACCAGACTGAGCGTAGATCAGGTCATATTTCAAGGCTACTTGGAGGGCGGCTTCTTTGGTTTGAGGGAAATGGGAGGCGACATGTTTGCCAATGGGAGGTAAGAGAGTGTGAAGGAACCAGTCCATATAAACCCGATCTTTGAAGGGGGGAGCTCGACATAAGCTTTGTTTTCTCCACCATTCCTGGACATGGGTAGAAAGGCGGGTTGAAGAGGTTTTCTTGAAGGAAGTCAAGATCTCTGTACCAGTATCGTATCAGAGAGGGAGCTGGAAATAACATAAAAAGGCTTGGGAAATGGTCGCAAAGGTGGTATGGGAAGAGGTGGCTTGGTCAACATACCATTTAGAAGCTTCGCCGGTAAGCGTGCATTGGAACAACCGAAGACAGATGGAATCATCGGTAATGGAATTGGAGGAACACCACATGTGGAAAGATCGGACATGGTTGGTTGGATCTTCTCCAGCAAGGCCTTCGAACTTAGGGATGTCAGAGGGGAGCTTGGTTGGCATAGCAAGCCAACCAACATCGTGGCGGATAGGGTCATTGATCAACTGATTGAGATCGGGGAGGCTGAGGCCTGCCATGTAAGGGAGCAAAGGTGCAGCCGAGGTAGTTCCTGTGGTGGTTCCGCTAGTAGTAGTCCCGGCATTAGGGCCGGGATTACCGCTAGCGTTAGGCCCTGGACCAGACATAGTGAAGGTGACAGGGGGAGAACCAGAAGTAAAAGGAGAACCCAATGAATCAGAAGAGGAGTCGGAGTGCGGACTCGGAGGTGGACTAACTCGACGACGGCGGGAAGGAGTAGGTCGACCGACCGGAAACTGAGGGTGAAGGCCAAGAAGTCTCCGGGATGTACGCCTTGGGGGCGCAATGATGAAAACACAAACACGGCACGCAGGTTAAGAAGAACGTAATTGTAAAATATGCAAAGAGGTGCGTAATCAAGTGATTACAATGTCAAAACAAGGGTAAAAAAGGTGTAGTGTCAATTGATTTTAAAGTCTTTGCCTGGCAGTGTAAACCAGGCTCTTCTTCGCTTAGGGTGAGTGTGTGGCATGCGTTAATTTGAATTTTTAAACCCTTTTCGTTTTGAGAGAAAGAGAAAAAATGTGCTGCGTAACTGAAAATAAATCTGCAGAGAACAATATATAATGCTGAAATAACAGAAAATTAGTAGCTACTATTGCATTGATTCAACCCAAAAAGGCGGGTCTCTCAAAACTAATCTAAAAGAGGGAAAAAATCTAGTCAAAACACACTAAAAAGAGGCTAATAGATCTAGGTTCAAAGGGACAGTGGATCTAAAGGAGAAAGTTGTTGAAAAGAGGTGGCAATTGCCCAAGGAGTGTGCGAGGTGTGGGAAGGTGGCCTTGGAAAGGAGGGTCTCAAGAAAAGGTAGCGATTGTCTCCTTGACAATGAAGGGAGGTCCAAACAAAACTACAAGAGGTGGTTTGAAAGGAAAAAGAGCTGATTTAAAGGGATCTGAGAATGAGGTATCAGATCTGAAAAAAGGGAAGGCTGAAACTCTGAAAAATCAAACACCTGAAACAACTAAAACTCTTCCACCAAAAGTGAAGGGTACTGAAGCCCTAGGGGGCTAGGTTCCCACTTAGATGAGCAAAACAGATCAGAGACAGGTCCAAACGGGCGGAGACAGAGGCTGGAAAACCCTGACAGAAGCTTCAGCAAAACCTAGAAAAACTGCAGAAAAACAGCAGAAAAAAGCACAGGTCGCAGCTTTGGGCTAAAAAGTGCGACCTCCAACTTCCGGTTGTCCCATGTGCGCATTTCTAGGCATCTGTCGTTCATTTATGGCCGATGTCTCCACACCGCGCAATAGGGCCGTAACACGCTAAGTTAGAAATTTTAATGTTTTAGGTTTTATAGGTGAAAAACAACATGAAAATAGGAAAAACAAAAATTTGAAAATAAAAACCCTAGGGTCTCAAGTAGCCGGATATGCAGGACATGAAAACGACAACATCGACTGAAAACCCGTGTAGCCGCTACTTTAGTATGAATTGTCGAAGTGTACGAAAAAAGACCACTTTAGCTACGCATAACTTATAGCCCTAACATCAAATATGGCTGCCAATATCTTCAGATCTGCAGTTAGTTGATCAAGACAAATGCTGCAAAAATCCAGATCTATGCATAAAGAGACATTAAGCAATAAAAATAAGGTTTTGCTCCATACATCCAATAGGCAAGACAAGAACAGTATTTTTGAAAGAATTTTTCTATTAAGGGCACCTGGGAGGAAAACAAGAAGATGTTTCCAATTATCCTCAATGGGATGGGTTCTTGGAAGTCCTCAGCACTTCAGATCTAGTATTTCTCTCTCCTGTTGGTGTAGAAAACCCAGACAAAGATAGAACTCAAAGGGAGCTCACACAGCAAATAATGGAAAATATGATAATGATAATGGCTCAAAGTCAGACCAAGAGTTTAGATCTAGAGTGATCTAATAGGAAACAAAAGGTGAAGAATGGTAGCAAAAATCCTCCTATTTATAACAAAATATTGGGTCATTCTAGATCTTGGTGCCTGATTAAAATAACATTAACCAAATCTAGATCCACCTTTTATGGAATATTTTATTACATTTGTTGGAGGGAAAAGGTATTTGACTTGGGTCAAATCCCTTTATTTGTAAGTAATAAATAAATAAATGATTTATTTACTGTTTTAAGGAAATGGTGGAAATATAATTAAATAAATAATGATTTATTTAATTATTTATAAATGATTTAGTCAAATTTAACTAGGAATATTATTCAAATAAGGATTTAAATAACTTATTCCTAGGAAATAATCAAATAAATAAGGATTTATTTAATTGATTTCCTTGTTTTGGGTTAAATATGACCAGGAAATATAAACAAATATAGATTTTTTTATTATTTCCTTTTGGGGTTTCCCGTTTAGACCATAAACAACTTAATAAAGGTGTTTTACTAAGTTATTTTACATAGTGAAGGCAATTTTACTTAGGGTAAAATTGGTCTTACATGGTGTACTTGGGTCCATCTAATGATAGTAGGTTAGATGACCAAAAAATGGTGTAACATTGGGCATGGGTCACATGCTGGAAAATGGGCTAAGGGCTAGTCCGAAAGGGGCTTAAGGCCTCAATGTAAAAAGGGGTTTTTAAAGCCAAAATGAAGGTTTTTCAAGGAATTTTAGGCTTTCGGTAAAGGGGAAAAGGGTGTTTTCAGCCTGCAAAAGGGGATTTTTTGTGGCTCAAAAGGATTTTGGAGGATTTTAGAGGGATATGGAGGTTCTGAAGGGAAAAATAGGCTTAATGGAGATGAAGGGAAATTAGTTAAAATGGGAAAATTACAGAGGCCTTTTGAAGCATTATTTTTCACAAAACTGTGAGATTTTTTCAGTGGGAACAGTAGTGAAGATCTCTTCAAAGGAAAAAGACACATAGAGGCTTCAAGAATGAAATATTTTCAAGGGAAATGTTTCTCTTGAAGGCTTAGAAACATTTTAGCCACCTGTTTGCTATGTCAAAAATTTATAGGTGGCTAACAGTGGCTCCACATGGGGATGGTATCTTCTTGAAGGTGCCAAGAATCTTAGAAAATAATCTTTGGAAATAGGCCAGATTCCTAGTACTTTACACATCTCTTCTTTCTTTAATCAGCTGCCACAACTCATGAAAACATTATATCAGCAGTAATATTCTCCCAAACACTCTACCTACCCATCCTACAGTCCTAACATTTTTTTCTTCAAGGTGCATTTAGACTTGCAGACCTTATTCATCATTTTTATTTGAAAGTAGAAAACACTAATCTAATTCTACCCTTATTCCTCCATGAGACCAATTTAGACAGTTTTCCTCATAGCTTCTCTACCTACACTAATATCTGCTAGGATTAAACTATCTAGTAGATTTATTTCTCTACATTCTACAACAGAAATTTAAAAACAGTCAAACCAGGATTAGACTGTCTGGTTTGCTGTGGCTCCATGGCATAAAGACAGCTGCACATGAACTGAACTTTGCAGAAAATTGGAAACAAAATTGTGAAGGCTTTGAAATTCTAAAATTTTGAGCATCCTTCTTACTCTTATGACTCAGATTTTAACCTTGTTAGAGTCACTTTTCTTCTTCATTTCAGCTCTGGTTTTGGGCTTGTTAGAGCTGATTCTTATTTTTTCTTTGCTGGTTCAGGTTTTGAGCATATTAGAACGAACTTTCCTCTTCTTTGGCTCAAATTTTGAGTTTTTTTGAGCCATTCCTTTGGAGCTTCAGAGGTTCAAGTTTTGAGCTTGTCTGATCCTTTCTTTTCTCTTTTTCTTTTTTGTATTTTTCCTTTTTGTTTGAAACTGAACAAAGCAATGGTATTTGCAATGGAAGTGAAAACTTTAAACTAGAACTCATTAGTAATAGTGCTTGAGCATCCTGCCATTGACAGGACCCCCAAACAGATCTGTACAATCTAACTCTTGCAGAAAGAATGCATTTGGACCAATGGTGGACTAAATAACATAAGGACCTTGCCACAAATTGTCAAATTTGCAATGCTTACCCTTCTCCTCTCTTCTAGAGTCCCACTTAAGCACCTTGTCTCCAATTTTGAAATCACAAGCTTTTGTTCTCTTATCAAACAACTTTTTGATGCTTTCTCGCACTTTTTGAGCTCTGTTGTAGACTTCTTCTTTTGTTTGTTGGAGATGTATTGTTTGATTGATCCTCCTTACCATGTTGTCCTCGTTTGACTGTATTTCTTGGACTAATCTTATCACTGATACCCCTAGGCTGGTAGGGAACACTGCATCTGCTCCATAGAATAACTGATATGGGGACATTCCAATGGATTTCTTTGTTGTCAATCTATTTGCCCACAGAGCATGCATTAACTTGTTATGCCATGATTTTTTGTTTTATTCAAGCAGCTTCTTGATGATGGTCACCAAACTCTTATTTGATGATTCTGCTAGTCCATTACCCTGAGGATAATAAGCAGTAGAATGACCAAGTGCAATCTGATACCTATGAAAAAAATCAATCATATTTTTGGAACCAAAAGCAACAACATTATCAGTGATAATCTTCCTAGGGCAGCCAAATCTAGATAGGATGTGGTCTTCCAGGAATTTTATAATAATATCATCTTTGGCATTCCTAGTAAGGATGGCCTCTATCAATTTTGTGAAATATTCTGTGGCTATGAAAATCCATTTGTGTTGGGCTAATGAAGCAGGATGGATTTCTCCTATAAAATCTAGGTCCCATTGTTGAAAAGGGGTTTCAACAGTTATAGGTTGTAATCGTAAAGGAAGGAACTTTCTTTTTCCTTCAAAAATATGGCACTTATGGCAGGCAACTATCATTTGGTGGATATCAATGAATAGGGTAGGCCAGTAATAGCCAGCTCTTAGTATTTTGTTAGCAGTGGCTTTCCAGTTGAGATGGCCTCCACACTCTCTTTCATGGAACTCATGTCTGATCCTCTCTGCTTCGGTTTCAGGCAGACATTTAAGCAACAAACCATTGGAATTTTTCCAGTATAAACATTCATTTAAAATGCAATAGTTTCTAGCCTTTAACTTTAGGAACCTTGCCTTAGTCTTTGATAAACTAGGAGGGGCATTCAGATTTGTAAGCACATATAGGATTTCAGAATACCAAGGAGAGTTTTGAAACTGTTCTTCAACAGTGGGGTCGGGAAATCCTTCGTGTTCATCCAAGGCATCTACCATGTTTATGTCAAGGGCCTGTAAGTTAGATTTATCCATTAATTGTGCCAAGCCTTGGCCTTTGATAAGTTTTGTGGGTTTGATCTCCAGATCATACTCTAATATTACAGCAATCAATTTGCCTCTTTTTCCATCTGGGTCTTGTGATAGGATATCCTTCACCACTATGTTAGGCATGTAGGAAATGGTGTGAGAATGCAGAATATACACCCTGAAGTCCTTTAAGGCCTTTACCAAAGTATAAGCATGTTTTTCCATTATGTTATATTTCAAGGGTGTGTCTCTCAATGCTTTGCTAAAGAAAGTGATTGGCTGTTCCTGTCTCTCTGGGTTTTTTTGCAACAAGACAGCCGCCATGGTATGCTCTAAGGCAAAGGAGAATATAAGGAAATCTTTCAAAAAATCTGGGTTGATTATGACTGGTGCCTGGGTGAGTGCATGTTTGACTAGTTCAAAAGATTTTTTTGCTTCTACATTCCACTTAACTCCCACTCCTTTCTTCAGCATGTTTGTCATATCTCTGAGGAGTTCTACTAAGTTGGGGATAAACCTCCTCAAGAAGTTAATTTTCCCAATAAAGGACTACAACTCTTTAGTGTTTCTTGGGTGACTAATCTGTAGTATTCCCTCAAATCTTTTATAATATGGCCAAGAAGCTTACCTTCTTGAAGGCCAAAAACTATCTTCTTGGGGTTTAAAGATAGCCCGAACCTTCTACACTTCTCAAACATTCTTCTCATATGTTTAAGGTGCTCTTCATCGCTTTTGGAATAAACTGTTATGTCATCAAGATAAATGACAATGAAGTGCCCTATTTCCTCTGAAAATGCTATGTCCATAGCTCTTTGGAAGGTTGCACCAGTGTTCATTAGTCCAAAATGCATTTTCACGTACATGAAAGTGCCCCATGGAGTGGTGAAGGTTGTCTTAAGCTGATCTTCTGGGAGTACTAAGACTTGGTTATACCCTGAAAAGCCATCTAACAGGGAGATCCTTTTTGAGCCAACTACCCTTTGTAGGATGTGTTCCATCTTGGGTAAGGGGTAGTTGTATTTAAGTGAAGCTCTGTTAAGGTTTCTAAAATCAATGCACAATTTTATCTCTCTTGTCTTCTTCCTCACAGCTACAAGTTTGGAGACCCAATCGGAAAACCTCACAGGCACTATGATTTCTGCCTTATACATTTTCTTGATTTCCTTTTCAACTAGAGACAATTGTACTGGGTTAATTCTACGCAGTTTCTGTCTAAAGGGTTTTTGGTTTTCTTTCAATGGGATCTTGTGCTGGATGATTTCTGTATCATAGGCTTCTAAGTCCTCATAGCTCCAGGAAAACACATCAATGAACTCCTTAAATAAATCAATGTATTTCTTTTTCATGTCTTATAGCAAGGATTTAGCTAATTTAATCATCTTGGGCTTATCCTCAATGCCTATGTTGCATTCCTCGACATCAAACTCTGTGTGTTCTATAGTGGGTTTCTTTGCTACATCGTTAAAATAAAAAAGGTCCTCTAAAGGTGCTAGTCCTCTAGGTATGTTATTGTCCTTTGACTACAGCACCTCAATGTCTTCTTTTTCTACGTTCTTATATTCTTCAGTTAACATGTTTATTTCTACATCAAAGGGTGATTTTTCTTCATCAGGGGGGTCTTCACCCAGGAATTTTTCATTGGATTTAGAGTCTGAATCGGATAATTCAAACTCATTCCTGCCATGTAGGAAATCCTCTATCTGATTGTCACCTTCAAAGACCTACCAATACTTCTCGTTATCTGGCACTGTAGGCCTATATTTTGTCTGAATGGTGATTTGTTTTTCACTAGGTGATTTTTGATATGAACTAGCAACGCAGGCTAGTCCATTTGCAATAATGTTCTGACTCCTAGGAACAAAAACAAGCCCATATTCTACGAAGGTTTTCAGCAAATCCATCTCATAATTCCTGTATGCCCTTCATCTAGGATGCTTTGCAGTGTATTCTCCATTCACTTGCTTGATAACTAATTCAGAGTCTCCATGTACAACTATCCTTTGGGCTCCTAGTCTTTTCAATAGATTCAATCCTAGGATGAGAGCCTCATACTCTGCAATGTTGTTTGTACATTTAAAATCTAGCTTGATGGCATGAATCTGAGCATAGTTACTTTTAGTATTGTGTAACCATACCCCAGCTCCTGCATTCTTTCTAGTGCAAGACCCATCAAAGTTCATTCTCCATAAGGGATTGTTTACAAATTGGCTATTAGTTTCACCCCTAATGTTGTGTTCACCATTATGTTGTATTATGGGGTCTGCACTGTGGTGTGGAATGTTTTTTCTTCATGATGTGCATCGAGTTCAGAGTGATGAGTAATTTACAGTTTCCAATCTTGGTTTTTTTCACGTTGAGTTTCTGATTCAGTGCACTGTTCTAACGTTTCTCTCTCGTTTTCCTCTGTATCTAGAGTGGCCATTATGTTAAAATTTGTAGCTTCTACTCTTTTTTTTGAGTCTCTATCTTCTTGTTTTGCCTCATCTATGGATTCATCATTGAAAAGGATAAAAGAGTCCAGATCTGTGTGGACAAAGTGTAGAGGTGAATTTTCAGGTTTTTCAGGGCTGCTAACCATAAAATTCATGTGTGCCTCCCTATATAATCTTCTAATTTGGCTAAAGACAGGGATTGTGGCATATGTCCCGTCCATCTGCATTGTACCTTGCAGCTTGGCACCCCATGACCTTGATAGAAACATGCCATACTTAGGAGGCACATCTACTACAACAACATCCATAACCATGCACTTGGCTGGGATTTGAGTCAAATTCACACAAATATCTTTGATTAGGCCAAGGCACTTCACTCTGCTAGAGTCAAAGGAATATAAGTCCTTATAAGGTCTGGTTATTTCTAGGCCTAACTTTTCCATTATCACTTTTGGCATTAGGTTGTGTGAAGCCCTTGAGTCATGCATAGCATTATGTAGGATTTTTTCATGAATATTAAGGCTGACATAGAAAGGGGGTATCACCCCCTCCTGAAATTTCCATTCAATTTTTGGGCCAAACAAGAGAGCAGTTTGATCATCATCTAAATTGACAGTGTCATTGTTTTCACATAATTTTAAAGCTTTCAAAATATGACCTTTATATACGTTCTGAGTAGCTAACTCAGTGAGAGGAACAAAAATTTTGATTTTGGCTATCTCAATTTCCAAATTGAAAAGAGTTTGACTCTTTGAAAGGCTCAATTCCATTCTATTGGCCACCATTTTATTAGCAGAATTAGCTTGTTGATTCTCACTATGTACAAGGTTCGACACTGTTTTATCAGGAGCATTAGCTGCAATGCTAGTGCTACTAGTTTCTTGATTTGGTTTATCAGTAGTTTGGATGTCCTTTTCTTTGTTTTTCCCTTAACGTTCAGCTGTTGATTTGTTACTTTCAGCAGTTACCTTAGGAGTCTTCTCAGGTATTTTCTTAATGGTAATCTCAGAGGCTTTTGATTTGGGAGTGTCTAGGTTCTTTTCACTCCTGAGTTCATACTATTCTCTAACCTGCATGATGGCATTTTCAAATTCTAACCTATAATCCTTAGATTCTAACCCTTACGCATCCTAAGGTGAGTAAGAGGTCTGATTATCTTCTGTGGAAAGGTGTGAATTTGACTTTCTACTTCCACCATGTTTATTATGCTTCCTTTGGAATCTTCTATTATCCCCTCATCATCATCAAGGAAGTTCTCTTGAAATGGGGGTATGACTTGTTGATCAGAGTCTCTTTGTCTGTTTGGGGGGTTATTTCTCCTAAAGTTCTGGTTCTGGTTTTAATTTTGGTTTATGTTCTGATTGCTGACTTGGAAAACCATCTTTCCCATCATTTTTTAAAGCCTTTCCATGTTTTTGGCTAGACTGTCATATTTGGGATCAGATGTGTAAGCTGATGTGTCATCTCTATATGTTACCTTCTTCTCAGCCCTCATTCTAGCAATTTTTTCAATCAGGTTTGCTTCTACACTTACTGCTCCTTTTTGCATATCTTCCAATGTGTTGTAATCTCTCTCCCTAAGCTGATAGGCCATGTCAGCATCAAAGCCTTTAGGGTATTTCACTACGGCCATTCCTTGGGGAGGTTTCATATGGGGTGGAAGAGCATTGTAGACACTGTTAAATCTAGTAGAGTAGTCATGGACACTCTCTCCCTGGTTTATTTTCATATTTTTATACTCTGCTAAGATTTGGAGAGGGTTTCTTTTGACTTCCCATTTATTTATGAAATTTTGGTGCAAGGAGGGAAGGTCATTGATACTATTAAGAGGTAGGCCTTTAAACCACTTCTTCACTTATCCTCCTAAAATCTGAGAAAATATCCTCATCTTAATGGTTTCATCTTCAATTTCCATATAGTCAAAGGCATCTTCCATCCTATCTACATGATGTTGAGCTGTGGTAGACTCTTTTCCAATGAAATGTGGGATTTTTTATTGATAGTCATTGGGTAGTGGAGCCAAAGGCTATGGTAGCACCAAGGGAGCATACCATGCTGCCATGATGGTGTTTTGTGGAGGTAAAGGATTGGCTTGAGCAGCAGGTATATGGATGACAGAAATGCTAGGACTAGCCACACAATGTTGAGCTGATTTAGGGTGATAGAGACCCAAGTTTTGAATGAAATGAATATCAAGAGGTGTAGATGGAGGGGTCTTTCTCTCCTTAATATGTTGACCACTATGAGATGGTGAACTTGGTGGCTCAATTTCTGCATGGTCTAGAGTACTAAATGACTTAGTTCTTGGTAGCCTTCTTGGTAAGTCTAAGTCAAAATGAGTGTCTGATAGAGCTGCAAAGTTTTATGGTGTAGAGTTAGCTCTATGGTTGGGTCTGATAATAGTTGGATTTCTAGGGGTAGGAGATTTCCTGAGAATGTTCTCAAGATCATCAACTATTTCAGGTGGGTTTGGATTAGGATAATCTCTAGTATAGACTGTTCTTGAATCCAGTATGTCTATCTCTTAACAAAGAAGCTTAATCCTGTGTGTTTCTTATAATATGGCTGATGCTGTAATGAAAACCAGTCTCCCAGTGGAGTCTTGTGAAAACAAAGATAATCAGCAGGCCTACTGATCACCAGTGGAGTATTTAGTCATTAAGGAACTTTAGAGTTGCCAGGTGGAAGGTTTAGAATGCTTCAAAGAGGTTTACTATCCACCACAGTGATTAACTACCAAACTTAGGTTAATATGGTTCTCCCCAGCGGAGTCGCCATTATGTTGGGGTTCCTGTGTTTTGGCAGGTTTGGAAATACCAAAAGACAAGACAACATCAAAACCACTTTGGGATCTCAGCATCTAGCCCTCCTGGATTCAGAGAGGGATATCTCTATAAAGGCAAAGGAATATATGTCTTTGAAGTTCAATGTTTGAGGCATTAGGCTAGTTATAAGGCACAATGGTTGTTGTTTTGTTTTGTTTGTTTGTTTGGTTGTTGGGAAACATGAAAGAAGGGTTCAATGTAAGATGTAAAGAAGTGGGAAGAGAAGGATATCAGGCAATGGGAAGACAATTCAAAGAAAACTCAAGACCATTGGGAAATGGGGTCATAAAAGGGTTTACTTGCAATTCAATATCGAAGGCTTTCAAATGGGCTAGTCATCTAAAACATAGGATCTTTAAAGATGATAGTATGGGATGAAATGATATGGAATGAAGCTGAATGACAAGGAAACCTTCCAAGGTGACCACTTAGGAGAAAATCTAGGGACAAGGCATGCCTTAACTGTCTATGACAAAACTCCTAATGAGTATAACTCTTCAGACAATAGGAAACACTTATGTTTTAACACAAAGGTGAAGCCTGAGATCAGAGAAAGACTTTAAAATTTCAATGCTTTGACATTCAACTTAAAGGATCTTAGAAAAGCTTAACTGTTAGAAAAATACCCTATTGAGATAGAATCAACTCTAATCTCCCAATATCCCAATTCTTTCAATTAAAGCCAGACAAGAACATCTAAGAACAGACTCTTAAATTGACACATTAGTAAGCAGCGATAACCAACTACTATACTGGTTAAATTATCTTGAATTAGTTCTCATATTACACAATTAGTAGAAAAAATCAAAGATAAGAAGATAGGGAAGCATTAGGGTACCATACAAGGGTATATCCTAAGCTAGATTACTGATTTCTTATGAGAGAAATTAAATATGATGAATTACAGAGGGAAAACATAGACAAAGATAGAACACATCACCGCTGCTTTAAATTAGGATCCAATGAACATGCTTGTCATATTAAAGAGAAACGCCAGTCATATACAACATTGTCCAACATCTTGATATTCAGTCTGAAATCATCTCCTCAACCTATTTTACAACTGATACACACAGAACTCTATCTCAAAGAAACAGCATGCAATCTACGATTATCCAAACAACGACCTTTACAATGTATTTTTCATGAGTTCTTGTAGCTAAAGAGAGGTAGTAGAGGTAGATAGAGTTTTAAATAAAACATTAGAATAGAGGAACAAGCATGATCGGGGCCCATTTTTTTTTTAATATCACTGCATTGACTTTCAGTACTTTTTGGATGAAAGAGTGGTCTTCGACATGCTGATTATGACTTCATAGGTATGTTCTTTGATCTACTTGTTAGTTGTTTTTACTTTGCAGTACTCTGGGGAAAGTAAGGCAGATAAATGAATTCAAGCCTGCCATACTGTGTAACAAATGCTCTGGCAATCTTAGGACTACTATCAGGGTGATGATCTTCTCAGGAACGTTGATGGAGAACAAAAATATTATGGGAACTCATCCTTTCTTGGGAAAGAACCTTCTGCTGATGAGGGACACTGATAGCGCTTGTTTCATGCACTTTAGGCCTTATCGGTCCTTTTTGGATCATTCATAAGGTCTTCAATCTGTGTATCTTCCCTCTAAACACTAGATTAAGCATTTAATCTTCAATAATTGGCTTTAAATCTCTTTAATCTGTCACTAATACTCTTTGCCACTTCACTGACTGTCTCTGTCTTGGTATGTGTAGGTTTGATGGCACCGAAGGGTTTGCAACAGAGTTAATAACCCTGATTTGGATAAAAATATGTGTTTAAAACCCCCTCAAGAGTCTTTCCTGCAATCTCTAGCTCTAAAACAAAACTTTCTCCGTGCTCTGGTCACTATGACAGTGACAGTGGCAAAGAACGGTGTTCACCATCTATAATCCTACAAAAAGACAATAAACATGTTAAGAAATCAATGGAGGTGGATTATGGATGTTGTGGAAGACTCGCAGAATGGTAGCGCAGTAGTGAAAATAGTGGTTGTAGCGAAGAAAATGGTGAAAACTGTGAAAAAATGGTGAAAAATTGATCTGATGGAGGTCTGGTGAGAAGATGGTTCTGGACCATTGGACTAGATCTGATGGTGGTGATCGACGGTTAGGATTTTCTAGTGGAGATGCTTTAGAGGAGTTAGGCGGAAGAAAAATAACTTTAGTGTCAAAACACAAAGTTTAATCTTTGGGCGGATTACAAAGGAAAATGAGTGAAATGAATGGAATCAGAGGTGATTTGGTGGTGGGACTAGAAGGGTGGAGGGTGATTGATTGTGGGCCATTGGATCTCAGGAGGAGATCAACGGTGGAGATCCCCCGACAAAGTCATTGGATGCTCCGATGAAAACAATATGATTAGGGACGCGATGAAACGTGAGCCATTGATCTGGATTGGATCAACGGTCAGGATTGAATAAGGGATTATATAAGGGATGGGTGGTTTTGGAGGAAAACCATTGTTTTCACACTGCTTTGGAGTAGTTTTGAAAATTTTCCCAAAAAACGTGATATGCTCTGCCACCCGACACGTGTCCCTTCAAAACTGCTTACATCGTGTAAATTTGAAATGTTATCTGTCAGACACTAAAATCACGCGATATGCACCTCAGCCATTGGATATAGGATCGGGAGATCTGAAGGTGCAGGATAGTGCGTGATAAGGGAAGATGCAGGTTGGTAAGGTGGGGGAGGGTCAGCAGTGGTTTTAATGTCGGCCGTCAGATCTGTATAATGGACAGTCAGGATCAAAGGCATGGGCACTAATGTTCCAAAGGTGAAAATATTATAATATAGGGGTGGAACCAATCCCGACCGTTGGATCTATGGGGATGGACAACAGAGATTTAACATAGGAAGCGGAGGTAAAGGGTCAAGTTAACGGGCGGGAAGAATGGGAGCCGTTGGATCTAAAAATATCAATGGTGGAGATCTAATCGCATCGGAGACAGGCAAGGGGCCAAAAAATGAAAAATTTGATGTTGCGATTATGCGTGGACTGTCGAATCAAAGGTGAGATCGACGGTTGTGATTGGATCAGAGATCGCCGATCGGGGGAGACAGGGTGGCATTTGAAACTTCTTATGATTGGCAGTGATGGGAGGCAGCACAAGCCGTCGGATCTATATGGACGATCAATGGTGGAGATTTAGTTGGAGATCCCCAATTAGATGCGGTGAGGTGGCACTTATGAATTCTTGTGATTGGAGATCATGTGAGCTAGCGCTGGCTGTTGGATTATCAAAGAGATCAACGATGGAGATTGCAGCGGGGTCGAGAAGACGAGGACCAATCACATCGGAGTTTTTTTTAATAAACAAAGGAGAGGGAACTCACGAAAGCTTCCGATTGCGATTAGAACCTAGGGCTTTAGCGCCTGGTCTTGGGCGCGGGTCACATGCTAGAAAAGGGGCTAAGGGCTAGGCCAAAAGAGGCTAAAGGCCTCAATGTAAAAAGGGGTTTTTTAAGCCAAAATGAAGGTTTTTCAAGGAATTTTAGGCTTTCGGTAAAGGGGAAAAGGGTGTTTTAAGCCTGCAAAAGGGATTTTTTGTGGCTCAAAAGGATTTTGGAGGCTTTTAGAGGGATATGGAGGTTTTGAAGGGAAAAAGAGGCTTAATGGAGATGAAGGTAAATTAGTGAAAATGTGAAAATTATAGAGGCCTTTTGAAGCATTATTTTTCACAAAACAGTGAGCTTTTTTCAGTGGGAACTGTTGGCACCCTGTAATCAGCAAGAATGGCAAAATTCTGACTGCAGGGAGAACATCGTTTCAACCACTTTGGGATTATAGGATCTAGCCCTCCTGAATCCGGAGAGGGATCTCTCCAATAAGTGCAAAGATGGATTTATCTTTAAGGTTTTTGGAAATGATATTAGGCTAGTTATGAAGGCCGAGGGTTTGCTTTGTTTTTGTATGGTTGAGCATGACTATTGTTTGAGGAGAAATTTATAAATGCAAAGAGTTTCAAAGGTGAGAATTTGCAAGCAAACAGAACAAGCTTTGGCCAGAAAGATAGACAATTGCAGGTTTTAGTCCATTGGGCTATGGAGTCATAATAGGTTTTAATTGAAACAATCAGGCTCAAGAGTGGTCCATGGGGCAAGTCATCTATGTCTAAGGATCTCTTTTAAGTTTGATTTATGGAATGAAGTGTTACAAAAGGAGGAGATTTAAACACATGAAGAACAAAGATAAGCCTAAGATCAGGCAAGTACTTCTAAACTAACCTGCTTTTGACATACACTTAAGAAATACATAAAAGTAATATAAGATCAGGTAAGTACCTCTAAACTAGCCTGCTTTTGATGCACTTTCAATAGAAAAACATTTTAAAACAAAGGGAAACTTGAAGGCAACTGTTGGAGAAGAAACTAGTGGGTTGGGCTCACCACAAATCCTCTCCTAGCTCTACTCTACTTGGTAACTTTCAAGACGAACACAAAGATAACAAAGAATGGCCTAAGATCTGGTAAGTGTTTCAACACTAGCTAGCTTCCAACACATTCCAAGGGAAACATTCAAATAGTCTTTGGGGATAAAACTAGGACTAGGGCACACCATATCTTCCATATTTCATCTCTACTAAACATATACTGAAAATAACATTTAAGAATAAAAATTAGCTAAGGCAATAGGACGAGGGAGCGCCAACATTCCTATGCTTAGAACTAAATTAAATCATTCCTAAATAACACTAATTGGAAGAAAACATGTAGATAAATATTTTCAGTCAGAGAAGGGTATTGATATACAGTAGGTCCTAACTCTATGCATGTTGTTCTTTATAAGAGAAGATGAACACAGTGAAAAAAGAAATAAAATAACAATTTACAATAAGAAACAACATCACCGTCTACATAGACCAAGATCCCATAAATCAACTTGTATTGATGCTCCAAACCAGTTACAACTTTAAGTCCAATGCTCTAGCTTAACAATCATCTACACTTCCCAGACTAACTTATCTTTCACAAGCAAAGCTTCAAGAGCCAGTGAACACTATTTACAAGTAGGAGTTTCAAGCTCAAGTATATTTCAAAATTCAGTAACCCACCCTTTTCTCATCTTCTCCAGTAGTATTTATAGAAGAATGAGGAGGTGGGATCTGATAAAAGATCTCCTAGGTCAATTTAATACAGAATTAATGACTTCTCGGCCTTTGAGGGGCTCAATGAAGAAGTTTACAGATGTTTTTGTCTATATTAATGTTTTTCATTTAAGATTAAGCTCGGTGGGAGCTCTTATTGACTTTTGAGGCTCTCTGTTATGTTAAAGTAATTATTCTGATATTTTTTCATTAAGTTTATTTGTAGAATTAACTCTCTAGCTACGCTGAGGCAAATGTTTCTTTTGATCAATAACTTCGGCCTGTGTTTGAATGCCTTGAGGCACAGGTGGCATTGGGGTAGCTGGAAGGAATAAATTTGACTCAGATGTGGTGATGGGGGCCTTTATATCTGACAAATATTTATGATTTTCATTTAAATGTGTCTTAACTGGGCGGATTAGGCTTTTGATAATCAATCTTAGTCGTAATCCCCACAGATCTGTCTTCAATCTCCTATTCTGGTATGTTTTTTCTTCGACACTGATACTCTTTGTCTGTGATTTATTCATTGTGTCTTGTTGATGTGCAGTGCTGCACAGGGCTCGTGAGGCATCAATTCCTTCGAAGCATTGACGAGGCGTGGAAATTTAACCCATGGATGGCTTCCTTTTAATGAATCGAAGGCATGAGAATCGACACTCCTAGCCTTTGGATTTTTCTTCAGTATAATGGAAAAACCATATAATCACCTTTTATCAAATAATATACCTCGAAATTCAAAACTCATGATAAAACCAAGCTGCATAAACCATTTAGGGTTACAAAAGGGACCTGCTGACGTCAGGGTATTTGTGACCCGAAATTTTTATCAATTCCGCCCTATAAAGCGTATCGGGTCTGTTTTGGGGCTTCCTGACGTCAGCCCAAGTGTGACCTGAAATTTTTATCAATTCCACCCTATAAAGTGTATCAAGTCTATTTTGGGCCCTGTTGACGTCAGCCCAAGTGTGACCCGAAATTTATATCAAATCTGCCCTATAACAATTTCGGGTCCATATTTCACGACCATGCAAGCAACCAAACAAGACTTGCTCAAATCAATTTGTTACACCATTTTTTGGTCATCTAACCTATTATTATTAGATGAACCCAAGTACACCATGTAAGACCAATTTTACCCTAATTAAAACTGCTTTCACCATGTGAAATAACTTATTTGTTTATATTTCCCGGTCATATTTAACCCAAAACAAGGAAATTAATTAAATAAATCCTTATTTATTTAATTATTTCCTAAGAATAAGTTATTTAAATCATTATTTAAATAATATTATTAGTTAAATTTGACTAAATCATCCATAAATAATTAAATAAACCATTATTTATTTAATTATATTCCCATCATTTCCCTAAAATGATAAATAAATCATTTATTTATTTATTATTTATAAATAAAGGAATTGACCCAAGTCAAAAATCCTTTTCCCTCCAACAAATATAATAAAATATTTCTAAAGGGTGGTTTTAGAATTCAATTAATAATATTTTATTCATGCACCGAGTTCTAGACCGCCCTAATAGTTTGTTATAAATAGAAGGTTTTCCCCATTCATTTGTCACCTCCATTGCATTAGATCACTCTGGATCTATACTAGGTCACATTCTCCATTTTTGCCTTGTGAGCTCCCATTGAGTTCTATGTTTGTCTGGGTTTTCTACAACAACAAGAGAGAGGAATTTTAGATCTGAAATGCTGAGGACTTTCAAGAACCCATCCCATTGAAGAGAACCGGAAAACACCTTTCTTTTTTTCCTCTCAGGTGCCCCCTTTTAATATAATATAAAAAATTCTTTCAAATACATTGTTCTTGTCTTGTCTCTTGGATGCATGGAGCCACATTTTACTTTATCTGCTTAATGTATTTTATGCTTAGATCTGGATGTGTGCAGCATTATTTGGATCACCTAATTATAGATTTAAAGATATTTGGCAGCCATAATCAATGTTAGGGCTATTCGTTATGCGTAGCTAAAGTGGTCTTTTACGAGGAAATATTCATACTAACAATTGGCAACTCCACACGGGTTTTCTTTTGCGACCGCTGTCGTTTTATATATTCCTGCATATCCAGCTGTTTCAGACCCTAGGGTTTCTCTTTTGTTTTCTGTTTTTTTGGTGCTTTTCACCTCTAAAACCCTCAAACATTCAAATTTTTAACTTTTGTGTGTTTCTGGCCCTATTGCGCAGGTGACCGACATATCCTTGCATAGTGAAGACATTTCATTTTTAAATACTTGTAAAGAGACCCAGAGATGTAGTCACTTATCGGCCCAAAAAGCTGAACCTAGCCTTGGGTCTCTACTTTTCTACAAATACGACTGGTGAAAACGAGGACGAGGACCATGACTTGCTCTTTTTTTTACAATTTTCGACGCTTTTTTAAGGTTTTGTGGAAATACATCAAGAGTTTTCCAGCCTCTGTCTCCACCCGTTTAGACCTGTTTCTGATATGTTTCACTCAAATAAGTTGGAATCTTGCCCCTTAGGGCTCTAGTACCCTCCACTTTTTGTGGGAGAGTTTTTTCTGTTTCAGAAGTCTGAATTTCCAGAGTTTCAGCCTTATTTCTTTCAGATCTGATACCTCATTTTCAGATCCCTTTAGATCAGCTCTTATCCCTTTCAAATCACATCATATAGTTTTGTTTGGTTTCATTTCTAGGGTCGCCTCCTCATCCCTTTTATTTTTAGTTGATCTCCTCCTTTTTAGCAGTAACCTTGCCTCTGCCTCTTTGTTGTTCTCTGCACCTCTAGATCCCCGTCCCTCCTAACCTTAGATCAATTGGCCTCTTTTTCGCGTGCTTTGCTTAGTTTTTTTCCCTCTTATAGATTATTCTTGAGGGACCCTCCTTATTGGGTTAGATTGATGCATTGTTAGATGTTAATTTTCTGTTCTTTCAGTCTTATTTACTGCAGATTTATTTTCAGTTACACAACACACTTTTTCTTTTACTCTCAAAACGTCTGGGTTTAAACAATTAAAATTAACGCATGCCACACACTGACCCTAAGTGAAGAAGAGCCTGGTTAACACCGCCTGGTAAAGCCTTTAAAATCAATTGACACTGCACCTCTCTGCCCTTATTTCGACATTGACCTGACTTGATTTTGCCCCTCCCTGCCCCTATCAGTTTTCTTCTTCCTGTCATCATTGTGCCTCCAAGGCGTTTGTCCCGGAGACTTCTTGGCCTTCACCCTCAGTTTCTGGTTGGTCGAATTCCTCCTTCCCGTCATCATCAAGTTAGTCCTCCCTCGAGTCCGCACTCTGACTCGTCCTCTGATTGTTTAGGTTCTCCCCCTACTCCTGGTTCTCCTCCTGTTACCTTCCTCTAGTTCAGGACCTAGCGCTAACCCCAGTTCTACTGCTGGGTCCGTTTCCAGTGAAACCACTATGGGACCTACCTCGACTGCCCCACTGCTCCCTTATATGGCCGATCTCAGTCTCCCCAACTTCAATCAGCTGATCAATGATCCTATTTGCCACGATGTCAGTTGGACTACTATGCCAACCAAGCTCCCCTCCGACATTCCCAAGTTCAAAGGCCTTGCTAGTGAAGATCCCTCCAACCATATCCGATCTTTCCACATGTGGTGTTCCTCGAATTCCATCACCGATGACTCCATCCGTCTTCGATTGTTCCAATGCACGGTTACCGGCGAAGCTTCTAAATGGTATGTTGATCAAGCCACCTCTTCCCATACCACCTTTGCGACCATTTCCCAAGCCTTTTTATCTTATTTCCAGCTCCCTCTCTAATACGACATTGGTACTGAACTCTTGACTTCTTTTCATCAATCCTCTTCGACCTGCCTTTCTGCTCATGTCCAGGAATGGCGACAAAGACGGAGCTTATGTCACGCTCCCCCCTTTGAAGATCGGGTTTATATGGACTGGTTCCTTCGCTCTCTTTTACCTCCCATTGGAAAATATGTCGCATCCCATTTTCCTCAAACCAAAGAAGCTGCCCTCCAAATAGCCCTGAAATATGACCTTATCTATGCTCAATCTGGTTATGTTTATACCGTCCTTCCTAACCTCCCCAAGCCCGGTGGCCCTAATGCCTTGGGGGAATCTCACTCTGTCGACGGTATCATTGGAGCTATGTCACATACCCCTGCTCAAACTCTTCTGGGCTATGGTTTCCCTTCAGGACGGGCTAGCCCCACCGACACTTTTCCCCTTCCAGGTAGCATGTATCCAGGATATGGCATGCCTCCTCCTTTTTCCCACACTCCTGCTTACCTCAACGCTACCCATCCTACCCCTTATCCGTACCCACAGCTTGGTGTCCCAGCTCCTCCAGCATTTGGACCTCCCACTACCTTGGCTTCTCCACCCCCGCAAATGCACTAACTACCCCCTCTAGGGAAAGTATTTGCACAGCAGGGGGCAACTAATCTTCTTCCTTCTCAAAGAAAGAGGAAAGGAAATCAATCCGCTTCTGGTAATCATGGATCCAATCCTTCAAGTATTGATTCTACCACTACCAACCAGCCACAGGGCTCTCATCCCAAGCCAGACAGGCCGCTTCGCACCAATAAGCCTTGTTCGTGTTGCGATGTTTATGGTCATTACACTCATGATTGTCCCTTGTTACCACAAATGCGGCAGATGTGGGAGTCTCAGGCCACCATGCAGGGACAACACTCCTCCCCTACTATGCCTCCCAATATGGCTACTTCTCAACCCGCTGTGTTTACCGATCCTTTCCCTCAACAAATATTCATGGCTACTCAACCACCTCATGCCCCATTAACCACTAAACCTTCCCCTTCTGGTTCCTCTGATTACAGATTCTCATGATGGCCTCTGACCAACCCCTCACCATCAACCTTAACCTTCAAACTCAGACTCGTCAGTACTCCACACCCCCCGTTCCGTCTGTCTCTAAGTCCCCATCTTCAAGTCCTACAGAGCCTCTGTCGACACCCATTGGTCCCTTACAAATCCCTCCACCTAAAGCTGAGGTTCATACCAGAATTTCTAAGGGTCCATTACACCGAAATGCTGTCTCTGGTCGGGCTACCCATTCATACAGCATAGTAGATGATCTGGCACAATCACCTGCTGCCATTTCAACACTGGAAATCCTCCAGTCATGTCCTTCTCAAAAGAAGGCTCTACTATCTACCGAGGGTGCTGTAGATCCTGCTCATGACCAACTAATTATTTTCGATGCCCATCAGTTAGACCATCCCCCACTTCCTTCTTTTGTTGCTTTCCAAATCCCAATCAAAATCTCAAATTCCAATGTCGCTCGGTGTATCATTGATGAGGGGGCATCTACCTGTGTGATGTCCACTTCGGTTTGGAATCAACTTAGATCTCCTAAGCTAGCCCCTTCCACTATCACCCTTCGTGCGTAGGATGGCCATGCCTCCTAGCCCATTGGCCTATTCCATAACTGTCCTATCACCCTTGGAGGCAAGACTGTTTGTGTCGATGTTGAAGTTATCGACGCTCCTTTTGACTACAACATTCTTTTGGGGTGTAGTTACACATATGCCATATCTGCGTCCCATCCGCAGTCCACCGCAATATTTTTTTCCCTCATAATGGCAATATTTTCACCATTGACCAGTTGACGTACCATGAACCAAAATCTTAGACCTCCCTTGAGTCCACCATCTCCACTGTCACCAATAAACAAATTGTTGATTCTTTGACCAGTGTTTCCCCTGGCGTCTACAAAGACTCCTCATTGCTTGGAACTTTCCCAGGTCCTCCCCCTCCTCCTGTCTCTGATCCCAGCTTGCCGAATGTTTGCATGATGCAATCATCTCAGGCTGCCCTTCTGCAGCCTGCTTCATCTAGTCAGCAACCTCATCCTTGTTCGCTACACCCTGCTCCTAGCCCTTCGCCTTAGCCAACTAAACCTCTCCTGCCTGGACCTTCCCATCCCCCTCACACTCAGGAACCTCCCTACCCTCCTGAGTTGGTTCCCCTAGGTCTCCACCATATGGGAGTCGTCCCTCTTGGCCATTACCCTGTCGGTCAGATACCTTTCCTTGGTCACCCGCCCCCCCCTCAAGCGTCTATTCAGTTCCCGTCATGGCCACCCTTTCCCTCCCTAATTTAACCTTGGGAATACCAGTATGGTATCTTACTCCTCCAGTCGAGATGACACCGGGACACCCAAAACCATACATTGCTGTGACACCAGTGCAACCGATTCCCTTCGCTCCTTCCACCTCTACAGTGCCCCTAGCCCCTTCGCAGGACCCTCCTCATGCTGTGCCAGCAATGGGCAAGAAAATAAAAACTCGCAAAGGGGAATCCAACGAAAATACCACCACACCTAACCCTACCCCCCCTCCACCCACCAAGCCTTGTGCCTTGTGTGATGGTATCGGTCATGCCACCCATACTTGTCCTGAGTTGCCTCGTATCCAACCCATGGTTAAAGTCGCATTCCCTGAATCTACGACCCCTGAAACCTCTGTTTCTTCCTCATCCATAGCCAAGAATCCAAAGACTCTTCGCACCAACAAACCCTGTGCTCTGTGTGATGTCCATGGCCATTATTATCACCATTGTCCTCACCTCACGCATTACCGAGCCTCTTTAGAGGTCATTCGCGAGTATGAAATTGAACAAAATCAATCCACCTCTCCCATCCTTGCTCAGTATGCATCAGGTTTACTTGAGGATCCCCCTGCTACCATTGACATTCCTCCCCCTGATGTTGAGATGTCGAAACCTGCTACCCCCCTCCTATACCTATCATCATCCGCACAACCCTCGGAGTACATTCCGTCTGAATCCACTCCATTTGTTTTTCTTGATTCCCCTTCAGCAACATTCTTGGGATCTTCATGCTTTGACCATCTTTTTTCTTGTTCTTCTGTCATTCCCCCTGATGACCCATATGTGCGCCTCTCTTCCCATACTGATGATTTAGGTAGCTTTGTAGCATCATGTGGTTTCCTCTACCTTTCCCTTTCTTCCCATAATCACGATGATACCATCCGTATTTATGATGTCCTTCGTAGCATGAGTTCCCGCTCTTCCTCCCATAGTTCTCATCCATCTCCCTCTAGTCGATCTATGAGTCCTAGACTTCCTACCCCGACTACTCCCTCCCATAGTTGTCATTGGATGTCTACCCTATACTCACGCTGCCATCAATATTCTCCTTCCTCTCATTTCTTGTCTTGTGACACTATTCCACCAGCCCTCTCATCCACACATTATATTGGCTATGCCGATGGGGCAAGTCACTATTCTCGGAATCTCGCCTCGGCCGCATGGGCCATCTTTACCCCCTTGCATATCCTCATTCTTGCAAATGGGGTCTGCATTGGTAATGCCACCAATAATCAGGCTGAATATGATGCCGTATGTGGTCTATTAGCTGATGCCCTCTCTCATCACATCCTCCATCTACACGTTCGTGTTGATTCCCTGCTTCTCGTATTACAACTTAATGGTGTCTATCGTGTGCATAACCCTATCCCGTTTAGACAATATTTACGAGTGAAACTTTTGATACGTGAATTTAGATTCATTACTTTCAACCATATACCTAGAAGTCAAAATCACTATGTAGATCAAATCGCAAATCATGTTCTATACTGGCATATATCACACATAAGACAATAACATTTAACACCATCAAAAAAATGCATATAAAACATATATATCATATAACATGTTTTTTCAGAGTTCATCTACTCTGAAACATATGACATGCCCATTGCATGTTACAAAAAACAAAACTACAAAAATGGGGGGCACCACTTGCCCCTACATAGACACTGGGGGGCACCACCTGCCCTACATCTAATCACTCTCTGGAGGATCCCAAGCCAACGGCTCTACTCCCGCAGCTTGTAGATCACGCACAGTCTGACCGGCCATCACCATGTGTCGCATGATACCTCGCCATTCCGAGGGTAGCCCAATACATAACTCTATGTACTGGACATCTAAATCCTTCCAAACATGCTCCGACACATCAGTCAACAGCCCCTCACATCTACGACGGATGTTCTCCAACAGAGCGACCATATCCTCGTTCTGTGCCATCCTTGATCCACTTGCACTTGTAGCTCCTGCTGCTGTAGGTCGTCCCATATATCCGGCCAGTTTTATCGGAGCTATACCTGCATTCCAAAAAGTATAAGGATTAGTACCATGAATACTAGTCACAAACTCTAAAATGCACATAACAGACTAGTTTCTTTTCACTTACCATCAGGCCCCCATACTTGACCAGGCGGAAGCGGAAAGTCTGGATCTCCCCAATAACTCATCCCACTATAGGGATAGTCTTCTATGTACAATGGCATCTGATCCCAATGGGCGACTAAATCTAGTTGAAACACCCACTCGTCTTCCCCTCCCCCTCCTCTACACAGTAGTCATCCCCACCGACGCATCCGGGGCTCTCTCGGACCCCCATCAGGTAACTCTATACGAGGTCGTAAGGTCGGGATCTTCTCAAAAAAGAAAGAGCACAATACCGTCCCATAGGCATAATCATGATTCACTTGTCGCTTACATAGCGACAGCTGTCGTTTCACCGAAACCAACATCATCTGGGCCCATCCAACACACTCTCTATAATCATCATCTGCCCTCCAATGATGTGATGGAATGCCTGGCTACCCAAGATCCGCAACACTGCTACTGCCACTGCCTGGGTCTCCAACCTCTCTAAATCCCCAATCGATATCCGAGTCCCTTTGACTCGGACACCTGGTCGACAATGTCGATCAACAAACTCCATGATGTTACATCCTCGCGGTAACACTGATTGTGTATTTCCCACCATCCCTAATGGCGGGAGACCAGTCAAGAAATACAGATCCTGAACTGTCAGCTCAATTTTGTGTCCCTCCAGTATAATCACCTCATGGTCTGGATCCCAATAACTGATAATCCTGGCCAACAAGGGCTCACCAGCCCTCATCAAAGGGTTCTCCACAAATTTTAGAACCTCAAACCTAGCCAATGCATGACAGATACCCTGTTAGTTTTTCATGTTTGGATACTTCACGAGGACACATTTTGTCCACGAAGAGTCCTTTCGTCTCTCCTTCCAATCGGAATTCTTCACTTACAACGCTTGTACTTGGGGCACCAATTTACCTCTTTACTTGGCTTTTTTCGTGTAGATTTTAGTCATGAGATACCATATTGTACTCATGTTTTTATGGTCCCCCATTGGACCTTTTCTGTGTGGCAGCACCATCGATTCACCCTTGTTTAGAGCATTCGCATTGAGTCATCATTCGTCATGGAGTCTATATCGAGCCCCTTTATCTCCCACTATAGTCCTCCATCCTTCATCACTTGGGCCCTCTCTCGTGTTGCACATTATGACCTTCCGTACCATTGTCACCTATCCTCCCTGATATTATGTCAGTTGCTACCAAGCCATTCATGCCCCTTATGCTCTAACAAGGGAAGTTGTCCATCCGCTACTCAGTATCCCTCATTTCATTCTCATCATCAGTGTCTGTCTGTTAGTCTCTCTACTATTTTCTCCCATGCCTTAGTTGAGATTCCCTTATTACCTCACCTATGGCGGACCTACTTTTGTCGACATCAACTCATTTACTCCAGAAGCTAGGTCTAGGGGGCAGTGTACCTTGGTTCGAGCTCTTTTCAGCATGATCGTGATCTATACACTCGATAGTCCAGTGATGTAGTAGCAGCTATTGGTGATTCTCAGGTGTGTGTGAGATGTCACAACCCTCATGAGGGGTGGCCCTGCAGGTAGCCCCCCACATGCCCGGATGACTTCTTCATTTCAGCCCTTGATGCAGCTCCTCTCATTTGATGATATTGGCCTCAACCTCTTGCAACACCTCTTCAATTTGCATGTATCAATCATATTTTGCGAGCCCTTCCCCGTGTGTAGGGGGCATTTGGGCATATTTTTATCTCGTGTACTAAAATTTATTGTATAAGTCCTGACGGTTATTCCAGGAATAGCATGTATGTGGGATCCATCATTCTATTTTTCTGACTCCTATTTAAGCCAACATATTCTTCATGGTTCGGTTCCTTGTTTACTGGACTTCCTATTCTTTGTACTTTGTCTCGACGGGCATAGGTATGCCTCCCCCGCCACCTTTAGCACAGGTACCACTTCATAAACTAGAGAGTTGTTGCACCTGTAAGTCTCGTCTCCTCAGGGTCTAGTCCTTTAGCACATTAGACTACCTTACATTTCTCTCTCTCACTTCCCTCTTGATGTCTAGTGATTGAGTTCTTACAACGTACTTCGGTCATACGATTTGCTCCTAAAACTCATACGTTGGGGGGCAATCTGTTACAACATTTTTTGGTCATCTAACCTATTATTATTAGATGAACCCAAGTACACCATGTAAGACCAATTTTACCCGAAGTAAAATTGATTTCACCATGTGAAATAACTTATTTGTTTATATTTCCCGGTCATATTTAGCCCAAAACAAGGAAATTAGTTAAATAAATCCTTATTTATTTAATTATTTCCTAAGAATAAGTTATTTAAATCATTATTTAAATAATATTCTTAATTAAATTTGACTAAATCATTCATAAATAATTAAATAAACCATTATTTATTTAATTATATTCCCATCATTTCCCTAAAATGATAAATAAATCATTTATTTATTTATTATTTATAAATAAAGGAATTGACCCAAGTCAAAAATCCTTTTCCCTCCAACAAATATAACAAAATATTCCTAAAGGGTGGTTCTAGAATTTGATTAATAATATTTTATTCATGCACCAAGTTCTAGATCGCCCTAATATTTTGTTATAAATAGAAGGGTTTTCCCCATTCATTAGTCACCTCCATTGCATTAGATCACTCTGGATCTATACTAGGTCACATTCTCCATTTTTTCCTTGTGAGCTCCCATTGAGTCCTATGTTTTTTAGGGTTTTCTACAAAAACAAGAGAGAGGAATTTTATATCTAAAACATTGAGGACTTTCAAGAACCCATCCCATTGAGGAGAACTGGAAAACACCTTTCTTGTTTTCCTCTCAGGTGCCCCCTTTTTAATATAATATAAAAATTCTTTCAAATGCATTGTTCTTGTCTTGTCTATTGGATGCATGGAGCCACATTTTACTTTATCTGCTTAATGTCTTTTATGCTTAGATCTGGATTTGTGCAGCATTATTTGGATCACCTAATTGCAGATTTAAAGATATTTGGCAGCCATAATCGATGTTAGGGCTATTTGTTATGCGTAGCTAAAGTGGTCTTTTACGACGAAAGATTCATACTAACATAGTTACTGCTGCATGTGTGCTGATGGGTATGATGACTAGGTGTTGGGGACCACCAGGCGATTGATAGTGGGTTATGGGCCCACATACACAATCGACAGGTTTTAATTAAATTCACACGCCATACCTTAGTTTATCCCCCAAGCTCCTTTGAGTGCGATCACCGTTCGATGAGCCAGCCTCAAATCGGATGGCGTACGTCAATATCGCACTCAACCCATAGTCGATAGTTAACGCGCGATGAGGGAACGATGAGGCGGTATTTCCCTGTCGACCTGGCGGCCTTTTACAAGATCACTTCCCATTGAGTGATTTCCTTCCCATAAAAAATGCGGTGCAATCAAAACTGCTTCCGGCTTTTGAACAGTAAGTGGCTGTAGGTTAAACCAGGGTTAACACCCTGCTTCCTATTCACTTCGGTCCATTAAACTCTTGGTTCAAAACTCGGAACTGTGGTTCCATTAATTATAAACCTGATTTATTTCTTCTATAAGCAGGTTTCTTCCTTTGGACAAGGTTCGCAGCTCCTACGGGCAACAACATTACAGTACCATACTGGAGCGCTATCGATCCTTCCAGTGATCGATAGCAGATCATGAAGTATATAATCTAACTCATAAAATACAATTCCATTCAAACACCTACACAATACAAAACTACATTACAAAATCCTACGTTATTTGGTTTCACTGCTTCAAAGGGTGTGGGGAGGAGCGTGGCCATTAGATGGCATCAACCAATGGTGTAGATCTACTCACGGAGGTCAAAAGAAGAGCAGAGGGAAACAACACTCGATGGGTCTAGCACCTAGTTCCAACACCAGGGCATATAATGGGGAAGTGGTTTAGGACTTAGCCTAAAGGGGCTTAAGCCTTTATACAAAAATATGTATTTTTTATGACTTTTTCTGGTTTTCAAAGGGTTTTGGGGGTTTCGTTATAGTTTAAAAATGAGTTTTCAACTATGTAAAAATTGATTTTTATGAATGGAAGAAGGGGAATCATGAAAATAGAGGATTTTATGGAGGAAAAGGGGAGAAAAATGAAGGTTAGTTTTCTTAATGGAGGAGGGGAAAAAAGGGATTTTGTAGCAGTCTTTTCTCATGAAATCAGCATAATTCCAGAGTGTAACAATGGGCATAGTAGGGAAGATTTTGGACAGAGGCATGAGGCCTTCAAGAGTCTTCAAGAGATAACACTTTTTGCAATAAAATTTGTTCCTTGAAGGCTCCAAAAAATGATTTAGCCACCTTTTCGTATAACAAATTTTATAGGTGGCTAAGAGTGGCTCCACTTGGGGATGGTGCCTTCTTGAAGGCATCAAAAACTTCAGACTTGCATTCTTTGGGAGGCTGATCAGTGCCTCATCCATTGGGCTGCCCTTCCTTTTCTTGAATGATCTTCTTTTGCTCTAAAAACATATTAGCAGCGATAAAAACAATGGATCTTTCATCAACAAGCTTTCTACCTACACAATCCTACAGATCTAACATTTTTTCTTCTTTAGAGTGCACTTAGATTGGCAAACTCTTTTACAAAATTTTGTTCTTTTGAAAGTAGGAAATATAATCTGTTTCTACTCCTTATTTCTCCATGGACTCAGATTAAACAGTTGAGCCCATATGATTCTCTACCTAATCTAATATCAGTTGGGATTAAATTGTCCAACAGATTTTATTCACTAAATCCTACGACAAAAAATTAAAAGCATACAAGTCAGGATTGAACAGTCTAACTTGTTGCTGATTTATGGCATAAAAAACCAGCTGCACATAGATCTTATTTTGCTGAAAATTTAAAAAAAAATGGAAGGCTTAGGATCTAAAATTTCAAATCATTTCCTTCATCTTTTTTACAGCTCTATTTTTTACTTTTGTTTGAACTATCTTTCCTTTGTTAACTGGTTCAAATTTTGAACATATTTGAACCTTTAATTTCTATCCTAAACTATCTACTGATAAGCCAAGATTAAATAGTTTGGCAAATAGAATTCACTATCCTATCAGCAGAAAATTTAAAACTAATTAGTCAAGATTAGGTTGTTTGACTAACTAGAAGTGTGTTCTTTAGGAGTGGCATTTGAGCTTGCACACTTTTAGATTTTTTTTCTTTTTGGTATGGGGCTGTACCTTTCTTGTTTTCACATTCTTCCCTCTTTTCTTTCTTTCTCTGTTTTTGTATTTTTGATTTTTATAACTTTGAATGCAATGATGGGTGAAATATTTATAATGAAAAAAAAAGATAAACAGACTTTTAGAACATAACATGGATCAAGAGAAGTAATGCTTAAGCATCCTGCCATTGACAGGACCCCCAAACAATTCTGCTCCATTCAACTCTTGTAGGAAATAGGCATTATTACCAGAAACTAAATGGATAGAGTAAGGGCCAAGACATAAGTTGTCAAATTTTCCATGCTTGCCCTTGTCTTCCCTCATTGAGTCCCACTTCAAAACTTTTTCCCCAATATTGAAATTGCTGGCCTTTGTTCTTCTTTTGAAAATCTTTTTAATGTTGTCTTGCTTCTACAATGCTTTGTTATAAACCTCCTCTCTGGTTTGCTGAAGATGAATGGTCTGATTTATTCTTCTGATCATGTCATTATCTTCAGTTTGCAACTCTTGAATCAACTTCATCACTGGTACACCAAGGCTGGTTGGAAAAATTGCATCAGTACCATACACAAGTTGGAAAGGTGAAATACCAGTAGATTTATTCAAAGTCAATCTATCAGCCCAAAGTGGATGAACTAGCTTTGTGTGCCAAGACTTTTTGTTTTCCTCCAAAATTTTCTTGATTATGTTCACTAAACTCTTGTTTGAGGAATCTGCAAGTCCATTACCTTAAGGGTAATAGGCCGTGGAATTCCCCAATGTTATCTAATATATATGATAGAATTCAACCATCTTCTTTGATCCAAATGTTGATGCATTATTAGTGATGATCTTGGTAGGATAGCCAAATCTGGAGAGAATGTTAGTCTCCTTGAATTCTATAATAACATAATCATTGGCCTGCGTACAAGGTATGGCTTCTATCCACTTAGTGAAATAGTCTGTGGCAGTGAGAATCCATCTATTCTGAGCAAAAGCTGGTGGATGGATTTCTCCTATGAAGTCAAGTCCCCACTATTGAAAATGGGCTTCAACAGTGATTGGATGCAGAGGTAGGGGTAGCAGTTTTCTTTTGCCTTCAAAAATTTGACATTTATGATAGGCAATGATCATCTTGTGTATATCAGGAAAGAGAGTAGGCCAATAGAAACCAGCCCTCAAAAATTTTTTGGTTGTTGTCTTCGAGTTCAAATGACCTCCACACTCTCCTTCATGGAACTCGTGCTTAACCTTCTCTGCATGATACTCAGGAAAACATTTAAGCAATACACCACTTGCATTTTTCCAATAAAGACATTTATCTATGATGCAATAGTTTATAGCTTTCAATTTCAAAAACCTTGCCTTTCTTTTTTTCAAACCAGGAGGTGTATTTAAATTAAGCAAAACATAAATAATATTAGCATACCAAGAGGAGTTCATAAAATGGTCTTCAAAAATGGGAGTTAAGATTTCCTCTTTTTCATCCAAAGCATTAATCATATTAATATCAAGAACCTCAAAATTGGATACAGCCATTAATCTAGCTAAACCTTGGCCTTTGATGAGTTTAGTGGGCTTTATCTCTAAATCATATTCAAGAATAACAACAATCCACCTACCTCTCTTACCATATGGGTCATGTGTTAGAATGTCTTTAACAACTGATTTTGGGACAAAGGAAATGATGTGTGAGTGAAGGATGTATACTCTGAAGTCTTTCAAAGCTTTAACCAAAGAAAAATCTTGCTTCTCCATAATGTTATACTTCAGAGGGGCATCCCTCAACGCCTTGCTAAAGAATGCAATAGGCTGCTCTTGTCCTTGTGGATTTTTTTGTAAAAGGACAACAGCTATGGTATGTTCTGATGCAAACGAAAAAATATAAAAATCTTTTGAAAAATAAGGACTTATTAGAACTGGTGTTTTGGTTAACGCTTGTTTCACTAGTTCAAAGAACTTCTTTGCTTCCAAGGTCCATTTTACCCCTTGCTCCTTCTTCAACATGTTGTTTATATTCCTAAGGAGCTCGGCCAAGTTGGGTATGAACCTCCTCAAGAAATTAATCTTTCCAATGAAAGATTGTAACTCCTTGATGTTTCGAGGATGATAGATTTGCAATATGGTCTCAATCCTCTTTGGATCTATCTTAATACCCTCTTCTGAGATAATGTGCCCAAGAAGTTTACCTTCTTGGAGACCAAAAAGTGTTTTCTTAGGGTTCAAAGATATCCCAAACTTTCTGCATTTCTCGAAAAATCTTCTTAAATGTGCTAAGTGCTCTTCATCTGTTTTTTAAAACACAGTGACATCATCAAGGTATATAATGATGGAGTAGCTTAGTTCTTCCAAGAATGCTATATCCATGGCTCTCTGAAAAGTTGCTTCAGCATTCATTAGACTAAAGGGCATTTTCACATACATGAAAGTGCCCCATGGTGTAGTAAAGGTCGTCTTTAGTTAATCAGCAGGGTGAACTAAGATCTTATTGTACCCTGAGTAGCCATCAAGCGAAGAAATTCTTCCTGACCCTCCCACCTTTTGTAAAATATGATCCATCTTAGGCAAAGGGTAGTTGTCTTTAATGAAGCTTTGTTTAAGTCTCTAAAGTCTATACAAAGCCTGATCTCTCCAGTTTTCTTCCTAACTGACACCAGATTAGACACTCAATTGGAATATCTAATAGGGACAATAATACCAGCTTCATACATTTTCTTGATTTCCTTCTCAACCAGAGGCAGCTGAACAGGGTTTATTCTATGCAGTTTCTGTTTGAATGGTTTTTGGTTTTCTTTGAGAGGGATTTTGTGCTAGATTATTTCAGTGTCATAGGATTTAAGATCTTCGTAACTCCATGCAAAAACATCAGAAAATTATTTAAAAAACTCTGTGTATTTGAGTTTAATGTGAGTTGGTAAAGTTTTAGACAGTTTGATCATTTTCCGTTTAAGTTCATTTCCTATATTGCACTCTTCCACTTCAGTCTCTACAGGTTCTAGTTTTGGCTTCCTGGCCACATCGTTAAAATCAAACAACTCTTCTAAAGGTGCTAGACCCTTTGGCAAACTTTCATATTTAGAGTGCAGGGTTTCTAACTCCTATGTTTCTAACTCTACGTTCATCTCTGTTTCATTTTCAAGTTTTCTAGATAACACGTTTACATTAGCAAGTTTAGGAGACCTTTCTTCTTCATCAAAAAAATTTTCTCCACTAGTGCAGTCGATTTCATAATCTGAATCCGAACTTGGTAGTTCGAATTCGTTTCTGAACTGCATGAAGTCTTCTATTTGTTTGTCTCCGTCAAACACCTGCCAATATTTTTTGTTATCAGGAATGGCTGGTCTAAATTTTATCTGAGTTGTGCAGTCTTTGGTTTCATATGGCGTTAAGCATGTTCTAGCTGCAAAAGCTAAATTGTGGGCCACAATATTTCCTTTTCTTGGGACAAAAATTAGTTGGGACTCCTCGAAAGTTTTCAAAATGTCCATGACATCATTTCAGTAGGCCCTAAGTCTAGGATGATTTGCGTTATACTCCCCATTGACTTGCCTAATGACTAACTCTGAATCCCTATACACATTGATTCTTTTGGCTCCTAACTTCTTCAACAATCGTAAGCCTAAGAGAAGGGATTCATATTCCACTATGTTATTTGAACACTAGAAGTTTAATCTACATGAAAGGTTTTCTGTGTGGTTATTCTCAGTGTTTCATATCTAGACACCTGCACCAGCGTTGGTCTTAGTGCAAGACCCATCGAAGTGCATACTCCATAGAGGACTAGCCTCGATTTTATCATTTCGGTTACTATTCTCTTCAATAAGTGTGCTATCGAATTGTTCTTGGAGGTCAGCACACTGTTGAACTTGTTCTAACTCCTCAGATTTTTTATTGGGTTGAGGACTAATTTCTTGACTCTCAACGTTGAAAAGAAAAGGACACATGATTTGTAGCTCAAGACCTATGCTTTGTTTTCTAGAGTTTACAGGTTCAGAAAATTGTTCTCACACTCTTATGTTATCTTCTTCCTCCTCTCTATCTGTCATTAAATTAGACAAGGTCACTTGTTCATTGAAAGTTTCATCATTGAAAAGGATAAATGAATCCAGGCCTGTGTTTATAGAATAAAGGGGAGAGTTTTGTGGTCTATCTTGGCTAGTCACTGTGTATTGCATATGGGACTCCCTATAAAGTCTTCTAGTCTCATTGAAAATAGGGATAGTCGCATAGGTCATGTCCATTTGCATGGTCCCTTGTAACTTAGCCCCCCAAGATTTTGATAATAGCATTCCATACTTTGGGTGCACATCAACCACAACAATATCCATGAATAAACATTTGGCTGGAATTTTAGCTAAGTTAACACAGAGGTCTTTAATTAATACTAAACATTTTACTCTGCTCGAGTCAAAAAAGTAAAGGTCTTTGTAAGGTCTGGTGATTTCAAGGCCTAGGCTCTCCATGACAGATTTGGGCATTAAATTATGAGAGGTTCTTGAATCATGCATAGCATTATGTAAAATCTTGTCATGAACATTTAAACTCACATAAAAGGGAGGAACAAGTCCCTCTTGATATCTACCTTCAATCTTAGGGCTAAAAATGAGCTCTGGCTGGTCATCGTTAAGATTGACTATGTCATTATGGTCCTCTATGTTTAAAGCCTTCAAAATTTGGGCTCTATATACATTCTGGGCAGCTAACTCAGTCAGGGGAACAGAGATTTTGATCTTTGAAATTTCCTGCTCTAGGCTGAAAGGAATTTGGTTCTTTGAAAGACTTGTCTCAGCCTTACTAGCTTCTAGTCTATTAGCAACATCAACTTGCTGATTTGTTCTATTTACATTTGAGAAAATGGTCTTAACAGGAGTACTAGCTGAAGTGTTAGTACTACTAATGTCCACACTCTGTTTTTCATTGTTTTGAGTGCCTTTCTCTCTACCTTTATCATAATTAATAGCCATTATTTTGTCCTTTTGTTTGACAACTTTAGGCTTGGTTGCAGTGTTGTTTTGTGAAGATTTGTCAGAGGTTTTGGTGTTGGGAGTTTGTTTACTGGTTTTACTTCTAAGGTTATATTCTCTTTTAGACTCTATGATAACATTTTCCATGTCTTGATAATAACTTTCGTCATCATCTCTTTTGTCATCATAAGGTGTATAAAGACCTTGTTTTCTATCATAATGAATCTCAAAGTCATCATTATCTACCCCCAGCATGTTGATATCATCTTCCTCTATTATCTCATTTATTTCCTCAACCTCACTTACATAGTTTTGATGAAAGGGAGGAGTGATCTGTTGATCATCTTCCCTAGGTCTATTTGGAGGTTGGTTCCTTCTAAAATTCTGATTCTGGTTCTGGTTTCTATTTTGAGGAGCAGTTTGGTTTTGACTGGCTTGTGCTCTCTCAAGGATGCTCATTTTCTTCATCATCTCCTCCATCATTCTTTCCATCTTTGAGATAGAAATAGAGGGTGTATATTATTCTCTAAAGGACACCCTCTTCTCATTTTTCATTCTTGCTCTCTTATCCATCAAGTTGACTTCCACGGCAAGATCACCCTTTTGCATCTCTTCAAGAGTTGCAAGATCTCTCTCTCTCAGCGGATAGGCCATCTCAGGGTTGAACCCTTCAAGAAAATTGTTTAAAGCTGAGCCTTGTGGAGGTTTTAGATCTGGGGAAAGTGCATTATATACACTGTTGAATCTTGTACAATAAGCTTGTACACTTTCCCCTGTGTTTCTATGGAGGTTCTTGTAATCAGAAAGGACTTGGAGAGGATTCTTCTTTACTTCCCATTTGTTTAAGAATGTATGATGGAAGGCTTGGAGATCATTGATACTATGGGGGGTTAAGCCTTTGAACCATTTTCTTACTTCTTCCCCCAGACTCTGAGAAAACAATATAAGATTGACAGAATCATCATCAATTTCATTTCTATCGCAGTAGTCATTCATCTTATCAACATGTTGTGATGCAGTAGTAGCATTAATAGCATCATATAATGGAATTTTGGACTGATAGTCCTGCGGAATATTGACTATTGGTACAGGAAGGACTAAGGGAGCATACCATGCTGCCATGATATGTGGTGGAGGCAAATTTACAAGAGGTGGATTAACAAAAGGGGAAATGGGCTGAAGTGGAGTGGTTTGGATAGTGAATGGAGGATGAAGGGATGTCGATGGAAGAACAATATATTGTTGAGCTGATCTTAGATGAGAGACACCTAAATTGTGAAGGAAATGTAAATCAGGAGGTGTTGTTTCTCTACTACCAGGATGTTTACTTGTTTCAGTAGCTGAAAGTGAAGACTCAGAATCTAGCTCAGTTATATCATCAAATGACCTAGTTCTAAAGGGATTCACTAAGTCAACTTGTGATTGTTGTAGAGCTGAAAGATTTTCAGGAACTGAATTAACTCTCAAGGGTGATCTGAAAACAGTTGATAATTTAATCCTAGAAGACTTCCTAAGGATACTTTCTGGGTTATCAACTATCTTAGGTGGATCAGGGTCAGGATAGGCTCTAGTGTGAATCTTTCTAGGAGCCACTATGTTGTGTTTTTAAGACCCAAATAAACAAGAAAAGTTCAACCAGGTATGACAGTCTGTAAAAGGTCAACTAATCTATTTACACAAATTTTAATCCTACAGTCCTCTAACTGAGTTTGAATGATATTACAATGATAAGGGATCTTCCGAGTGGAGTCTTAAGGTCTATTCAGGATTTTGGAGTCACCAAGTGGAATTTTTTAGCTATTTTCAGAGGTAAAAGGTTTTATGGTCCACTACCATGTTTATTGGATACCAATCTGAAATATTTTTGGGTTTTCTGAGTTATTTTTCAGTCCTATTGGTAGTTAAGAGTGTCCTAAATCTGTTTCAAAAATTAGCTACAGTTATGAGACAAAGACAATCTACTCTTATGGCTAAGCCAGCTGATAATTCAAGGTTAGACAAACTATTATGAGAATCCTAGGTTTTGCCTAGTTTGTCATTGATTCAAACAAGCTTTATCATGATTACCATTTCTTTGTAGTGCTTGAAAAGGCTGCTTCTTACTCACTAAAAAATGTTTGTATGAAATTTTAAGGGGAACCAGAGATTTTGGGTTCGATCCCTAGTATAGTCACCAGAAATGTTGGCACCCTATAATCAACAAGATTGGCAAAATTCCGACTGCAGGGAGAACATCGTTTCAACCACTTTGGGATTCTAGGATCTAGCCCTCCTAAATCCGGAGAGGGATCTCTCCAATAAGTGCAAAGATGGATTTTTTCTTTGAAGTTTTGTGTAATGATATTAGGCTAGTTATGGAGTCTGAGGGTTTTTGTTTTGTTTTGGATGGTTGAGCATGACTATTTTTTGAGGGGAAAGTTCTAAGTGCAAAGAGTTTCAAAGGTGAGAAGTTGCAAGCAAATAAAACAAGCTTTGGCCAGAAAGATAGACAATTGTAGGTTTTAGTCCATTGGGCTATGGAGTCATAATAGGGTTTAATTGAAACAACAAGAGGCAAGAATGGTCCATGGGGCAATTCATCTATGTCTAAGGATCTCTTTAAAGTTTTATTTATGGAATGAAATGAAACAATAAGAAGGATAATTTAAACAGATGAAGAACAAAGAGCAAATTTCAAGATCGTGCAAGTGGGACTTCAAACTGAACTTGCTTTTTGACATACACTTAAGAGAGACATAAAATTAATCGAACATCAGGTAAGTACTTCTAAACTAGCCTGCTTTTGATGCACTTCAATAGAAAAAAAAATTTAAAACAAAGGGAAACCTGAAGGCAACTGTTGGAGAAGAAACTAGAGGGCTGGGCTCACCACAAATCCTCTCCTAGCTCTGCTCTACTTGGTGAATTTCAAGACAAACACAAAGATAACAAAGAATGGCCTAAGATATGGTAAGTGCTTCAACACTAACCAGCTTTCAACACATTCCAAGGGAAACATGCAGACAGTCTTTGGGGATAAAACTAGGAACTGGGCACACCATATCTTCCTTAGTTCATCTCTACTTAACATATACTAAAAATAACATTTAAGAATAACAATTGGCTAAGGAAATAGGACGAGGGAACGCCAGCATTCCTATGCTGAACTCATCAACTACTCCTAAATACCATCAAGAAACATGAAGATAAAGACTAGCTGCAGAAGGTTACTGATATACAGAGGTCCTAACTCTATGCATGTTGTTATTTATAAGAGAAGATGAACACAAGAACAAAAACAACAATTTACACAGAAACAACGTCATCGGTTTACATAGACCAATATCTCATAAATCATCAACTGTATCGATGCTCCAAACCAAAGCATATACCAAGTCCAATGCTCTAGCTTAACAATCATCTACACTTCCCAGACTAACTTATCTATCACAAGCAGAGATTCAAGAGCCAGTGAACACTATTTACAAGTAGGAGTTTCAAGCTCAAGTATATTTCAAAATTCAGCAACCGACCCTTTTCTCATCTTCTCCAGTAGTATTTATAGAAGAATGAGGAGGTGGGATCTAATAAAAGATATCCTGGGTCAATTTAATATAGACTTAATGGCTTCTCGGCCTTTGAGGGGCTCGATGAAGAAGTTTACAGATGTTTCGATTTGTATTAATGTTTTTCATTTAAGATTAAGCTCAATGGGAGCTCTTATTGACTTTTGAGGCTCCATGTTATGTTAAAGTAATTCTGCTGATATTTTTTCATCAAGTTTATTTGTAGAATTAACTCTCTCGCTGCGCTGAGGCAAATGTTTCTTTTGATAAATAACTTCATATTGTGCTTGAATGCCTTGAGGCATAGGTGGCATTGTGGTAGCTGGGAGGAATCAATTTGCCTTAGATGTGGCGATGGGGGCCTTTCTATCTGAAAAATATTTATGATTTCCATTTAACTGTGTCTTAATTGGGAGGATTAGGCTTTTGATAATCAATCTTAGTCGTAATCCCCACAGATCTGTCTTCAATCTCTTGTTCTGGTATGTTTTGTCTTCGACACTGATACTCTTTGTCTGTGATTTATTCACTATGTCTTGTTGATGTGTAGTGCTGTGTAGGGATCGTGAGGCATCAATTCCTTCGAAGCATTGACAAGGCATGGAAATTTAACCCATGGATGGCTTCCTTTTAATGAATCGAAGGCGTGAAAATCAGCACTCCCAGCCTTCAGCTTTTTCTTCAGTATAATGAAAAAACCATATAATCACCTTTTATCAAATAATATACCCCGGACTTCAAAACTCCTGATAAAACCAAGCTGCATAAACCATTTCGGGTTACAGAAGGGACCCGCTGACGTCAGGGTCTTTGTGACTCGAAATTTTTATCAATTTCACCCTATAAAGCGTATCGGGTCCATTTTGGTGCCTGCTGATGTCAGCCCAAGTGTGACCCGAAATTTTTATCAATTCTGCCCTATAAAGTGTATTGGGTCCGTTTTGGGGCTTGCTGACGTCAGCCCAAGTGTGACCCGAAATTTATATCAAATCCGCCCTATAACAATTTCGGGTCTGGATTTCACGACCATGCAAGCAACCAAACAAGACCCGCTCCAATCAGTTGCTGCCGCGTGTGTTCTGACGGGTATGCTGACTAGGTTTTGGGGACCACCTGGCGATTGATTGTGGGTTATGGTCCCACATACACAATCGACAGGTTTGAATTAAATTCACAAGCCATACCTTAGTTTATCCCCCTAGCTCCTTTGAGTGTGATCACGGTTCGATGAGCCAGCGTTAGATCAGACGACGTACATCAATATCGCGCTCAACCCACAGTCGACAGTTAACGCGCGATGAGGGAGTGATGAGGTGGTATTGCCTTGTCGACATGGCGGCTTTTTACAGGATCAATTCCCATTGAGTGGTTTCTTTCCCGTACAAAAAGCGGTGCGATAAAAACTGCTTCCAGCTTTTGAACAATTAAACTGGGGTTAACACCCTGCTTCCTATTCACTTCGGTCCATTAAACTCCAGGTTCAAAACTCAAAACTGTGGCTCCATTAACTATAAACCCGATTTATTTCTTCTATAAGAGGGTTTCTTCCTTTGGATAAGGTTCGCAGCTCCTATGGGCAACAACATTACAGTACCATACTGGAGCGCTATCGATCCTTCTAGTGATCGATAGCCGATCATAAAGTATAGAATCTAACTCATAAAATGGAATTCCATTCAAACACCTGCACAATACAAAACTAAATTACAAAATCCTGCGTTATTTGGTTTTACTGCTTCAAAGGGTGTGGGGAGGAGCGTGGCCGTTGGATGGCATCAACCAACGGTATAGATCTGCTCGCAGAGGTCAAAAGAAGAGCAGAGGGAAACATCACTTGATGGGTGTAGCACCTGGTTTCAGCACCAGGGCATATAATAGGGAAGTGGTTTAGGACTTAGCCCAAAGGGGCTTAAGCCTTTATACAAAAATATGTATTTTTTTATGATTTTTTTTGGTTTTCAAAGGGTTTTGGGGGTTTCGGTATAGTTTAAAAATGAGTTTTAAACTATGTAAAAATGATTTTTATGAATGGAAGAAGGGGAATCATGAAAATAGAGGATTTTATGGAGGAAAAGGGGAGCAAAATGAAGGTTAGTTTTCTTAATGGAGGAGGGGGAAAAAGGGATTTTGCAGCAGTATTTTCTCATGAAATTAGTAGAATTCCATAGTGTGACAATGGGCATAGTAGGGAAGATTTTGGACAGAGGCATGAGGACTTCAAGAGTCTTCGAGAGATAACACTTTTTGCAATAAAATTTGTTCCTTGAAGGCTCCAAAAAATGATTTAGCCACCTTTTGGTATAACAAATTTTATAGGTGGCTAACAGGAACAACAGTGAAGATCTCTTCAAAGGAAAAAGAGACATAGAGGCTTCAAGAATGAAATATTTTCAAGGGAAATGTTTCTCTTGAAGGCTCAGAAACATTTTAGCCACCTGTTTGCTATGTCAAAAATTTATAGGTGGCTAACACCTTTCGCACCGGATTGAGAAGGATTTTTCTTTCCCTTCCCCTTCCTTGCTTTGGAAAACAAAGTGCAATTTTCTTCATCTTCATTCTTCGATGAAGATCCATCCCTAGTACTTCACCTTATCTCCTCCTACACAAGATCTGACCAAAGTCACTCCCATCCCGACAGTTTCTCCCAATCATTGACAGAGTCCTCATAGGAATGCCAACTCTTCGGAATCCCAAGGAGAGCCAAGCTCACCAATTCCTCTTCATGTATAGTAACCCCCACACTTCGCAGGTCATCCCTAGACTAGACAAACTTCGTGAGGTACTTGGGTATACTTTCGCCCTTCTCCATTTTTACTTTTTTGAGCTTGTCTTTAAGCGCCAACTTCCTCTGGTCGCTTTTGCTTTGGAACAAGTCTGTGAAAGCTTTCCACAACAAGAATGGACAAGATTTACCGTGAAGTCTGGACACTATGTGATCCTTCACACCTTCCAATAGAATCCTTCAACATTTTGTTGTCTTCTTTTACCATGTGTCAAGTGCGGCAGCATTGCTAGAAGCAGGTTTTGGAATTTCTACATCTATGAACTCCTTCAACCCATTATCCTCCAGCATCGCCTCCATCCTATCCTTCCATGCAATATAATTCGAGATGCCCTCAAGGGCATACTCCAATAGAAATCCCTTGAAAGACATCTCAACTTTGACACCAAGAAAACACTACTGCAAATTCGAATTCCACCAGCACAAAACTCAATCGCTTCAATAATTGAAATTTTCTCCAATGATCAATATTTCTCCGATACCATGTAGAAATTATATAACTGATATGCTATATGTCTAATATTCTCTTGATCAAACACTATTTTACTTCATGCACAATAAAAAATCTATTCCACCATTGATCATCACAAGTGGAAATTAACACAATTGCAATGCACACATGAAACCATAAAAATTCACACACATTAACAGAGTGATTTAACGAGAAAGCCTAAAGCTAAAAACCCCAATTATATGTATATAATATATGTCATGTATATCATGTAACAATCCTTATACAAATCTTCTCACAATCTCTCAGTACAATACAATCGCTACACACTAATCAGGTCCTAATCTTGCAAATCCATGCACCGATATCTGCCACCTGCTAGCCTGCCTCTACTGCGCAATCCTTGTTGAAGAATGGATCTAAATGAACTCGAATCCACCTGGATTTCACTGCACAATCCTTATTGGCATCTCCATCAATGTGTGGTGCAAACTCATGCAACACTATGGTCACAATTGATAGTCACGCTTTCTCTTTCACCTATCTCTCCACTGGTCTCCACTGAAACTGTCCATGCACTGTAGTTAACTGATGTATTCTTTAGTTGATTAATGATTTATTAATTAGTTAATTAATTATTAATTAATTCACACCACTCTCAGTAGTGTATCAATCAGTTAGACTAGATACAACTAGCTCAATTGTGTCTAACTGAGTTAAACTGAACACAACTCCACCAACTATTTGTTAGAAATTTACTGCAGAAATAAAGCAATTTAATGAGAGAGAAATAAACCTAAAGAAGCTAGAAACAAATCATAAACATAAACATAGATGTTTTACAGGGAAAACCCCAAATACAGGGAAAAACCCAACCAATGAAATTTCATTAAACATTGGCCAAAACCCTGGCCAATCTGGCCAAGTGAGCCTTCACTACTCACCTCTAGGCCTACCTTCCAATGAAGTATTCCTAGCCTCTTATAGGCTCCATTACATGCAATACCATGGGCCAAAACCATGGGTGCACAAAACCATGTGCCCCAAAACCACTACTATTTACCCTAGTGAACATTGACTCTACCCCGAGTCATGTTTACCTAACAATTTCTCTTAAACTTGACTTGGGGATTATTGACTAAATCCACTCAAACCGCTAAATGAGACAACCCGCTCACCCCCACCCCAGCTCTTTCCCCCCAAATCTTGTATCCAGGTAATTGTTAACTTAACATCTCCCCTTATCACTCAGGTCTAACCTAGAATTTACCTTTTGTAAATAGATTACCTGTGGGTACGCATGCCATACCAGGGTTTCAAAAGAGTATGCCCATTTAGATGTGGAATAAAATTAACTCCATTATATACATATATATATATATATATATATATATATATATATATATACATATATTTTGTTTCATTGTTGCTATCTTTGTACATATGAAATCAATTTCCATATAAAAGGAACCCATCTATCTGATTACATGGGTCACCAGCCTCTGTAACCACCAGTCTTGTAGGAATTCTCTTCAGATACATGGTTCATCAATTAATAATTCCACGTGCACATATCCTCTCTCCTTTTGACAAAATTTTCTCTCCTAGCGCAACAAAAAATTCGATGGCTTCCCTTTTCAAAATGTGATGACTTCATCTATGTCAGATTACCGTTGGTATATGTTTGTTTGGATCCAATTGTTTTCTGCACAACATCACCAACAACGCCTCATTGTATGCTCATGGTGCTTCATGGCTCTTGCCTTAACGTGCCAACTTCCACCCGCAATCTGCGTCAACAAGACTTCGTCTATCACTTTTTTTTTGAATCCACAGCTTTCTCACAAACATGCTTGAACATCACAATACACATTGTATTGATTTCGTGCAAGTAAAAAAAAACAACATGGACATTATTTCTCATCTTGCACCTTTGGATCCATTAGATCTTTGTGCATTTTCTATGCAGGGATGCAATCTCTCTACCCTTTGACAGTTTGTGGCATTCACTTATATTTTCCAATCAGAGATACCTCATTTGCAGTGATTTCTCCTTCTAAATTTGACCATGCCGAACTTATTTATTTGGCGCATGCCACATAATAGAAGGTAAAATACAAAAAACATAAAACCAGAGAGACACAGATATATGTGGTTCACCTAGTTTGGGCTACGTCCACCCCAAACAGCCAGTCCTTCCTTTCTATTATCCAGAAAAATGAAGAGACACAACCTACAGCAGATCCGTTGTAATATCCTCTGTTCTATCTCACAGTCTCCCTCTCTGTTTCTCGCACCGAGAATACACACACGTAACACATCCACAATACAATACCCTCATAAAAGTGAGAGGTTTCATTCTAGGGAAAAAATCCCTAAACTAAACATAACTTCTACCGTTAGATCATTTGCCTAATGAATGGCCCAGATTGACTAGAAATTACTATACTTTTACAAGCCAATTTTACATCTGTTTTTAGCTTCGGGGGCACTGCCCCCGAAACCCCCCCACCAGGGGAGGGCTCCATAAAGTCACTGCCACCCCCCCTGGACCCTCCATGGCTGCGATTAATTTACAGGCGGCGTTGCCGCCCCATTTAAGGTACTGGGGTCCAATGTTGTGATAAAAAGTAAACAATATAATCAGGCTCCACAACCAACACTATTTCTACAACTCCACCAAACTCTGTCACATGAGTTCTAACTGAAGTCTCCATGCAATAGCTCCACTTAACCCTCAGGAATAGCGTAATTCCTTCTGTCAACTCATGTGCCACATCTGTGCACTTAATTTAAGTGCTCCAAGAGAATAAGATAATGTTTAGAGTCCAAATATTATTAAGAGCTAATAACATTCGACATATCTATTTTTAGATTGGCAATCTAAAAATATATTCGGCCTAGTATGTCTAAAAATAAAAGTCCATCTATTTTTCCAACTTGACCAACCATCCATAGATAGCATCCTGCAACTCATAAAATATGATGGACATGTCTAAAAATAGACTTTGCGCCAAAAATAGCATGCAGGCCCACTTAGTGAAGGTGACTCTTTTCACTAAGCTCATCATCTTGTTGCAATGTCAACATATATTAGGACGACAAATAAAGACACCTCGGTGTGACAAAGGGACAATGCAAGTGAACTAGATCCAGTTGACCAAGTCAACATCACTACTACAAGAGGAGGGAAGCCAACAAGGACAACAAATTTTTGAAAGAGGAATATTACCTAGGAAGTCACCTAAAAAATGAGTGGGGTCCGGGGTGAGGAAGCTCACCAAGGATAAGAAGAAGGAGATAGTAGCAAGGAAGGCATTCAGTATTCATCTACGTTTGTTCTTTTGACTACTTGCAAGCTTCAGCTGTTTAGCTGTAGTTTTTGTTGATCAGCGGTTGTCATTGATGTCAACGTAAGCAAGACCACGGATTAACCAAATATTGCATGGGAATTTTGACCTACCAAATTAATATATTCTAGGTCAATAATTCTTTTGATGGTTTCTGCTTGTCGAGATGTTTCTGTTGATATATGGCACGCCATGTAATTCTTCACGGTTTGAGAGATATTCATGTTTGAAGTTTTTGCCCTCACTTAGTGGGCTAAAACCCCATGAGGTTGGGGCATGGGTCATTGAAAAGTCATAATTAATATTTTTTATGCTCCTAAAATCCCTCCCACGTTCACTTGTTGAAGCCCCTCTCAACTTAAGCATTCATATAAATTGTGATCTTCATTTCCTCCTTATGCAAGGGATTTGGCCATCTGAAACAGGTCATCGTGGAATTTTCACTCTAACGTTTCTTCTAAGAAGGATCAGAAGCTGAAATTTTTACGAGGTGAATCTGAACTCGTAAGGAAGCTGCAATAAAAATTTCATATCAATTCGCAAATTTTTTTGGAGATATGATCTGTGGAAGTAAGGGTTTTTTCAGGCTCCTGAAATTCATCTCAAAGAAGTGACCTTGGTAAAATTGTCATAACTCTCTCTCTGAGTATCGGATTGGAATTCTGTAAAAAGTGGAAAATAGTGCATAGTTTGTGGTTTTCTCTCTATCAATTTTAGAGGAAAATGAAGAAAAAGTGACACGTGGCACGCCATACAAGTGCGCTCTACTGAAACAGTCCATAATTAGGGCAGTGTGAGAAATTGGGTATAAATCTCTCTTGAAGAATTAAAATTGGGTCAGACCTATGGCATTGGAAATAAGACTCAGAGTAATACTACAGGACTGAAAATCAGATATTGAGGATCTAAAATAACAAAGATACACCAGATTCAATATCAAGCTCCTAGAAGGCAAGAAAAAGCTAGATCATGTGTTGTCAAGGATTGCAAAGGACCAGAATTTCTACGACAGAAAATAAAAACAAGGTGTAGCAGAGGGTAGCATGACAAGAACAGCAACCAAGGTGCATAACAACAATAATAATTTCATCATATTAAGTCTTCAAGTAGGCAGCACTGCATACAATCATTGTAAAGGTATCATTGTACTTAGTCATTGTAAATACATTATTGTACAAATTGTACTAGTGTCTATCTGCCAAGGGTTGAAGAGGCAGTGTTGGGAGGTCTAGGATCATCATTAGGTGGTTTTTTCAAATTTGGGGTTATGGTCTAGTATATCTTCTTCTTCTACATCATTCTATATCATTGTAAAGTGGACCATTTTCCCTGGTACGGGAGTCCATTCTTCTTTTATTCTTCTATAGGGTGGTAGGGTGGTGCTAGGGGTGAGTTGTAGCTCATTGGGTGTTGGGGAATCTGTTTAGTTGACTACTGAAGAATCTTGGGCGTTGGAGCATCCATCCAGTGGGAGCTGGAGAAGAATGCTTTTCTAGATTCTAGGAAGTTGGAGCTTTATTTTCAATTGGAGTTGAATATTAAAGAATTATTAGAAAAGCATTAGGTGGTTTTTGTCCCACAGTGGGTTTCCACCTTAAAACTGTGTGCATTTTTGTTCCTCTTGTTTGCTACTATCATTGTACAAACACTGATAAAAATTGAAGATTAACTAATGCTCTAGTTGAAAGGAATACTGATTCACCCCCCCTCTCAGTATTTCCAACAATTCGTATCAGAGGTTGGTTCCTTCAATAGCAGTTTAACAACTGGAAGGAGGTCATGGAGCATACCAAGAATAGTGTACATCTATTCAATGAAAATAATTATACACTCTAGAAAGGAAGAATGGAGGTCTATCTCTTGGCACAAGGTTACGAAGTATGGGACACTGTTCAAAATGGATTTACACCAACTGCGGATGAACAAGGTAAGAAGAATTTGGTAAATGATGCAAAAGCAAAGAATATTATTATTAGTGGACTTATTGAATCTGCTTATCATAAGGTGTTGGGTTGTAAAACCGCCAAAAATGTATGGGACAAGATTGAGAATATATATGCAGGTGACTCAAATGTCAAAGAAGCAAAGCTTCAAATCTATAGAGCAAAATTTGAGCAACTCAGAATGAAAGAAGATTGCAACATTGCTGCATACTTTCAATATGTTGATGAAATAACCAATACTCTGGAAGGATTGGGAGAGCCAGTTGAAGAGAAGACTATTATATGGAAGATTCTTAGAACGTTACCAGGGAGATTCAACCCAAAGGTATCGGTCTTAGAATATAGTGCAAATCTGGACAAACTCAGCAAAGAGGAATTACATGGAGCTCTCATAGCATATGAAATGAGACTTGATGAAGAAGAGGGTACTTCGCATCTAGAAACTGCATTCATTGCATCTAAGAAAACCAATAAGGATAAACAACCTTCAATTGAAAAGACATGCACCTGCAAGTGTGAATAAAAGGGAGATGATGAAGAAGGTCTTTTAGATGAAGAATATGCTTACTTCATGAGAAAACTACAAATTGGTAAGGGACAATTCAAAGGTAAACTTCCATTGATATGTTTCAGCTGTAATGAGGTTGGGAATTTTGCAGCAAAATGTCCAAACAAAAGTAATGGCAACTCAAAAAGAAAGAAAGGCTTTAAGAAATTCAACAAGCAAGGATCCAAAAGGAAATTTCTCTCTAAAGAAGATAGATCATCATCCGATGAAGACAATGATAGTGAAGAAGAAGCCAATGAAAGAGTATCGTTTATGGCCAAGCACAATAAGCAAGAGGTTTCAAACAATGAAGAAGAAGGATGGAACGTAGACGAATTTTATGAGGAAGCAATCAAGCTAATAAAATATCTCAAGGTCTCAAAATATCCATTCCAAAACTCTTGAAGAACAAGTTCAAGGTCTCAAAATTGAAGTTGAAGAACAAAAATGCATTGAAGATTCACTTCAAAATAAGTTGGAAGAAAGCAACCAAGAAAGGGAAGAATTAGAAGCCAAAGTAGTCTCACTGCGTAAGGAAGTGAAGAAGGGAAAAACTATCCAAAACTATGCCAATAGCTCAAGGGAATTGGAAGAAATCATCAACAATCAACGATCTTACAATGACAAAACTAGCCTTGGTTACAAAGAAGAAGAAGCATGACCTTCTACAACAAAATACAATGAACCTATGAGATCTGACATAAAAGAAGACTTCATTGGACAAGATTCGCAAGCACATCCTTGGAAGACGATTCCTCGATGAATATTTTCATCCAAATACCAACATATTTTTCATGGCTATTGTTATTCATGTGGGAAATTTGGTCATAAAGCTGTAGAATGTCGCATGTACCCTATGAACCAATACAATTCCAAGAGATTCTTCAAATATGAACCTCCTAGGGCTCAACGAAACATCAATAGATTTGAAAATTTAAGAAATAATATGGAATGTTACAAATGTCAGAACTTTGGACACATAGCCAGAGACTGCAGACTTGAAAATCCTCCAGAAGAATCTTCGAAGCCACAGAATGAACGAACATGGAAGAAGAAGAAGACTGATAATTGTGCTCTCGCTCTCAAGGCTCAAAAAAAGAAAGATGTGTGGTATGTTGACAACGGTTTCTCAACGCATATGACTGGAGATAGAAGGAAATTTGTATCTCTGAAAGAGAAGAAGGATGGAACCATATCCTTTGGAAATGATGGATCTTCAAATGTTATAGGATCAGGTACCGTCACTCTCGGAAGCAAAGATGTTATAGCCAAGAATTTTCTATTGGTCGAAAACATGAATCACAATCTGCTCAGTGTTGGACAAATGTGTGATCAAGGACACACAATGCTATTCAACTCCACAAAATGTGAAATCAAGAAAGGAAGGTATGGTAAAATTGTGGCTACAGTAAGTCGAGCTCCAAACGACATATATGTTCTGGATGAAGCAACTAAAGCATGTCTACTAGCTAAAGAAGATGAAAGTTGGTTATGGCACAAATGAATGGGTCACATAAACTTTGACAATCTTGTCAGGATAAGCAAAAAGGAAGCAATACAAGAAATGTCGAAAATCTCAAAACCTTCCAACACACTATGTGAGGCATGTTGGCATGGCAAGCAGACAAAAGTCCAATTTAAAACAAAAGAACACTTTTCATCACATCCATTGGAATTGATACATACTGATCTATGTGGTCCTGTGAGAACAAAAGGCTTAGATGGAGAATTATATTTCATGTTGATGATAGATGACTATACCAGGATGACAACCATCAGTTTCCTAAAGAAAAAATCTGAAGCATTTGAGTGCTTTAAGATCTACAAGGAGTTGGTTGAAAATGAAACTGATTTGAAAATAAAGTGTTTAAGATCAGATAATGGTGGAGAATTCACTTCCAAATTATTTCAGCAATACTGTGACAAAAATGGAATTAAAAGGAAATTTTCAACAACACAAACACCTCAGCAAAATGAAGTTGCTGAAAGAAAGAATAGAACTGTACAGGAAATGGGTAGAACAATGTTGAAGGACTCAAAATTGGATGAAAAATTCTGGGTTCAAGCAATTGATACGACAATCTTCATTATCAACCGAAGTCTTCTCAGAAATAATTGCAACAAGACTTCATATGAATTATGGAAAGGAAAACCAGCTAATGTAAAATATTTCAGAATCTTCGAAAGCAAATGTTGTATCAAAAGAGAAGATCAAAATTTGGGTAAGTTTGAATCACGTGTTGATGAAGGTATCTTTGTTGGTTACTCATGCAAAAGAAAGGCCTATAAATGATATAATCTAAGACGAAAATAGATAGTGGAGAGCATAAATGTTACATTTGATGAAGATGGTGTTCTAGCGAGTAATGATGAGGATCTAGAATCTTTGAAACTTGAGACAGAGGCTGAAAAAGACACAGATAAAATTGTAGAACAAGAAGCAACTATCAATGAGGAAGAAGTAAACAATGATCATCAAGATATACCAGAACAACAACAAGAAGCTCCTCCAAGGAGAAAAAAAGAGTGGATTCAAAAGAACCATCCATCAAATCAAATCATTGGTGACATAAATGAAGGTCGACAGCTTCGTTCATCACAACAAACTCACGTTGCTTTTCTAGCAACCTTTGAGCCTAGTAGTTTTGAGGAAGCCAGCCAGAATGAACATTGGGTAGCAACTATGAATGAATAATTGGATCAAATTGAGAAGAATAACACCTAGGAATTAGTTCCACGACCAAAAGATAAAAATGTCATTGGGACTAAATGGGTGTTCAGGAACAAATTGAATGAAGATGGGCAGGTTACCATAAACAAAGCAAGATTGGTTTGCAAAGGCTATGCACAAGTGGAAGGAATTGATTTCGACGAAACATTTGCACCAGTTGCCAGAATGGAAGCCATCCGAATGTTTCTCGCCTATGCATGTTCAAGAAAAATCAAAGTCTACCAAATGGATGTTAAGTCAGCATTTCTGAATGGAGAATTAGAAGAAGAATTTTACATCGAACAACCTGAAGGTTTTCTACTATCACAAAAAGAAGACTATGTCTGCAGGTTAAAGAAGGCTCTATATGGTCTCAAGCAGGCTCCCAGAGCATGGTATGCTCGTCTTGATGGATATTTACGTCAACAAGGGTTCAAGAAAGGTACTGTTGATAGCAATCTTTATGTACAAATAGATAAAGATAATTTAACAATCGTTGAGGTATATGTGGATGATATAATATTTGGTAGCAATGATGATCGACTAAGTAAGAACTTTTCTATAAAGATGCAAAGTGAGTTTGAGATGTCTTTACTTGGTGAGCTGACATACTTCTTAGGGCTTCAAATATCTCAGCAAGAGAAAGGAATATTTATATGTCAATCCAAGTACATCAAGGAAATGCTCAAGAAATTCAAAATGGAAGATTGCAAACCCGTCCTTACTCCAATGGTAACAGGTTGCAAATTGAGCATAGACGACTCATCTAAGGATGTGGATCAGAAGTTGTACAGATCTATGATTGGTAGTCTTCTATATGTAACAGCCTCTCGGCTAGATGTTATGCAAGCAGTTGGACAAGTAGCAAGATTCCAAGCAACACCAAAAGAATCACATATTATTGCCGTCAAAAGAATTCTTCGATATCTAAAGGGCACAAAAGAATATGGCTTGTGGTATCCCAAGGGTAACAATCTCATTATTCAAGCCTTTACAGATGCAGATTGGGTAGGAAGCGTTGATGATCGTAAGAGTACTAATGGAGCAACATTCTATCTAGGTGGTTGTCTTGTATCATGGTTGAGCAAAAATCAAACTTCAATCTCGTTATCTACAGCGGAAGCAGAATACATTGTAGCAGCATCATGTTGTACTCAAGTCCTTTGGATGAAACAAAATTTTCAAGATATTCAAGTACAATTTAGTGAGCCTATTCCCATATTCTGTGACAACACTAGTGCCATCAGCATCTCCAAGAATCCTGTCATGCATTCAAAAACAAAACACATTCCAATCAAATATCATTTTGTTAGAGAACAAGTCGCTGAAAAGAATATCAAACTTGAGTGTGTTTGTACAAAAGAACAAATTGCTGATATCTTCACTAAACCTTTACCTCGTGAAGAATTTGAATATCTTCGTCAAAAGCTTGGGATTCTCCCAAGTTCTCGTTAGATTGTCCTTTTTCAAGAATATAAAGCGGGAGTGGAAGTGTGTATAGGTCTGCAGGATGATTGTGTGTCAGCGGGAGTGGAAGTGTGTATAGGTCCACATGATGGTTGTGTTTTAGGGGGAGTTACCCTTTGCCATTGATGTCAAAGGGGGAGATAATGTTAAAGGAAGAGGTGTGATGATCACAGGGGGAGTACTTGTGTTGCCATCAATACCAAAGGGGGAGATTGTTGATCATCGGTTGTCATTGATGTCAACCCAAGCAGCACCAGGGACTAACCCAATATTGCATGGGAATTTTGACCTACCAAATTAATATATTCTAGGTCAATAATTATTTTTATGGTTTCTACTTGTCGAGATGTTTCCGTTGATATATGGCACGCCATGTAATTCTTCACGATTTGAGAGATATTCATGTTTGAAGTTTGTACCCCCACTTAGTGGGCTAAAACCCCATGGGGTTGGGGCATGGGTCATAGAAAAGTCATAATTAATATTTTTTATGCTCCTAAAATCCCTCCCACATTCACTTGTTGAAGCCCCTCTCAACTTAAGCATTCATATAAATTGTGATCTTCATTTCCTCCTTATGCAAGGGATTTGGCCATCTGAAACAGGTCATCGTGGAATTTTCATTCTAACTTTTATTCTAAGAAGGATCGGAAGTTGAAATTTTTATGAGGCGAAGAAAAAATCCTAAGGAAGCTACAGTAAAAATTTCATATCAAGTCGCGCAATATTTTTGGAGATATGATCTGTGGAAGTAAGGGTTTTTTCAGGCTCCTGAAATTCATCTCAAAGAAGTGACCTTGGTAAAATCGTCATAACTCTCTCTTTGAGTATCGGATTGGAATTATGTAAACAGTGGAAAATAGTGCACAGTATTTATTGTTATCTCTATCAATTTCAGAGGAAAATGAAGAAACGATGACACCTGACACGCCGTACAAGTGCGCTCTATTGAAACAGTCCATAATTAGGGCAGTGTGATAAATTGGGTATAACTCTCTCTTGAAGAATCCAAATTGGGTCAAACCTGTGGCATTGGAAATAAGACTCATAGGAATACTACAGGACTGAAAATCAGATATTGAGAATATGAAATAACAAATATAAACCAGATTCAATATCGGGCTCCTAGAAGGCAAGAAAAAGCTAGATCATGTGTTGTCAAGGATTGCAAAGGACTAGACTTTCTATGGCAGAAAAGCAAAAAAAGGTGCAAAAGAGGGTAGCATGACAAGAGAATCAACCAAGGTGCATAACAGTAGCAAGAAGTTCATCATATGAAGTCTTCAAGTGGGCAGCACTGCATACAATCATTGTAAAGGTATCATTGTACTTAGTCATTGTAAATACATTATTGTACAAATTGTACTAGTGTTTATATGCCAAGGGTTGAAGAGGCAATGTTGGGAGGTCTAGGATCATCATTAGGTGGTTGTGTCAAAGTTGGGGTTATGGTCTAGTATATCTTCTTCTTCTACATCATTCTATATCATTGTAAAGTGGACCATTTTCCCTGGTACGGGAGTCCATTCTTCTTTTATTCTTCTATAGGGTGGTAGGGTGGTGCTAGGGTAAGTTGTAGCTCATTGGGTGTTGGGGCATCCGTTCAGTTGACTATTGAAGAATCTCGGGCATTGGAGCGTCCATCCAGTGGGAGCTGGGGAAGAATGCTTTTCTAGATTCTAGGAAGTTGGAGCTTTATTTTCAATTGGAATTGAATATTAAAGAATTATTAGAAAAGAATTAGGTGGTTTTTGTCCGAGAGTGGGTTTCCACCTTAAAAACTGCATGCCTTTGTGTTCCTCTTTTTTGCTGCTATGATTATACAAACACTGATAATAATTTAAGATTAAATAATTCTCTGATTGAAAGAAATACCGATTCACCCCCCCCCTCTCAGTATTTCCAACAGTTGCAACATTGTTTAGCGCAAAGGATTCTCATGCGGGAATTTCATCTTCACCTTTGGTTCGTCTTGATTAAAAGATCAAAAGGGAAGATCCTGAGCTAATTTTCCATCATTTGACTTGAGGTCATTCAGTCCTTATCATCTACAGTGTATTCACTTCCAGTAACTGCATCATTTCTGCAACAGCAGCAGTAGCAGGGTTAAACCTCTTGGTTTTTTTCTTGTATTGGAGGAGGAGATGTCCATTTCACTCCGAAAAGTCTATTAAGGAGGGCCTTTGTCAATTTTCTGTATTTTTCATCTATTTCATGTAATATTCAGTCTTATCTAATACATATTTGCAGTGGACTGTGTTATTTTCTGCAGTATTGCATTTTATATTGGTATTTTGCGGGAAACCCTTGCCGGGGTGTTCTAATGTGCATGTAAAAGAGGTCAAACCTCCCATTTATGATTCTATGACTAATGAAAGATCCATATTTGTATTGAGCCATATTTTTCTGTAGAATCTCTAATGAAAATTACGCTATTGCAGTCTTCAGAAATTCTATTGTGTGAAGTCATGGGTTTGGGATGCTTTTGAGGAAATATGAGCTGGGGAGATCTCTTTAATGTAGCTCGGGTGATTTTTTTCTGATTCCATTTCATATTTAAGCTACATAAAACATATATAAGAAGATCCAAGTCCTTTTTTGAGTTTTTTTTGCATGGTTTTCCTTATACAATGTCCCGATTGAACATATTGCAGAAATTCCTGAAAAGGAATATTACAGTGGTATCGGAGCTCTGATCTTGGCTCAACTTGTGGGGATAATCTATCTTCAGCATGGAGGAGGAAGATATTTTGAATCTCCTACTTCAAACCCTACTAATCATTGCAAGGGACCTCAAGGAGATGAGGCATGAAGGGGATTCTATAGGGTTTTTCCATGAGGCAAGAACCTACATTTCAAATGGCATGGAGCATTCATCTGCACCACAACTCTCTACCATGCCTTCATTTCTATCCGGAGGAGATAATGAGGGAACCCTGGGAGAGTATTTTCAGGAATATGAATCCCAATCTCAAAGGTTCAAAAAGCACTTGAGCTTTTAGGAGTTTTGCCTGATTAAGGATGGAAGGAGGGTTAACCCTCATCAAAAGGAGGAGAAATTGATGCAGGGATCAACCCTACATTGCAATATTGTAAGGTTCTTCTTTCCCATATTTTATGGAACACCTAACTGTACAACCAAGGCTTGGGTGGAGAAGTTGGACACATATTTCCAGCTCAACAAGGTTTCTGAAATAGAAGCCATCAAGATATTTGTGCTACACCTAGAGGGGGAGGCTCAAGAATTGTGGTTTCATGGACTGACCACACTTGGGCATCATCACATCACTTCATACTCAGTTTTCACCAAGAGGCTAGTGGAGATATTTGATCCAAGAGATTCAGAAGCCCATTTTTTCAAGTTAACCAAGCTCAAACAGGAGGGATATCTTGAGGATTATATTGCTGAATACTTCTAGCTTACAGTGATGGTATCCAACCTCACTATGAGTAGGAAGGTATGCATGTTTATTAATGGGGTGGCTGAACCATTTCAGGGGTTGTTCAAATCCACTAAACCAACCACACTCCTTGAAGCTGTGGAGAAAGCTAGAGACTTACAACACATCTTTCCTATGGCAAGAACATTATTGCAGCAGGAGACCTCCTCGGGGCCAAAGAAGGCAATCCTTGTTTGTGATTTGGAGGGAGAATATGTTGTAGGAGGTACACATTATGTCAAGACCTTCTCCAAGAAGGAGGCCAACACTGTACCATCCATAGAAAACTTTGGTCCAAGAGGGGGAGCTATTGCAGCATTAAGAGGGGTCCCAAAATATCTGACTTTAAGGGTAAGAGGTACTATTATGGGGCAAAGAGTCTCTATGTTGATAGATAGTGGGTAAACTCATAATTCTATTGATGCACATCTGGTACAAAGGAGAGGGATCCACATGGAGGAGTTTGAGGGATTCTCAGTTTTGGTCCCAGGAGCTATGACCCTGCAGTGTGCCAAGTATGTTCCGATACTAACCATTAGCATGGGGACCCACACCTTGACAGACCATTTCTTTATGGTAGATATTCCAGACACCAATGTCATATTGAGAGTCCAGTGGTTGATCACTCTTGGGAGAGTTACCACTAATTGGAAAACTTTGGAGATGGAATGGACAGAAGGGAAGAATGGCCAGTATCAAAATATCAAGGGTATAAACACATACCCCCCTCGGGTTGTTTCAGCACACAGGATGAAGGCAGATCTATGAAGAGGGGATCTTCAATGGGTAGTGGAGCTGCATATATTAGAAGTAAGGGGCAAGGATTCACCAGTGCATCCAGATGTTCAGTCTCTTTTGGATCAGTATTCTAGAGCATTTGGAGATATCCCACTAGGGAGACGTCCTGACTGAGGGTTGGAACACACTATTGAGTTGGAACAAGGGATCCAAGTAGTAATTACCACTCCTTATAGGCACCCCAAGGCTTATAGGGATGAGATTGAGAGGGCCATCCAAGAGCTACTAGCTCTAGGACACATTCGGTCTAATACTAGTCCTTTTGCTTCTTGAGTGGTCTTGTTAAAGAAGAAGGATGGAACATTGAGGATGTGCATTGATTATAAAGCCTTTAACAAGAAGACCATGAAGAACAAGTACACTATACCCAGGATCGATGAACTCATGGATGAGTTGAGGGGTTCTAAATACTTCTCCAAGATTGATTTGAGATCCAGGTTTCATCAAATCAAGGTGAGGGAGCAAGATATCCCCAAGACAACATTCAGATGTCACTATGGGAATTTTTGAGTTTCTGGTGATGCCCTTTAGATTGACCAATGCCCCAAAAACTTTCCAATATTGCATGAACCACATCTTCCATGGTCATTTGAGAAAGTTTGTATTTGTCTTCTTTGATGATATTCTTCTCTACAGTCGCACTTGGGAGGAGCACCTGCATCATATTGAGACAATTTTACATATCCTCAAGGAGTAGCAATTCTATGCCAAGCTCTCCAAATGTGAATTTTGGCCTCACAGAGATGTTATATTTGGGGCACATCATAGGAATGGATGGAGTGAGGGCACATGAGGAAAAGATCCAGGCTATTAGAGATTGGCCTGAGCCCAGAAATGTCACATAACTCAGGGGGTTTGTGGGCATATGCACTTATTACCAGAAGCTTGTGAAAGCGTTTTCACATCTAGCATCACCACTCACAAACTTGAAAAATAAGGGAGCTTTCCATTGGACACCTACAGGGCAGAGGGCTTTTGATAAGCTCAAAGAGGTATTGAGTAGTTGTCCTGTTTTGGTTTTGCCTAATTTTTCTCAACCTTTTTTTCTAGAATGTGATGCATTAGGTGAAGGGATTGGAGCAGTCTTGATGCAAGGTGGGCATCCTATAGCCTTTGAGAGTAGGAAGTTGCTCCCTCATGAGAGGTTATACCCCATCTATGATAAAGAGATGTTGGCTATCATGCATGCATTAGCCAAATTCCGGAAATACTTGGTGGGGAATAAGTTCAAGTTGAAGACTGACTATAACAGTCTTAGATTCTTCCTTGAAAAAAAACAACTCTAGGAGAGACAACAGAAGTGGGTGATCAAAGTCCAAGCATATGATTTTGACATAGAGTATGTCAAGGGGAAGAGCAATGTAGTAGTTGATTCTCTATCCAAGAGGCCTACAAAACTTTCCTTGAGGGGCATGGATGCAGATTGGAAGGCTCAACTTTTGGTTGAGTATTCCAAAGATAATTTTTCATGTGAGATACTTGATGGGGTGGTATCGGATGAGAGGTATAGGGTGATGTATGAGATCATCTATTACTGGGACCGGATCTTCTTGGCTAAGAATTACAATCTCAAGTAGAAGATCCTACTAGCATCACATGACTCCCCACTTGTTAGGCATCAAGGTTTCACAAAGACTTATAGGGCCATAAGAGAGAGATTCTCATGAAAGGGTCTCAAGGAGGATGTGCTCCAACATGTCAAAGGGTGCACCATTTGTCAGCAGAAAAATGGAGAACACACCCACCCTGCTGGGTTATTACAGCCACTACCTATTCCGGATGGGAAGTGGGGAAGCATCTCTATGGACATCATCACTAGCCTACTAATAGTACAGGGTAAGGATTGTATCTTTGTAGTTGTTGATAGACTAATAAAGTACTCTCATTTCATTGCCATTTTTTCACATTATACTACTTCAAAGGTAGCTGAGCTCTTCTTCAGAGATGTATTTATACTCCATGGTCTCCTAAGGACCATAGTGAGTGATCGGGAAAGCCGCTTCATGGGTGGCTTTTGGCAAGAACTTTTCCAGTTAGTGGGGATTGATTTGACTCCAAGCACTAGATATCACCCCCAAACCGATGGATAGACCGAGATAGTGAACAAGTGGCTAGAGGGCTACTTGAGGAACTATGTAGCAGGGCAGCAGAGAGCTTGGCTGCATTGGCTCCACTTGGGAGAGTATTGCTACAACACTACTCACCATATTTCTATTCGCATGACTCCTTTTTGGGCCTTATATGGGTATGAGGCACACTCATTTTTTGATGTTATGTTTGGGGCGAGTAAGGCTCCAAGGGAAAAGGAATGGATTCAAGAGAATCAGGACATACTCAGAGCACTCAAAGACAACATTGCTACTTCCCAGAACCAGCAGAAGATGTATGCAGACTGCGGTCGGATAGAGAGACAATTTGAGGTGGGAGATCTAGTCTATCTATGTCTCTAGCCTTATAAATAGTCCACACTCAAGGAGAAGGGAGCTGAGAAGCTCAAACCATGTTTCTATGGGCCATACAAGTTGATCAAGTGTGTCGATAAGGTAGCATATGAGCTAGAGCTTCCTAAGCGAAGCAAGATCCACACTATCTTCCATGTCTCTTGCCTCAAAAAGACCATTGGGAGGAATGTAGTTGCCAACATGGATCTTCCCCCCATTGATGATGAGGGCCACCTAATTTTGCAGCCAGAAGAAATATTAGACACAAGGGAGAGGTAGCTAAGAAACATAGTCATCAAGGAATATCTGATTCTATGGAGGAATCTACCAGATGAGGATGCCACTTGGGAGGGAGAGAAGATCTTGCAGCATCCTTCTTTAGTGTTGCTTGCGGGTAGGCAACTTTTGAGTGAGGAGGACTGTAATATACCCAATTAGCCACTACTACTTGGAATATTATAATTGCTACATTTTTGAAGTAGAAGAGTAAAAAGCACAATGAAAAAAAACCCAGTGTGAAAAGGGATTAGATTAGGAGGACAAATAAAGCCACCTTGATGTGATAGAGCAACAATGCAAGTGAACTAGATCCAGTTGACCAAGTCAACAGCGCTGCTACAAGAGGAGGGAAGCCAACAAGGATAACATAGTTTTGAAAGAGGAATATTACCTAGGAAGTCACTTCAACAATGAGTGGGGTCCGGGGTGAAGAAGCTCACCAAGGATAAGAAGAAGGAGATAGTAGCAAGGAAGGCATTTAGTATTCATCTATGTTTTTTCTTTTGACTACTTGCAAGCTTTAGCTGTTTAGCTGTAGTTGCGGCACTGTTTAGTGAAAAGGATTCTCATGTGGGAATTCCATCTTCACCTTTGGTTCGGCTTGATTAAGAGATCAAAAGGGAAGATCCTGAGCTAATTTTCCATCATTTGACTTGAGGTCATTTAGTCCTTATCATCTACAGCGTAGTCACTTCGAGTAACTGTGTCATTTCTGCATGAGCAGCAGTAGCAAGGTTAAACGCCTTGGTTTTGTGCTTGTGTTGGAGGAGGAGATGTCTATTTCACTACGGAAAGTCTATTAAGGAGGACCTTTGGCCATTTTCTATATTTTTCATCTATTTCATGTAATATTTTGTCTTATCTAATATAGGGTTGCAGTGGACTGCATTATTTTTTGCAATACTGCATTTTATTTTGGTATTCTGCTGGAAACCCTTGCTAGAGTGTTCTAATGTGCATGTAAAAGAGGTAAAACCTCCCATTTATGATTCTATGATTAATGAAAGCTGCCGATATGCATTGAATCATATCTTTCTGTATAAGCCCTAATGAAAATTATGTTTTTGCAGTCTTTATAAATTCTATTGTGTGAATTCATGGGTTTGGAATGCTTTTGAGCACATATGAGTTGGGGAGATCTGTTTAATGTAGTTAGGGTGATTTATTTATGATGCCATTTCATATTTAAGCTACATAAAACATATATAAGAGGATCCAAGTCTTGTTTTTCGTTTTTGTTGCATGGTTTTCCTTATATGGTGTCCCCATCGAATATATTGCAGAAATTCCTGAAAAGGAATATTATAGCTCATGCATCTTTTATTGAGAAGATATTTTGGCTACTTTGAGAAAATTTCATGTAACTTATTCCAAGAAAAGGAAAAAACTACTTTAACACACAAGATACACGTGTAATCTTTGTAAGAGAAAATAAATATTTACTTAACTTTTATGTGCAAGAATTAGTGTAATTTCTCTCATGAAATATCGACAAACTAGTTGAATTTTTGTGCATGTTTCTTTTCATGGAATTCCAGTGCAAAGTAGTTGTATGTTAATGCATGCAACAAATTTCAGGATAAGCTAACACAATATTTCTACTTTTGATGCATATAAGTACTTATTTCTTTTTTCAAAAGAACATTACTTTAATATCCATTATGTTCCTGAACTATTAGAATAGTCACATTTTCTTAAATGGAATGATTCCTAACCTTTTATATATAATCCCTTGCCAAATATTTCAAGAAATATAATGCATAATAGATATTTGTCTTGGATGATCATTTATATTTTCCTTTCAAGAAATCCATGAAATCCATGCATGCATAATAGTTATTTGTGTTGCACGCTCATTTATAATTTCCTTTAATGAAATCCATGCAAATATATCTAAGGAAATTTATAATATAACTTTTCAATATAAATTTCCATATAAGGTTTTTTTTTCATTTAAAATAGCTTATGTTATTTACCTTTCCATAATAAAGTTTCATATGCTAACCATTTCAAGAAATAGAAAGATAAATATATACATCCCTCGAATATTTTAAGCTATAGTAACTTTGCCAAGATTTTCTAAGGAGAATAAAAAAATTACACATACCTTTTCACACCAATATAAAGAAATTATTCTAAATACCATCAACAAAATTAGCCATACCTTTAATCACATTACCTTGACCATTAATATTCAATGCAGTACCTCTATGAACTCAATAACTCGTGCCAATGCTATGCAGTTTGATTATCTCAACTTGGAGCAATGTAAAAATAGGAACCTATAGTGGAACACATACATACCTAAGTCGCCCAAATTCCTTTCTTCCCACGAATTAACTCTCCCAAGCTTCCATGTGTCACATACTCATAAATAATCTTTGGGAGATTTTCTTCTTCTCCTTTAAAATGTTTCCCTTTTAACTCTGCAAAGTGGCTCACTACAATCAATGCCCATATTATTGCATTGAACCTAGACATGGCTTCATTCCAACACACGTCTTCATTCTTATTCTGGTAACACTCGGTGGCCGTTAAACTCCTTGATGCCCCATAGATACATCCTTCAAGATGGAAGTTATACTTTCAACAAATAGCCCCGAGATAGGTTATAACCAGACTGTCCTCATTATTGTTTGTGCGGGACTGGTCGAATTCCAATGGGGCTTCTTGGAACTCCTCCCAAAAAATTCTTCTCCATTGTATTAGTAATAAATATTTATATGCAAGAACTTCATGAAATTAGTTACGTACTGACTACAACTGTTTCTTGGCATCACCCAATTCTAACTACATACATGTATATATTATTTTCATGCTTAATAAAGTCACACTGCAAACATTTATTAATTCTTGATGGAATGGTTTAAATAAATATATTAAATTTCTAAAAAATTTTATTTTGTAAATATATAATTTTACCGTGATTTTGAGAGTAAGGATATTACATTAACCACCCTTTTCTATAATACCACTAATGAGGATAAGGCTTATATTTTTTCACTTCTCTCTTGCCATGGATACCATTGACCACCACGGAGTTGATGCTATACGAGTGAATTGATACCCAACACAATTTTCAATGAACTTGCTCAAAAAATAAATTTCTATCACCCTTCCATGACAAAGTAAAAAAAAATTATTTACTCAAAATAACATATACCAATAATCATTATTTTTGAAACTTTCACAAGTTAGAAATTACATAAAATAATCTCAGTTTCTAAACATATTTACAATACGGTGCTATGGCCTAGAAAACTTCGATTATACCTAACTCTACTTACTAATCATACTCACTTTAAATTTTCTACTCTACCTATTAACCTTGGTGAAAAGGAGAAGGCATTTGGGCCTGTATCCTATCGCAACTATACAATAACCCTATACAATAATTTTGGTTTATTGACCCTTCCGACATAGAATAATTATTTCATTCTATATATATATACCTTCGTTTCTTTTCTATGGTCATGGAAATTTATGTTAATAGTTCTACATTATGTACACTCCTGATACTAATTATATGCTATGCCTTTCTTGAATATTCTCGATGATCGCTTTGCCAACTTTGCAACAGCCATATGGTTGTGTACCCATAGTAGATCTCCTTCTTGATCAGATGGTTGTGATGTGCGGGGAGAAAACTAGGGTAATACCCCCACCCAAACCCTCGTTATGGTTTCATTTCATCACTCTTATGAATTTCTAACTACTCTACAACAACTTCTTCGACTTTTTCACCTGCATAGGTTCTCTCCATGCCTATAGTTGTTGGTTCTTCTGTCATCACAGGTAATTCAGAACCTATGCTATATATGTAGTTAATATCTAGCTTGTGTTTGTAATATTCTTTGAACATCCTATGCATGTTGTTTCCAGGTTTCGACTAGTCATTGTGGTTTACTGTTGAAATCATAAAATGCTATAGGTAAAGAGGTGGTCCGGGTCAATGATTACCTTCATTCGATTATGTTTCTTTTTTGAAACCCTCAAAAAAATTGTTCTTTTCACAGGTTCCTTTCCACAAGCATGCTTTTCCATTCTTCCATAGGTGAGCCTTTCACAGCTAAATCTCATACCAAATAATTATTGATTTCTTATAGCTTATTTCCGGGTTAAATTGGCTTAATTTTCTCTTCTTGATTGTAAACTCTTAATAGGTATAGGTATATCTTTTCCCTGCCTAGCGGTTTTAATTTCTCACTTCCGAATAAGTGTTCTGACACTTTGCTCCATTTACCAAGTATTCAGAAAACTCTTCTAGGTTCTTTGGAAAGAATAAATTTCTAAAGTATGGTCTACTCTGGTTCTACTTCTTGCATTAGGCTAGAATTTTCGTGGCTGAATTTTCCTATTTTGATTCAAGTTTTGTTACCCACCAAACCCATAGAAAAACTTATTGTTTCTGTTTTTGGCTGCATAGAACGACAGTGAGCTAGGGATCCATTGCACTATTAAGACCTTTGTAATTTATTGAGGGTTTCCACAATTAAAGACATTTGTAATTTATTGAGGGTTTCCATAGTTAAAGACTGTGTAGGTTTTGAATTTAAGAGGATGCTTTTGAACTGTTTCTTAAGAGTTCGAGCCTATATCGATGATGCTATTATACAATTATTTGAATTTATACTTGTATTTTCCTTACTTACAAATTTACCTGAAGGAAGTAGAATATTTCTTTTTTTTTTTGTCTGAAAGGAAATAGTTTACGCCTATAGGATTTGATCAAAATATTATGTTGCTTCCTAGTCAATTTAGATCTTAATTTCATGTTAGGGTTTCTTTACTGCATTTTCACAGTTTTAAATTGTTTGAGTTATAAATATATTTCGGAAAGGGGTTTTCCAATTAGTGTCCTAATTTAATCCCTTATGATGCTTGAAGAAAACAATAGTAGGGAAAAAAGGAATTTTGTTTTCATTGATTAAAAACCATTTTTGAGAATCTGTGCATTACCTACACATGTGCAATTTCTTCGGCTATAAACGTTGGAAACTTGTGTACTTTCTTCCACTATAGACTATGTTGTTTTGTTCATGCAAGTAAAAATTAAAAAGAAAATTACAAGAGCTTTGGTGGAGGAATCTTATCCAAATTAGAAACCTCAGACCACTACATATTTTCACCTCATCCCTTGGATCATGGAACTAATCTGCTCCTTTTGAGCATCATATCCCTTTAGAAGAGGAACTAGAAACCTCCTCATCTTGTCTATAAATTGAGCATAGGACTGGAGGAATGGGGACATTGAATTTGTAAACTTATGTTGTTGATTTCGGGTCTAAAGATCTTGTCATCAAGGGAAGGAAAGGATACCATTGGAAGAGGCTTCTGACATCAAGGAAACCGGGTTATAAGCTTGTTTCCCCTTTCAAAAGTAAATTTTTCAATAACTAATTATTCATTCAATTATATGTTTTATCCTAGATTATGGATTTCATTTACCTTTTCTTTCATAAGTGAGATGCTTTGATCCCTTTGAATATTTTTGTCTATGCATATCTCTTTTGTAGCATCATGGATGATATTTATGATAGGAATTTACTGAGAGGGGGGTTGAGTGAGTAATTTAACATTCATTACTTTTTCTCGTCTTTATTTATTATTCAACTAATATTTCATGTTCATTTTATATTGAATTCATTTTTCAGGTGTCATGAAGAGATTTTTCATATTTCTTATCAGGAGTTCAACATCATTCACATAGCATTCATAATCAGCACACAAGGACACAAGATATGAGATGAAACCGTGAAGGGAGAAAACCATGAATATTAGGCTGAAATTTATGTGAAGGTGGGCTGCTACTCCTTATTACATCATATTTGTGTAGAATCCAACCTACAAGAGGCTACTACCTCCAAGGAAGCTCCAACTCCCACAAATTTTATGTAGGCTACAACCCACAGGAGGCTCCTGCCTCAACAGGGAAAAACATGTTCCTCTTTGAACTATAGCATACAAGAGGACATAAATTTCTCAATTATAACATCAAGCTTCAGATGCTAGTTACCTTATAGACCATTCTGCTATCAACTTCATTGCTGACTTATTTATGCTCTTCCATTTTCTCTTCCTCTTCTCTTGATGTCCATCAGTGTCTTCGTACAGAAACTCTCCTTTATTCCCTTGGAAAAAACCAAAAAAAATATGCTCTATGTTGTGCCTTTTGTAAGCAAACCTCCTTGTTTGTTTGTATTCCTTGTAGAATATGAAATGAATCATTATCTCTTGGGATTACAAAAGAAAAATGCTCTCTTACTTTATTTTCAGTTTTGAAAATATTTGTAATAGAAAAAGATATTGTTACATCTCAATAGAAATGATGAAAAGTGACAAATCAAACTTGTATTGTCTACATTTTTTGTTTAATGAAATATATGTATTTCAGTTGTGTCTTAATATATTATATCCTTATTGACAACTTCTAGCCTTTGTATTGACTAGCATAGCCTTTGCACTTCACATCCCTTTTAGCCTTTTGTAAAATAAAATTCAATATACATTAATAGAATTTCAGTTAATGACATTAATGCCAATATTTCCAATAATATCCCCCTTTGGAATTGATGGAAATCCTTTTTTCCTCAACTTCCATTCTGAGGAATGTCTTCCTTCCTCTGATTACATTACCTCCCCCTTTGACATCAATGGCGAGAGGTTTCCAAAATTTTCAGTGAAGTTTCCATTATTGCATTACTACTTCCTAATGAGTAATGAACATTACTTCTGTTGATGTTCTCGATAAATATTGTTCCTTTTGTGATTGTGTTATTTAATAAATTCCACTTCATATGGCTTGTTTAGGCTGCTTGAGTTTGAATTAGTGTTGCTTAAAGATGAGTACTACTTCAAAAATGGTTGTTGCTCCATACATAAAATTATATAAGAATAGTGAAGATGTTGCATGTGATATATACATTCTACTCCAAACTCACTTCACAATCATTGAAAAAATGCTACAAACCATCGTTGTAAGAATACTTTAAAATAACGAAAGGAATTATAGTGTGGAAACAAATATTATGGCTGATTCTGAACTAGATCATAGATGTGCTTCTAGAAATAAGAAATAGGTTTATCAAGATTGTTAAACCTTTTTCTGAATTTGAACTCTCTCTCTCTCTCTCTCTCTTTATATATATATATATATATATATATATATATAAAGAGAGAGAGAGATACTCAAATTCTAGCATAATATCACTATCTTTGAAATGTTACAACAATAAAAATGGTAATAACTCTTAACTCTGAGTCAATAACTCTACACAACATGTATATTATGATGGTGCCAAAACCTCAACAACATCATTACATCAAGATGTCAAACCCTAGGCACTTAATGGCACTATCAAACACTTAGGAGTAGTGGAACAGATTAATCATGGCATAATCCTAGCATATGTCCTTTGATAAAACATCAATAATAAAACAAGATGGATAACATTCATATGTGCTTTCCTCTGTCCTTATAAATACCTAACAACATATGATCTCTAATTTTGGCATCACTAACATGCAATACCAACTCTTTGACTAAAATATTTCATAACCCCATCAACAATATAAGTATGGCCCTGCAGTATTATATGACCCAAGATTTTATGGCATCATATATTACACCCACATCTTCTCCTTATGCCCATATCTGTCTCCTATTATCTTATAAAGTACTTCATATTCCTTCAAATTAAAAAAAGTGTGCAAGGCATATAATGAGCCATGATTTGTAACAGAATGTTGCTATGAGAATAATTATTTTCATTGCTTTGTCAAAATTTATTATAGGTCGTCTTTTATGAATATTATTGCCAAGTTACATTTTCATAAAAAACTTCACGTTTTTACCATCCATGCTTTAATGAATTTTACATGGGAATTCAACATATCTCACTATTCATATAGGAATTTAGATAAGCCTCCCAAGTGTGTCGAGCATAGTTAAGGGGGTATTCGGCCTTGAGATTTCTTTTCCACTTGTGCAAAGTTCATTATCCTTCAATACAAGTCTTCTGAAGATGACTTTTCTTTCTACAACTCTGATGACGGTGCACATGTAAATGCAGAAGATGGTTCATCAAACGAACATATTGTTGTAGAAGCAAAGAGCCAGGGATGACATTTCAAATAAATTAGTACCCATAAGGACCATAATGAAACTTTCTCAGCAAAAAAATAATTCAATGTTGATTCTGACTTAAATAGCCATTGTAAAGTAGTGTGTACAAATGTTTCAGTTGTGCATATGGAAAAAGAGCAGGCATATTCTGGCCGATATCGTATTCACTTTTACTACCAAAACATTAAGAATAATTTTAGGAAATGTATTACCTTTCCTCTGTTTGAGCAACGTAGTTGGGGTCACCAATGTTTAGAACAACATTCATGGATACTATATCAACGAGAGTGTAAAAAACATAAGAGCCACATGCATCAGTGTAACTCTCCTGGAGAATAAGCCTGTTACCCTGGTTCGAATTCAAGTTATTGACATGCAAAAGGGAGACACAAATTTCAGGATCTTGACCGTTGGAAATATGTGCCATTTCTTGGACTAAACCACCATTGGATAGAATGTACCACACGTTCCTCAAGTTTTCATCACGCAAGAATTAAAAGACTCACATTGGAGTCATAACACAAACATCTTCAGCATCACTAATAGAAAGATTTGTTCATGTCTATGCATTAGAAGAACTTACATCAATGCAAAAGCTATTCGTCATGTGCTCCACTAACTTGAGCATGCTTCTTCTCCCTTCTGGTTTCGATATCACTCCCAGGTCTCTTACAGGTATATTGCAAGCTAGCATACTGGACAAACATTTACAGTGTCTTTCCAGAGTTGATAGCCATTGTTTCGTGTTAAATGCCATACCACTGCTTATCAACTTATCGTAAATATGATGAACAACCCTCTCGTCTATTTCTACATTTTCAACCCATGTAACCATGGAATAGCCATTTAAAATATCGCAAATAAGGGAACCAAATGGTCATCTTCGACATCTTATACAATTTTGTTCAATATATATCAACAATTTATATTAATTCAACTCTTTCCATACTACTGCTGGGAAATATTTGCGCTCGCCATATATTAATAATAATTTCATTTATAAAAAAAATTCATCATAATAATATATTACTATCCCATAAGAATATACAGTTGATAAATAACATAACTTGGATACCATCTGGACGTTGAGCTCATTCACTAACCATCGTCAAACTAAAATATGAACTTTGATGACTAACTGTTCAGTAACCATCGGAAAATTCATATATTGTAAACTAAAGGTCCATTTGTCGGACATCGATGGGCTAGATCAGAAGCTCGTTGGAAAGTGTGGAGGTGCCAAGAATTTAAAATGGAAACATTAATGTGATTAGGGGGCACAACTTGGACAAGTTGTTCTAACTTCCCATCTTTTCCAACAACGGAAGAGAAGCAACGAATCTAATAAAATACCAACTTTACCAGCATTCTCTAAAAACATGTTAGGTTACGGTTTATTTAATAGGCTTGGATTCCATAGGGATGTTACCTAGGGATTTTAAATCAATTATGAAACATATCTTTCGAACGATCTCTTTTTCTTAATTTCAGCGAGTGACCGATGAAAATTTTAATGAATTTTCTGACACCACTACACCACATCGTTTTCTAAAACTATTTCGATCTGAATGCTACAAAAATTTCCCCATCAATAACACTCCATAACTATTCCATAAAAATAACACTTTTTCACAAAGGCTATTTCTGATTGTTGTCACCATAAACGTTGTGTACCATGCGTTACGGTTTTTCTCTAATATTTAGATTAAAATAATGCTCCGCTCCAATATTAAACAAGAGTCCCTGCAGCCCGAAGGGGCAGGGACTAATAATTTTGCTCTCATTATTTCCGGTCATTGTCCCTATCACCTTTGACATATTAATGCTAATACCATAATGCTCCGATATAGCTACAAATACAGTTGATAAATCGTGAGGTTGATAGTTTGAGCCTCTCTCACCCCACCAACCATAACCATAATGATGCTCCACCAATAACGTTGGTCCAACAATAACGTTGATCCCGTGAATTACACCAACTACACCAATTGCACCATGCATTGGAAGATTTTTTGTCATGATTCTACTACGCCATATCTCAGAGAGCCAGGATTCTGCATTTGACAATATGATGCAACTTCAATATATATGTAATGTTGGATTATTTTACTGAGGTTTTCTGCTGCTAAACCATTCCACGTTCCTCAACATCACTTATTTGTATAGCTAATTTCTGGTTCCGCTCGACATGATTTCAAAGGTTATTATGATCGCCACTCTTATGAGTGATGAGGCTCCTTTTTCATTGAGATGCCACCATTTCACTGTAGGGCGCCAAGACATCTCTTTGAATTTGAGGTTGTGTTGCTTTAACTAGTAAAAATTTTCATAGAGTGATGCTACTTGATTATCTGTCAAAGCAGATTATATGTGCTGGATAGAGCTTAAAAAAAATTTTGAACCCATTTTCACTTACATGTAGAGACGGTGACCATATATATATATATATATATATATATATATATATATATATATATATTTTCCAAAAACAAATTCCATAGTGAATTTGAATGATTTGGGGAAAATCCTAGTGATGCACAACAAATATCCCATTAACTTATTTCCACTGCATTTCCTTGATTTTCTTTGTTGTAGTCATCACATAAGTGATTTTGAACTATTTTAATTATTGTTAGTTAACTAAGGAGGTACACATAAATTATCAATCCAGGGACATCTTTTATTTCAATGACAGTTGCACTGTCTGTGCTGATACATCATACCAGAGGAAAAAATAAAACAAAAAGAAATCATTGCTAAACCAATTGCTAGAAATTAACAATCATGCAGGAATAAAATATCTACAAAAATGCAATCACACTTCAGATAAATCGGTATCTGGTGTGTCGCACGATAACTACACCAGCTAGTACTTCTAATTGAACCGGTGTAAGAGCATAATAAATACCTGAATTGAAGGAGATTTACTTACAACCAATATCGTAATGGTAGCACTTCACAAATACGGAGAAGAAAATATGAAATATACTACTACTAATTTATCACTGCAGTCCCTGTTAAAGAGGAGGGCCCTTCCTCCCTAACAGGGCGCAAGAGAAGATAGAAATTAAATAAGACCTAAATATGTCAACACATGTAACAACAACAATATGATATTCTGCCTTATGAAGAGAAAAATTCAAAATTCAAAATGATGATATTGTTTTGTGATAACCTCCTAACCTTAGAGGTCTGAGTGCTTATAAAAGTTACAAGTCCAGAAAATGAGGAACATATCAATCATGAGAATATTACGATTCTCATGCTGATCAAAATAAAGTAATTATAGTTACAACCGATTCCCTCAATAGAGTCTTCACTGGGAAAATATTGATTTAAAAAAAAAATACCTAACACTATTATCCTAAATTTTGAGACATAATGACTCCTACATCTGTCGTTGGAATGCAACTGCTATAACGTAACAACTTTTGAAGACATATTAGCATTTGGAAGGTGACAGTATGCAATCAACATCGCGACTATAACAAAAATCTGTAACAATGAGTCTGTAACAATGTCGCGATGTGACATCATCATAGTGTAACAACAGAGGCCATGACAATGGAGGCGTTGACTCTTTGTGAGGTAGTAGCGCCATGTAACAACACACTGTAAGAACATGCTCCCAACTGGGTCTATGCACCTGTATGTTCTCGGTCTCTTGTGCTCAAAGTGTTATCTGAAAGAAATAGCAAAAGGACCAAAGAATTTCCTCCAATATTCACCCTAGTTAGCCAGAAAAAGGAAACAATACATCATAATAATTAATAAGAACAACAAGATAATAAACACAGGAAAGTTACATTGTTTTACAATAAGGAGAAAGGAAAAAGGCAAAGATAGTCCCAAGGTTGGATGTCAAAAATGGTAGAAATGAGGGAAGAAATCTTAGGAAATAAGTACAAAAATGACACCCAACATCTCCCCCCAGCTGAAGTAATTTCATGTCCTCATGCAGAAAAAATCAACGTCCTCGATAATATCTCTTCTGTAGATCAGTGAAGTCATAGGCATCGGTTGTATCTTCATTCGGAAATTTGTACCCTACAATAGCCACTATCTATCTTGTGCATGATTCTTCTTCATAATCGTTCACTGCATATTGTTCCTCGTATTCATCTACTAGAAGCCATGTCAAAGGATATTTGAAATTCAATCCAATCGAGGAAGTGCCAAGGGAATTTAGTACGTGGGCGTATGCAGGTATATGTGTAGTGGCAACTAAGAAATTCAGAAATACAAAAGGATCTCCTTCCAACAATTCAACACTACTAGCTTCAATGCATTTTAGGCATCCTGTCAGTGCTTGGCTCTTCATTTTGTGCAAACTCATTGAGGTAGAAATCCACAATTCTTCTCCTATAGGAAACAACTAGTTTCTGATGGTAGGACACCCTGCCAAAACCCACATTATCCACTCTCAAATCTCTATATAAAATTTCCTTTCAAATTCATGCCCAATAAAACTTAAAATCTGAGAAATATTTAATAAGCATGCGGAAGCTTCTTTATCTCAAATCTCTGATTTGAGATATTGAAATGAAATATCTTATGGTTATAAACCACAATCTCCACTATGCATAAAATGCACACACCCAGTTCTATTCTCAATCTGGGAAAATTAATTTAAATTGTGGGATCTTCACTTTTCTTTCAAGCCTATGGTCAATACCATAGTCAAACCTATTTGTTGAATGGGAATTAATATTTCAAAACATTGGAATAACACCAACTCAAACTTGGATAACCAACCAAACCAAAACTTATTGATTATATCGGCCAACACATATATCAGTTCTTTTCATTATTCATCATCGACTTGATTTAAACCCAAAACCCATTTAACTTCCAGAACAAGACCTTTTTATTAATGAGCCCACAACAACTATACCACTTACCTTGCGCTAACACTTGCGCAGCTCCAGTTATGATCCCATGGTCATTCTGCTCTCGCGCTTCAACACCAAGTTGGGCACACATCCGACGATCATCACGCAACTTAAAACTTCAGACTTTAACCAACAAATATCATGCGATAAAAGTAGTTTTTAATGACCACCTTATGCCACATGTTGGACGCTAACCGATATCGCGTTCCAATTTGCAAAACAACTTACCATTTGCAAAGGTGCGCGAGACCACTAGTATTGGGTCTTCAAACTTCCTTTCATAGTTCTGACTTCTTCTTGCTCAAGGTTCCATTTCTTCATTCCAACTGCGCCATCAAATTCTGGTCCTGATTTAGTGAAATGTTAATTCACAGCTCCATACAATGTGATTCAATTCGACTCACAGAATATGTTCACACTCAAACAGGTTTTAAACAACCAACCCTACACTTCTTTCTCCTGCTGTGATATCAACCCTCAATAGGTCGGCTCCTTGTCGTTGTTCTTAACCTGCAAATCTATGCCAAGCTATTCATCAATTCGAATCATAACACAGTTCCGACATTGTGAATTAGAAGTCGATTCCAATTTAGACAAGACAATTACAAAATTTGATCTTGTCTCTCATCAACGATCTCTTAATTGGCTATGCCTTCAATATTCTGAATAGGTTTAAATAAACCCCAACATTTAACCAACACACGGTTAAATCGCTATGCCCAATATTTGTATTGATCGATCTAAATTAATTGTGTTGCATTCGACTTATGTGAATCCCCTTCATGCGTTCTTTGAAGCTTCCCTTCGACAAACAGAGAGACTATCTCCATTCCATTTCATTCATCAGATCCAATCGTATTGGTTATACAAGATAAAACACTCAATAAACCCCAAAATTCTTATTCAACCGCGCCATTAACTTTAGTAAGGGATCTTCGCCCATTGCCATCAAGTCCAATATTTGGTGATTTGGTTCAACACTTAACACATGCTTTTAAACTAACCTTCAATGATCCACCAATGCGTCGTTCAAATCGACCCTTCATGAATTCAGTCCAGAATCATGGTAATTGACTTCAACTTTCCCATTAGAACAGAGCATCATTTAAAAAACCCAATTTACAGAGTCTTATTCATACATATTTAACGGAGATTCAAAACATTCTCACACAGAAATTAATCAACCAATGTTCATGTAATACTGAAACAAATCATTTCATAGATACAAATGAATCCACTTACAAAACTTCTTGTTTTGGCCAGGTCTTCAAAATCAAATGTCCCTTCTACACTGCCCATAGGTTTACAGGAACAAACCTTGTTTGCCCAACCCTAAAGAACTCTCTGCAGCTCTATATGCTTAATGCCTCTAAGGCTTATTTATACAAACTAATAATAAATCGATTCAACTCCCTTAATGCTCAACAAATCTCTTGAAATTCTAGGTTTCCTAAATCTAGACTAAATCCCTAAATTTGTTGGCACTGACTCTAATTTCATTCCTAAATCTGAATTGTCTCTTCATATTCCCAACTAATTAGATTCCCTCATGTTCTCCAATCATTTGGAAACATTTACAATTCTCCCTCAATATTTAATTAAAATCACTCAATTTATTTAAGGATTACATAAGAAATTAAAAACATTAGACCCCCTATGTCTACAATGCCCTTGCATCAGACTCCCAAGGTCAAAATTAATCATGATCTGCTGATCATGTGCCTTCAGTCCTTGTCTTCCTGGATCCCAAACATTTTTCTGCAACTGATCATATGCTGCAATATTCTTCTGTTGTACTTCTCCAGGTTTCCATACATTATTCTGCATCTTCCCACTTGTTATGCTTTTACAGTCTGTGACTGTCTTTCTCTTGCTGTTGCTGCTTCTTTGTTTTCTTGCTGTTGTCTTCTTCTGAGACACCTTCACCATCAGCTTTCTTATCAATTCAATTTCATGATCTAATATGTCTTATGACTGTTGGATACTACTCCATCTTGATTGCTGAAATTCTACTTCTACTTTTACTCCAGCTCTTGCTCTTAATTGCTGAGCCCTTGCAACTACCCTATCATCCATACCCTCTTGTTTTCTGCAACAGAAAAACTCTTCCTGATTTTCATTTATGACAATGTCTTCATTCTCTGCCTTCAGCAATTCTTTGGACTGGTATTTAAATTTCCAGTCACTATCATCATCTCTTTTCTTCTCCTGGACCAAACATTCATTAGTCCTTTCATCAGTACCTACAATCATAAAACAAACATAAAAATTATAAACTCTTTGTGCCTTTTCCTCCTCCAGCAACACCCCAATGTGTTTCTCTATCATTTCTTCCAGCAACACTTCAATCTGCTGCTCTGTCATCAGCACATCGATATGCTGATTCCAATCCTCCAAATAGTTCCTGAGATTGTCAGCTAGTCTCTCTCCTGCATCATCCTTCTCAAGGATGTCTCCTTGCACTGGTTCATAAAAATGAACCTCCTCACTCTCACTCAACTCTGCCTTTACAATCTAAACACCTTTTCTCTGTGTTTCTATCCTCTACTCCAGAACACTTAACTCATGCCACAAATCTATCATCTCATCTGATAAAATCTCTGTACAATCTTCACTACCTTCACAAGCCCAGTTTCTTGCTGTCACTACTTCTTCATCCTTCATCACAATAGAATTCCAATCTTCCACTTCTGCAACAATTTTAGTTATTTATCCATCACTTTTCACTTGGCCATTTAATAAAATCAATTTGTCATTATCATCATTAACAACAAATTTGTCATCATCAAACACAACTTCATTGAAACAATCTCTTTCAGAAAACAAGGAATCTATGAATTCCTTTTGTTGCAGTAATTCAATCTGATCTTCATCTGAAAGATAATCATCCCTCTTTTTCCTGTGGCAACATTTAACTATTTGAATACATTTTCTACATCACATAGGCTAATTTGTTAGGAATTACTGCAGAAATAAAATATTTACCGAGAGAATAATACACATACAAAACCCAACAACAAATCACATAAACATAAACACAATGTTTAACCAGGAAAACCCCAAATCTGGGGAAAACCCAACCAATGAAATTTCATTAACCATTGGCCAAAAAACCCTGGCCAATCCGGCCAAGTGAGCCTTCACCACTCACCTCCAGGCCTACCTTACAATGAAGTATTCCCAGCCTCTTATAGGCTCCATTACATGTAATACCATGGGCCAAAACCATGGGTGCACAAAACCATGTGCCCCAAAACCACTACTATCTACCCTAGTCAACATTGACTCTACCCCGAGTCATGTTTACCTAACAATTACCCCCTTAAACTTGACTTGGGGATTATTTACTAAATCCAGCCAAACCTACTAAATGAGACAACACCGCTCACTCTAGCTCTTCCCCCCTCAAATTTTTACCTAGGGTAATTGTAAACTTGACATCCCCCCTATCACCTAGGTCTAACCCAGACTTTACCAGAGATTACCCAGGGGTACGCATGCCATACCAGGTCTTACAGCAGTATGCCCATTTACATGTAAAAAATTAACTCCATTATAATAATATTTTTTTTGTTTCATTGTTGCTCTTTGTACATATGAAATCAATGTCCATATAAAAAGAACCCATCTACCGGATTACATGGGTCACCAACCTCTGCAACCACTAGTCCTCTAGGAGTTCTCTTTAGATACATGGTTCATCAATTAATTAATCCACGTGCAAACATCCTCTCATCTCTGAATTTCTTGAACCAACTTCTTATCACTGCTAGTCACCAGACCAAATCTGAGTTGTGGAAGCACCATTGTTCTCTTTATCCATTGAGAAACCCTCCATGGAATTCCCCATGGAATCAATCAATTGGATATTTCCTATTTCCTAGAAACACCATGCTCTGTATGGCCAGATCTGCAAAAGGCTGCATTGATTTCTCCATTCATAGGCCAATAAAACCCTTGGCTACAAAAGCATCCCTTTGAAGCCAAATATGGCTCTGATACCATTTGTTAGGAATTACTGCAGAAATAAAATATTTACCGAGAGAATAATACACATACAAAACCCAACAACAAATCACATAAACATAAACACAATGTTTAACTAGGAAAACCCCAAATCTGGGGAAAAACCCAACCAATGAAATTTGATTAACCATTGGCCAAAAAAACCTGGCCAATCCGGCCATGTGAGTCTTCACCACTCACCTCCAGGCCTACCTTACAATGAATTATTCCCAGCCTCTTATAGGCTCCATTACATGTAATACCATGGCCCAAAACCATGGGTGCACAAAACCATGTGCCCCAAAACCACTACTGTTTACCCTAGTCAACATTGACTCTACCCCGAGTCATGTTTACTTAACACTGTCTTCTTCAATACCTGCATTCACACAAATCTTGTCAGTTTTAAAACCATAAGACCCCATGGTCTCATTTGATGATTTGATAATCAAATCCTCTTGTTGTTCCAATTCTTCTATACATTTCAGAAATTCTTCAATGGTCTTCTCTTCAGTTTCTTCGAGATGTCCAATTTACTGCTCAATTTCTAGCTTCTAGCCATCATCATAAGTTAAATCTCCTTTGCTTCCAATATGTTGGAAAGCAAAACTTTTCTCCAACTGTGTATGGACATTTTTAAAAGATCTAGCTATCCCATTTTCCTCCTCAGTGACAACATCAGCAATTTTTCCTTCTCCACATGTTTTTCCTCCAAACATACAAAAATTATCAGATGTAAAGCTATTCAACCTCTTGGCCTCACTTGAAGGTTCAGTCTTCAAGTCCTTCTCCAAATACTCAATCATTATGAGTAATCTTTCTTTCTATTGAGAATGTATCATCTGCTCTCTCTTCATCTGTAGCCTCTGCCACTTCACTCTCTTCTTCATGAGCCAACCAATCCTCTGGCTCTCCTCTATCATCATCTGCAATTTTTTGAACTGCTCCCTGATCTCAACTACCTCTTTCTCGTACTCTTATTTCCTCCACTGTCTCTATATGCCAGCTTTCCTGGCATCATCTTTCTTCATCTTCATCATGTTGTTGTGGCCTTTCTCAGAACCTCTGCAATCTCTGCTATGACTATCAGTAGTCATCTCTTCCTTCATGAGTTCTTACTCACTCATCACAACTTACCTCACAAGTTCTCCTTGTTACAACTTACCTCACCAATCCTCTCTCTGGATCCGGTATTTTGGCAAATACAGGTCCTCTATCTTCAGGAACCTTCTGAGCATTCCTCTCTACTCATTCAGGCTTCACTCTGCAACTTTTTCAAGAACACAACTGTTCCTTTCAACCAACCTCTGTTGGGATTCCTCCAGGTTCTGCCACACTCATTTTCTTTCTCTTCAGAGACCTTCCCTGGCTTCCTTCATCACTTCTTTTCAAAGCTATGATCTTCTTGTTGAGATGCTCTTCACTTGTCTGCAATCTGCATTTGCAAACAAAATTCTTCAAATAGAATAAAAAATACCTCACCTTCAAGGGTTGTTCAACATCCATTTGTAATTGCTTCTGCAATTTCTCCCTATGCTCTGCTGCACTGCACGCTCTCCTGTTAGATTTAAATTTGATCTCTTTGCCATCACCATCACACCTGTGTTCACATCTTCAGAACACATCCTAGAAATCTTCAAAACACTTTGCTTTTAAGCTTCAATTTCTGCCAATCATACCTTCACTACATACTTCTTCAAATCTGCAATCACTCTTAACCAGATTTAAAACTTCAAATTTTCCTCATTACCTTCAGCACACATCTACATTCCAAAAAATTAATTTTCAAAGAGCTTATCCTGCTCTCATACCACTTGATGGCAGGACACCCTACCAAAACCCACATTATCCACTCTCAAATATGTATATAAAAATGCCTTTCAAATTTGTTCCCAATAAAACTCAAAATCTGAGCAATCTTTAATAAGCATGCAGAAGATTCTTTATCTCAAATCTCTGATTTGAGATATTGAAATGAAATCTCTTATGGTTATAAAACCACAATCTCCCTTATGCATAAAATGCACACATCTAGTTCTATTCTCAATCTGGGCAAATTAATTTAAATTGCGGGAGCTTCACTTTTCTTTCAAGCCTATGGTAAATACCTTAGTCAAAAATATTTGTTGAATGGGAATTAATATTTGAAAACCTTGGAATAACACCAACTCAAACTTGGATAACCAACCAAACCAAAACTTATTAATTATATCGGCCAACACATATATCAGTTCGTTTCATTATTCATCATCAACTTGATTTAAACCCAAAACCCATTTAACTTCCGAAACAAGACATTTTATTAACGGGCCCACAGCAACTATACCACTTACCTTGTGTTAACACTTGCGTAGATCTAGTTATGATCCCATGGTCATTCTGCTCTCGCGCTTCAACACCAAGTTGGGCACACATTCGATGATCATCGCGCAACTTAAAACTTTGGACTTTAACCAACAAAGATCACGCGATAAAAGTAGTTTTTAAAAACCACCTTATGCCACGTGTTGGATGTTGACCAATATCGCGTTCCAATTTGAAAAACAACTTACTATTTGGAAAGGTGTGCAAGACCACTAGTATTGGGTCTTCAAACCGCCTTTCATAGTTTTGATTTCTTCTTGCTCAAGGTTTTGTTCCTTCATTCCAACTGCGCCATTGAATTCTGGTCCTGATTTAGTGAAATGTTACAGCTCCACACAATGTGATTCAATTCGACTCCTAGAATATGTTCACACTCGAACAGGTTTTAAACAACCAACCCTGCACTTTCCACTCTTGTTGTGATATCAACCCTCAACAGGTTGGCTCCTCATCGCTGTTCTTAACCTACAAATCTATGCCAAGCTATTCATCAATTCGAATCATAACACAATTCTGGCATTGTGAATTGGAAATCAATTCCAATTTAGACAAGACAATTAAAAAATTTGATCTTGTCTCTCATTGACCATCTCTTAATTGGCTATGCCTTCAATATTCAGAATAGGTTTAAATAAACGCCAACATTTAACCAACACATGATTAAATCGCTATGCCCAATCTCTGTATTGATCGATCTAAATTAATTGTGTTGCATTCGACTTATGTGAATCCCCTTCATGCATTCTTTGAAGCTTCCCTTCAACAGATAGAGATACTATCTCCGTTGCGTTTCATTCATCAGATCCAATCGTATTGGTTATACAAGATAAAACAGTTAATAAACCCCAACATTATTATTCAACTGCGCCATTAACTTTAGTATGGGATCTTCGCCCATTGCCTTCGAATCCAATCTTTGGTGATTTGGTTCAACACTTAACACATGCTTTTAAACTAACCCTCAATGATCCACCAATGTGTCGTTCAAATCGACCCTTCATGCATTTAGTCCAAAATCATGGTAATTGACTTCAACTTTCCCATTAGAACAGAGCATCATTTAAAAACCCAATTTATAGAGACTTATTCATACATAGTTCATGGAGATTCAAAACATTCTCACACAGAAATTAAATCAACCAATTCTCATGTAATACTGGAAAAAATCCTTTCATAGATACAAATGAATCCACTTACAAAAATTCTTGTTTTGGCCAGGTCTTCAAAATCAAATGGCCCTTTTACACTGCTCGTAGGCTTACAGGAACAAACCCTGTTTTCCCAACCCTAAAGCACTCTCTGCAGCTCTATATGCTTAATGCATCTAAGGCTTATTTATACAAATTAATAATAAATCGATTCAGCTCCCTTAACACTCAACAAAACTCTTGAAATTCTAGATTTCCTAAATCTAGACTAAATCCTTAAATTTGTTGAAACTGACTCTAATTTCATTCCTAAATTTGAACTGTCTCTTCATATTCCCAACTAATTAGATTCCCTCATGTTCTCCAATCATTTGGAAACATTTACAATTATCCCTCAATATTTAATTAAAATCACTCAATTTATTTAAGGATTACATAAGAAATTAAAAACATCAGACCCCCTATGTCTACAAAAATACAAAGTATTTTTCGGAACCTAATGCCCCTACATCAGTTTCCTTATTCCAGGTGTACTTAAAATCCTTCTGAATTCCCACCTCAGTTCAGCGGCCTTGCCTGGTTCAGCTCGAATCCATAGCGCTATCTTTTCTTAATTAATCTCCATGGATTTTGTGGACAGATACCACTCGATCTAATTCCTCCTAAATGAAACAAAATCATGTAATTGCAAGTCTTCGATATATGAGAATATTGTTTCTACCATTTGCATACTAGCGTGCTCACAAATAATGTTTTTCAAAAATAGCTCGCATAGCAAGCTCTGTTGATCAAAATCAAAAGCGCGAAAAAACATCTAAAACGGTGCTGGTAAAAGTACACACATAGGGCCTATCTTCCATAATAGATTTTAACTAAAACAAATAGTAATGTTCCCATAGAAAAACAAGGTAGGAGGAGGAATGTTTCCTGCACCCCAACAAGTTGAGGGAAAGGTCATGAAGCCTCCTTTTATCATTAGTCAAATCATGAACCTGCTGTTGCAACATCAGCAATTGTTCCTCTTGTATCTTTTCATCTTCCTTCTGCTTCCATTCATACCAGCCTCTATTCAATTCTTCCTTTGTCCATTTCTCTTGTAGGGCACCTATTTTCATCTGATGTTCTTTTAGTGAGATCATTCCCTCCTACAGGGAAAGTTCCTCTTGTTTCTATTTCTTCAACTCAGATACTAGTGAAATCTTCTCGGAACTTCATCCCATAGTAGGACCCGACATTCCACTACATCGAATATTCCACTACATTCAATATCAATGGCAAGGGTGACAACCTCTCTAGGGTGGGACTGCTCCACCTTAACTACTGGTTCTTGTGTAACAACAACGTCATAGGTGGGTTCTTGTGTAGCAGTCTCCTTTGTTTCACCTTGGTTAGCCTCTGTATTCACCATTGGTTCCTCTGTAACAGTAGTAGCCTCTACAAGTTCTTGTGTGTTGGCTTCTAGGTCAATTAGCATGGGAGGCTATGCTTTAAATGTTGGTTCTTGTGTAACAAAAATATTTTCAACAGGTTCTTGTGGAGTAGCCTCCCCAGGCTTCGTTTTAGTCTCCCTTGACTAGGTGCTTACCCGACAAACTCTATACCCTATTGCTACTAACTTTTGGGCACATGTCACGCATACAGATCATGGATTTTTCTCCCCCCCAGCTTTCTTGACAGCTTCAACTAGGGTCTCAATCCATGAGGTTTCTAATTTCCCAACTTTGGCCAATCTCTGCTTTAATTGTTCATTTTATTTGTTTAAATCTTCAATTTCTGAATGCAAAGTATGAGTTTCGTTCCTACCTGGAGAGGAGGGTTCTTTTTCTTCTTCTTCCAGCTCTTCTGCCTTTTCCTACTTCTCAGTTTCTAGTGACAGTTCTGCTGGCATCTGAATCTTCACCATTTGTTTCAGTCATTTGTCTCCAATCGGCTTATCAATGGGCCTCTTCCCAATTCTGGCCTCAGTGGACCGTGTTTGGACTCCAGCCTCTTCATGAATTTTTCCGAATGTTTCAGCTTGTTTCCCCCAGCTCGTCTTTGGTATTTTTCCATTTAAACTCTTCCTAGATCTTTCTTTGGTTTAAGGCATCCAACACAATCAGTTTGATAAGACCATGGTTGGTAATACAAGCTTCGGAATGTGTTGCTGATTTGGCTGTTGCAACCATATGCTTGATATTTATCAGAAGGAAATATGGAAGATTGATATTTTTTTGGTGTTGAAGATGGTTCAATAAAGGAAAGTGGTAATTGAAGAAAATTGTAGACCTTCCCTCATAGGTAATTTACTTTATCAAATTCAGGGCAACATTTTCCCAAGGTTGGGGAAGTGATAGTCTATCAACCCCTCTTCCTTTATTCTCCAGTTTTTCTTCTCCTACAAGGAAATCATCCTTTAGATAAGGATCATTAACCTTCCTGTTAAACCATCTTCTACCCTTGGTCAGAAATGTCGTGACTCGGGAGACAACTTCTTATGCAACTTCGATCTACAGACCCCTAACTTGGGTTTGATGATCGTTCAAATTCATGGAAAATTCCATCGTAATTGTTTCATCTGAGCCTTGCAATATTTGAAAGTACTTGAGCCACCCAATGTCCCTAAATATCTGATATGGTTATGGGAAAATCTACAAAGCTTCAATGGAGTCTGACTCATCCTCCCATCTTGTTGTTATCCTCAACTAATCCTTAAGCTCAACCAACCAGGATATCGACACGCTCCTTGCTACCTCCCAACAACCTACTCTGCTATATTGGATTGAGAATCTCGACTGAGGATGCACGAACTTCTAGCGGAGGGGGATGACGGAATGTCATGGCGCGAGTTGAAAAGATTTTTTATCGCTGATTCATACTCACACATACTTTCTATTAATGTCCAATTATGTAAAGTGACGTGCTTCGAGTGCAAATCCCCTTTTCAGCAAGATCCAGTCATGATTGGTGGTCATAGTATTTAATTCAATGCATGCAGGATTTAATGGTAACTTTAAGGTTAATGGATTGCTTGTAATCATGACAATATTTAACCCCCCCCCCCATATAATGATGATGGTAGTCCACGACTCTGAAAATGATTGTTATTAATCTTGCCATAATCATGAAATTATTAGAGGATGGTGATGTTACCTTTTTAGTGACGTACCTGAGAAGATGTGGAGGAAGAACTTGATATAATGGTGTGATTTCTCCAGCGGTCATGGAAGTATCCTTTAAAAATCATAATAATTGCTTCATATCAGGATGGAGGCCAAGATTCAAAACAATGTTCACAGTTGTCGGTTGTTACGTATGTAACAACCAAGACAACCACTGGGCTATCCTTCGTAAATCATTTGGTTAGGAGAAAAAAATACTAAAAACAATTGGGTAACATCATCTTTATAGAATATGCAGGAAAGAAAGGATGATGTTTTGGAAAAATGGGTGTAACAGTTGCCATAATAATGTTTTTCAACTGCTACCAATTGTCTGGCTATGCCCCAAAATTGTTTTTCACAGTCAGGCTCTTTTATTATTATTATTATTATTATTATTATTATTATTATTATATAATATATGTAACAATCACCACAATAGTGGTTTTCAGTTGTTACACTTATTGGAAATTCAAGGTTTGGGTTGCACAGGGGAACATCCCCCTATTGATGTAACATGAAGATCAGAGTCTGTGACAATGTTAATAAATGAATCCTTCAAAGAATTTTGATGATATAATCTTATACAGTGGCCATTAACCAGTAACAGTGTCTTAGCATTATCAATGGTGACAAATTTTACAGTGCCATTGTTAAATACTGTGTCTACTTCGTAAGGACCTAGCCATCTAGTGCAGAGCTTTCCCTTGAAATTCTTGAATCTTGAATCATACAAGAGAGCCCAATCTCCTTTATGAAATGTATTCTTCTTAATGAACCTATCATGCCATATAGATCTTTGCTTCTAAATGATCTTTGTCTGTTCAATGGCAACCAGTCGTCTCTCTTCCAACTCATTGATCTGGTTCAACCTTTTTCCTTGTGTTGTACTTAAATCCAGATTGACCTACAATGTTGTTCTCAATGTTTTTATTTAAAACTCTATGGGGAATAAGGGATTCTTACCATACACCAATTATTAGGTTGAGAATCCCATAGTGTTCCTCTATGTTGTCATGTAAGCCCACAATACCTTGGAATTTTTTCAGCTCAATTCTTTCGGTGGCTAGCTACTCTCTTTGTCAGAATCCCATCAATAATTTTGTTGGTGCTCTCCACTTGACCATTCTCTTGCAGATGATAAGGTGAAGTGATCTTGTGATGAATTATATACTTCTCAACCAGTTTCTGAATCAAATGAGATGTAAATTGGGGCCCTCCATCCTTCACTATCTCCCTGGACATCCCAAAACGAGGAAAAATATCTTCGAACAAGAAGTCTAAAACAGTCTGCTCTATAGCTCTAGTTAATGCCTTTTCTTCAACCCACTTTGTGACGTAATCTGTAGAGACAAATATATATGATGTCTATTTTTAGGAAGGATTTATTGGCCCTACGAAATCTAGGGTCGAATTCTCAAATGTCTCTATCACTACTTGAGGTTGTAATGGAATCTCCTTTGATTGCAAAGGTTGGCCCATCCTTTGGCAGCTATCACACTCCTTTACAAGTTTCTTATCATCTTGGAATATAGTTGGACAGTAGTACCTTGTTGAGAGAACTTTTTACCTCATGCTCTTGTCCGTGAAGTGCCCTCCACAGGGCTCCTCATGCCAAGCCTTCAAGGTATCAAAAATCTCATCTTCTCTAATGCAATGTCAAATTTGAAAGTCTGGTCCAGTGTGATGGAGATTGCCCTCTATCCAGGAGTAAGTGGCACTTTGTTGTATGATCTTCCTTATTTATCTGGAAGATAAATGATGTAGGCATTTACCTATAGCAAGATAGTTGGCTATATCTACATATCATGGTGAGTGAGTAGATATGGCAAAAAGATACTCATCTGGAAAAGAATCCTCAGTAGGAGTGAAATTATCACCTATGGTTAACTTAGAAAGGAAATCAGCAACTACATTTTATTTTCCAGGTTTATCAAGAATAGTGATATCAAATTCCTGTAACAGCAATAACCATCATGTAAATATACCATTGGTAATAGGATTATTCATTAAAAATCGAATGGAAGAGTGGTAAGTGTGAACAAATACTTGATACTCGGTGATGAAATGCCGAAACTTATTGATAGCATGCACTACTGCTAGGAATTCTTTCTTGGTCACTCTATAATTTAGCTCAGCTGGAGTTAAACTCTTGTTGATATCATAGATGGTATAAGGCTTATTTTCCTCCAGCTGACCCAAAACCACACCTACAGCTATGTTAGATGCATCTGTAGAGAAATGAAATGGAAGTTTCCAATTTGGTCCTCATAAAACAGGTGGTGTTGTTACACAGTTCTTTAGCTTAAAAGAGTCTTGCTCAATCTTCCCTTTCCACACAAATTCCACATCTTTCATAACAAAGAAAAAAAAGGAGATGTGATCTTTGAAAAAAATTATATAAATCTTCTATAGTACCCTGCATGTCCCAGAAAGCTACGTACCTCCTTTTGAGTCTCGAGAGTTGAAATTTTTGAGATTACCTCAATTTTTGCAGGGTCTACCTTCTTTCCATCTGCCGAAATGAAGTGTCACAACACAATTACCTCAGTCATAATCATGTGGTACTTCTCGGTGCTCAAAGAAACATTAGTTTGTACACAACGTTCCGACACCTTTTCCAAATTAATTAATGTAGTTTCAAAAGCATCGACATAGGGTGTAAAATCATCCACGAAAATTTCAAGGCAGTCATTCAACATATCTAAAATGATACTCAATATTTCCCTTTGAAAGGTTGCAGGTGAATTGCAGAGGCCAAAAGAAAGGAATCTGTACACAAAGTTACCCCATGGACAATTAAAGGTTGTCTTTTCTTGGTCTTCTAGAGCAATTTGTATTTGGTTATAGCCACTGAACCCATCTAGGAATGAAAAAAACTTTTTCCCAGAAAGAGTATCCAAGACCTGATTTACACATGGTAAAGGAAAATGGTCCTTTTGGGTGGCCTTGATAAGTTCTCTATAATCTACACAGACTCTCCATTTGCCAATATTTTTTGGAACAATGACGATCAGAGACACACACTGACTGTCGACGATGGGATAGATGAAGTTATAATTAAGGAGGTTCTGTAATTCGCCTTTCACTATCTCCTTAAGTATAGGATTCATTCGGCATTGTGGTTGTCTAACTGGTTTGCAGCCATATTTAAGGTAAATGTGGTGAGTGCACAGGAAAAGATGGATTCTTGTCATATCAGTGTAATCCCATGCAAATGCCTTTTTATACTTATGTAATAGTTTTATCAGCAATCTATTCTTTTCTGCTGTCAAATTAGGATTAATTTTTAAATGTTTACCTGGCTAAATTTCGAGAAGATTGTTTTCAGTATGCAGATTGGTTCTCATATTTTCAATATCTACCTCATCTACCACATCCTCCTCCCTATAATCTCCAATGGAAGAAACAGAAAGTGAATTTCTAATAAAACCATTAATAATGCCATCCTTTGTTTCATCCTTAAAATATTTTTATTTTCCAAGTGTGAGGAGAGGTACGGAGAAATTAGATTCAGGTTCAAATTCATCCCACCAGGGACTAGTCAAATCCATGTGTGGTTTCGTTGAGGGTAAAGGTTCATATTTTTAGTGGATTGCACATGTGATAATCATAGATCTGGATCTACATCCGATAAATGTATCTGTAGTGGCTAGCTACGGCCTTCCAAAAATTAAAGGATGAACCCCCAGGTTGGATTTGGTTTACAAAATGAGAAAATCAGTTGGATATCTCCAAGAAGCTACAATAATCACCACATCTTCTATCATTCCTTCAGTTTTGACATAGGACCTATCTGCTAATTAAAGTACCATGGGTGTAGGTCTGATTCCATGAAGTCTAAGGGAGTTAAAAGGATCCTTGGTCATTACATTAATGGCCACCCCCAAATCGATCAGAGTATTAGTTATGGGTTGGTCATCAATATGGATAGTCACTATAGGATTTTGAGGGTAGTTATATTTAGTTAACAAAGGTTGATCAATCATTAGTTCGGATAGTTTCCCCATAACATGGATAGTAGAAGGGTCCTTCGGCTTCCTCTCGAGGTTTTTAACACAGATCACTCACTGTTTTGGCATAACTAGGCACTTCCTTGAGAGCTTGTAATAGCGGAATCCACACATACAACTTCTTTAATTCCTTGAGAAACTCTTATTCAGGTTGTGAGGCTGGGCCAATTTCAATTAATCATTGAGGTTATGGAGGATCCTGAGCTCTTACAACTAATTCAGTTGTCACAGATGCACTAGCCCTACTTGAATTGGTTATTGTAGGAACAACATACCTTTCCGATCTAGTTGCTACATGTGTAATAGTTGGTATTGTATTAGCTTTTACAGGTGTAAAATTCATTTCAGAATCATCTATACCCCTTCTAGGTGACTCACTTTCTTCCACAGTAATGATAGGAATTTTTCCAGGTCTGATTACTTTTCCCGGTCAAATTTGAATCTCATTGAGCCCAATAGGAGTAATAAGGTAAGTTTGGAAAGTAGACGAGGTGTTTATGCTCCAGGCCACCTTGTTATTCAGATTGGGGTTAGGTTTCATGGGCAATTGGGGTCGGATATGAGGTGCAAGAGTTTGGACAGGAGGTAGTTGTAAATGTTGTTGTTGCATTGATAGTGGATAGGGGGCTGGACCTTGGCCATTCTCTCTCCAATTCTGATTCCAAGGATAAGATTGTGACGTAGGATATTGCATCGGTGGAGGGGAAGGCCATTGGTTCCTGGGTGAAGGAAATTGTGTTGAGGAAGGAGTAGTATATGCCCATGGAAATTTATGAGCATTATAAACATTATTCTGAGGATTAAAAGAGGAAATATCAAGAGACATACCTATAGGTCACAGCTACCATGGTCTCTTTGATCCAATTATGTAGGAATACTAGACTTCCTCACTGGATTCCGTAAGAACTGGTTTCAGTCTGGGTAGTCCTGGGAATTGATCAGTGGAATGCGCCAACTCACAAATGTTGCACAAGCTAATGTTCTTCAGTTCACATTCCCTTTGTAGATGTTTCTTTTTGCATTGAGGATAGAATTTTTCCAAAGCTTCTTTAGCTTCTACTTGTGCTTTCCTGACTTGTACTGTGGTGATTTGGGAAGATAGAGTACTGAGGATATTGATTTTAAAATCGTCAAATAGATTCTCGATATCTACTCTAGTTACTCCTCCACTTGTGGACTTATGTATCTGGACTGAAGGGTCCCAAACTAAACTAATTCCCTTGGTCGATCCTCTTGAACCCTGTAGACAGAGCTTCATTATTCCTTCAAGTGATTCTTGTGATATGTCACCTTTTCCCAACATATTTAAATATTCCATACATTCATCTCTCATACCTCTTAGAAATATTATTTTTAGGATTTCCGGGGCTAAGTCACCAAACATAGACTTTTGTAAATTATAATGGAATCATTCCATGTAGCCTTCCAAGCTCTCCTATTCCTTCTGTGTAATTCTAAAGATTTATTCCTTCAAATCCCTGGTTCAAAAGTAATCTTCATACTTGGAGAGGAATGTGTCCTTCATGTCACTCTAGGTTCGGATCGTGCTAGCACCCACTCTCATGAACCATCTCAATGTTTCTCCTTTTAGAGTAGCAGGAAATAGTTTTAGCTTTTGGCCATCCAAATTGCAGTCGTAAATTCTACACAGGACATTTAACTCGAACATGACAGTGTCAGGATCTTTGATGACCATCCCTTGAAAGGATGGTAGAGATAAGGGAATATTTTTAATAGGAGCTTCATCTCTTGTTTACGGTATTGGGAATTCAAAAGTAACAGAACCATCTGTTTTAGGATTTTCATCCCCCATATTTGATCCTTCCTGATGAGATGAGTTTACCTCATAATGTACAAGGGATTGACAAATGGATAAGGGATTAGGATGCTACAGGACCAGCTGCTTCATTGCACTACCTGAATCTAGATGATGATAATAATATAAGCTTTGTTTCGGTTCAGCCCTTGACTATCCTTCACTGGTTTCTCCTTGTCCTTCAATTCTCAGATTCTGATCAAAGTGAGAGACCTCCTTGGTGATAGCAGGAAGAGATTTAAAGATGATGTCAAGAAATAACTTATAAGTTTGTTAAGGCAACACTTTTTCACTATAGAAAAGGACAAGTTTAGAGAGTATTAATGAGAAGACAAGCTCCTCAAGCACAGTCACAGGTCTACAAAATGATCACAAAAAGAGAGAAGGAAGCTAAAAGTCAAATAATAAATCGAATAGAGCCTCAGTGCTACTGCTAAGGGTTTAAAAGTGCCAAACTCCAAAGGACATGTAAGGGCCAAAAACATTGTTGTTATGACACCACCAGCAAACAGAAATGGCCAAATGAAGGTAGTGATAAATTTGACTAAAAAGGCTAAGGTTTTTGTGCAGGAAGGATTCATCATGCTGCTAAAAAATCAGTGGCCAAAGATAGATGAAATCACTTTTTAAAGGGATCACCAACAAAGGTCACTTTTTGTTTAAAAGACACCTCCTACACAAGAGAAAGGAAATATCAGTGAAGGTAAAGAAAGAAGGGAAAACCAAAAATAAACCATAGTAAAGTGGGTTTTTCATTTTAATTTTTCAGAAGGGTATAAAAGACAGGGTTATCATTTAAATCATTTTCCATATGCAAAGAAAGGGATAAAATCTCCAAGCAAATAAAACAGGGTTTTAGGAGAAGTTCTAGGAGAAGGAAACCCTGCACTACGGTCCTGTTGAGCTGCACTATGCTCCTGTATCCTCCCCCAGTGCATTTTTCTACACAGTGTTGCCTCCTGTAGCAGCATGTTGCACGCCTATATAAACGGTATCATGCAAAAGCCGCCCAACCTGTTCATGCCTACCCGAAATTTTCCCGGCACACCATGTTATGCTCCTGTGCATTCAGAAGCAGCCCCGGAGACCTGAATCAACATGTAGAAGGTGCTCGTGTTGTGCTCCTATGCGTTTAGCAGCGACCCAAGAGACCCGACTCAGCGTGCAGGAACCGCTTGTGCTACGCTCCTGCGCGTTCAAAACTGTCAGCCACCCGACACGCCTGTGCTGCACTCCTGGACATGCAGAGACCGCCTGAGCGCTACGCTCCTGGGCATACAACTTGCAAAAGGCGCCCTACTGACTCATGCTATGCTCCTATGACTTTTTCAGCTATAAGTTTTTGAAGGTACTTTGTTTCTCCCTCTTTTGTCATACTTTCTGAGGATGAAATATAGAAAATTATGAAGAGTGGACTTAAAAGGAGTGTGGAAAAACCCTAAGGATGGAGGAAAACCCCAAATTCTTTGCTAAACAAATCCCTTGTTCAAAGGGCGCCCATCCATTTTCATATTAAGAGCACACTGAGGCCAATTTTTTTTTTCTTCATTCATATTTCCCCTCCATTTGCAGTCACCAGCTGTCTCATTCTCATCTCACTTACCCTCTCCATTTCATCTCCTAACAAGATCAGGGTCTTGTTTTCGAAGCAAACAAAGGACAAAATGCCTAGGGAAGGTAGTGTTGACAGTGGTGAAAAAGGCCAAAGGCCTAAAAAACTGTAGAGGAAGGGTGGGAAAGAAAATAGGTTTGACCCTATAAGTACTAAAGAATTGATAGCTTGTCCTACTATAGTTTCATATTTCCAAGAAGTAGGGTGCTATGAGTTCTGTGAGAAAGTGAAGAGAGTACTAAGTCACCCTCAGTTGACCAAGATTTTTTTCATAAACCTCCATGACCACCAAGTACATCTAGCTGGAGTGAACTTTGAACTGACCACCAGTGCAATTTTATGGCCAATGGAATACCTTGGATGGGAGAAAAGTGGTTCAAACAAGTGTATCTGGACCTAAGCCACTATCATCCTTTCTTAAAACCAAGTTTCCAAACTGATTGCAAGACCAATTTCCCCTTTTCTCATCTACTGGACAGGTATGCTCCTTTAATCAAGATCATTTTGAAATACTTCACCTGTGAGGGTAGGTTTTCCAGAGTATATTCCTACCATATAAGACTCCTCATGCATTTCACTAGGGCCAAGCTACTACATTTTCCCTACTACCTTTGTAAAAGTATTGAGAAAATTTCATCCATTGTGAAAAATAGGCCTCCCTCCCAACGAATGTCAAGTCTTTTTTATAATTCCCTCATCAAGATGATTGTCTTACACCAATTAGAGCAACAAGGCATCCCATGGGAATTTTTCACCGCCCATGATATTTTCACAAGCCCATAGCTTCTTCCTCTGCAAAATTTACCATCATCATCTCAAATTCCTCGTCACACACCTCCATCACCCTCCACTAACCATGATTCATCCTCTTCATATGAATCCTCTCCCCAAACAAGCCTCCCTCTTTCACCTTCTCCTAAAAAATCAGAACATGAAGAAAGAAGTGAAGAAGAGGAAAGTGAAAATGAAGAGAGTGATGACAAAGAGGCAGAAGATAGTGAACCGAATGAAGATAATGCAAGCTATGAAATAGAGGCTGAGTTTGAAAGTGAGGACCATAGGAAAGAAAATCAAGAGGAGGATAATAATGAAGATGAATATGTACCAAGCAATGATGAAGACACCTCTAGCATTGTAAATACAGAGGATGACAGTCATAAATATCTTGGCAGTGATGCTAGCATAAGAGAAAGTGAAAATGCCTCTCAAGAAGACAATCAAGAGAAAAGTGAGGAAGACACACATACAAAGATCATTGATGAGGAGAAAAATAGTCCTAAGGTTACCAATGATCAAGGTGTTCAATGAAAATTATTGCACCTTTCCCTCTTACCTATCAAAGAGGAGAGAGACATGTGTTCATTGCCTCCAAAGGGAAAGGGGCCATGCCATCCTCCTCAACTCAAATGATTAAAAAAGGTAAGAAAAAATGAAAGAGGAAGAAGAAAATAATGAAGAGGAAAGAGAGTTCGAACTCATTCACATAGACAATGATGAGGAAAATGAAACAAGAATTGCAAACTCCCTTCTACAAGACAGGAATGCACAAATCAGGGACTTGGAAGCTGCATTAGAGAGAGCTAAAGATTTCATTCACTTCCATCAGATGCAAAAAAAACAAATGAGTGGCCAACAGGCCATCTATGAAGCAAGAGCACTCAAGTACCAGAAAGAGGCTCAAATGGCACAGGTAAATTTGGAGGCATTCATGGGCACCTATAAAATGAAGCTGAAGAGGGTCAAACTAGAAGGAGACCTAAAACAATGGGTCTAAGAAAGTCCTTGGCAAGAGAGAGGGACCAAGAATCAGCCCTAGCAGAGAAAATTCCTCTCCATGACCTCCTTGCAATGGAAATTGAGCATGATAGGGAATCATGGCTTGAGAGGCTAACATACACCTTGAGGCCAAGTTGGAGAAGGCCAACAAATAATTTGACTTGCAAAGGAAAATGGATAAGCATTATGCACAAAGAAACCAATTTGCAAGGAAAAAAACTCAAACTAGCCCAAAATGAGATCTGAGAACTAAAGGAGGAAAAATACCAGGCTAGCCTTGGTATTTTGGCCCAAGATTCTCTACAGGTCTCCCAGGACCCATGAGGCACTCATCAACCAAGTTTGGGAGAAATTGAACAAGTTTTTGTTTTTTGCAAATTTTGAGGCTAGGAGCGCAACACACCTAGTGCTACGCTCTTTTTCAGGGAATATTCAGGAGGGAATGCTTGCATTTTTTGGTTCCTCATCACTCATATAACATTCTCAGAAATATTTAGCTCAATTGGAGTTGGTTTGGTCCATCAAAAGGGTCAAAAACACCCTTTTTTCACCATTCTGCCTGCTTTTCAGGACATGTGCTGCGCTCCTAGAAGTCTTGGAATTTTCACATTTTGGACAGGTTTTAGAGGTGATATTAGAGAACCAAAGGTATATCTGTAAATTATACTTAAAGGGATTTCCAACGAGCCATCACAGAGCCTTTTTTGACATCGGGAAGGTCTCCAAAACACTGCTACAAGAAGACCCATTTTTCTTGTCTCTGTGTTGCGCTCTTGGTAGGCAAATTCAAATTTGACACATAGTGCTATGCTCCTATGGTTGACAAGTCAAAATGTGCATTTATAAATTTTTAGGAGGCTTTTCAGAGCCTAAAGGCTAATTTAATTGCTAAAAATGGCTCAAAAGATATTTATTTTAGATATTTTTGTGCCTTGGGCTTTTCAAAGCCTCAAGGACAATAGAGACACTTCTGATTAGCCAGTAGGATTATAGACACTCTTTTAGGTTTTCCTCCTCATTTATTATTATATATAGCATGAGGATTCATTTTAAATGTTGGATTTTTACGAGTTTTTAGAGCAATAGATGGTTCTTTGAGGTTGAAGAGCAATTTGGTGTTGTGGAGTTTGTGGATGATTTGTCTTGATTGATGATGATGAAGGATTGCTTGTAGGATCCCTAAGTTTAGTTAATGGTGATGTATCTCTAGATTTTTTCGTGTTTCCTTCTTTATCATTATTTCCATCTTCTATATTGCAATAGCTCAGAAAAGTATAGGTTGAGAAAAAAATTTTGAGGCACCTAAGTCCTCTTGTTTGCTATGGTCTTTATGTTTTCCTCTGCTGGGTTAGCTTAAGGAATTATTAGTTGCTCCTTAGGCCCACCTAAACTTTTCTATTTCATTATTGGATTAATATGCTAGTTTAAAAATATGATTCATGGTAAGCCCTACTTGTTTCATGCTATCTAAACTCTGTCTTGAAATCTCTCTTTGATGTATTGATTGTTAGGTTAAGCCAAAGAGGTCTTGTTTCAATCTTTCCCTTTGTACATGCTTATCAGTTTCATCAAAGTTATTTATAGTTTAATGAATGATGTTTAGGAGTTCTCTCTTCATTTATTAAAGCTATTTGTCTCTTATATGTTTTCAAATCTTGAAAGTAGCATCATTGAAGTTAGATAAGTTGTCTTACTTTCTTTGTTCCACTGAATTGTGTATCTTGAATGTTTATTTGTTTAAAGTATTGTCATTGAGTAAATGGTGTGCCCTATCTCATGATTATTATCTTTGCTTATCATTATTCAAGACCTTGTTGTTCATAGGTATTTGAAAAAGGACACTTCACTGCCCTTTTCCCTACCTTGTTTCACAAACTTATTGTCCATTTCACCTCACACATAAACTTTAAAGATCCATTAACACTAGATTTTCCTTGTGATGTACCCCGATTCATTATTGAGATATCAATGACTTCATAGACTCCATAGCCCAATTTATTTTATGACGTCTCACTCCACCTATCCTACTTGATCATCTTACCCAACCAAACAAACAACAAACCCCACACTTAACAACTAGCCTAGAATCAACCATCTAAAGCAAACAAGTTCACATCCTTTGAACATAATAGAGAGAGCCCTCTCTGAGTTCAGGAAGGCTAGGTCCTAGGATTCCAAAGACTAGTCTGATGTTACCCTGTGCATTTGGTCTACCAATATGCTAAATCACCAAACACTAACATAGTGGCGATCACGGTGGGACATTCTGAGTAAGTAACAAGCTTAGACATCCTTAGAAAATTCAGAAGCCCTTATCACACAGTATATATTGATTTATCGCCACCTCATCACTTAACATAATGGAAATCACGGTGGGACCGAGTACATAGTAGCCTAAACACTCTTATACACTCATTTAAACCCTCGGTTAAGCTTAGAAGATCAACTGATAGCCAAAGAGTAGAATCTAACTGACTCACCATCCTAGCAAAACGATGACCCAACTATAGGACATTCTTAAAAACCTTAGGGCTACATATAGGAACTCAAAAAACCCCAAAACATTCATAAATTGGCTTTTTATCAGTATTGGTGGTGGACCATAGACACATATCTTCAAAACAAACTAAAAATATCCACCTGCTGACTCCACTAGCCTCTAGTAGGCCTTATAACTTTACTAGTGTCTATAGACTCCTGTAGGAGCATTTCAAATCAGCCCTAATAAGTCTAGAAGCCTAGTCACACACTATGCGAGTTTAACAACACCTAGAGAGGTCAGACTTCCGCAAGCAGTCATAAAATTTCAGCCTCTCTAAATTTTGAGTTTGAAATCTAGCTTCGTGAAGAATGAGTACCAGATCTCATCTAGACCCAAACCCTCCTACTATATTTGATGACCCAGAAAATATTTTGTGGAAAACTTCAAAAACTGGAAACTTAACTACTGATAGGACTATTCACAAAGCAAGCTCTGTACCTAAACATCTTACAGCCTCGCAAGATCCCCAGTTTGACTTGCATTACACAAGAAAAATGTTCAGAACCAAGTCACAAAGTAGGATCGGCCATACCGACCTTGGGCCCATAGACTTGTAGCAGAGTCCTAGCGGAGAAGCTTCCCCTTCCACACCACCTGATTTCTAACTTCTCCACCGCTTTGGCTCTTTCCATCTCAAGTCTGTCCAAAATCATTCTACGGGTCCAAGTACCTCCGTCACACCCATTCACACCACCACTATTGTAATATTCCTAAATTAGAATGCAGCTAATAGGAATATTAAATTTTTCTTTCAATATCTAGTTTGTTGAATAATTGGCCAAGGAGGCTCATAAGTTTTTAAGTAGGCATAAAATCCCTCACAGTGTGAAAAAGGGATCATGTAATAACTAGATCATACATCCTCATTTCTGAACATGGTTTAAATTATGTGGACAAGGTCAATTTTGACCAAGTCAAAGGCATTAATGTGTGAGGAGTTGATCCTAAATAAAGACATATCAATATGAACAGAGATCAATCTAACTAGTCAAAATGAAGACACCTTGAGTATGAAAATGGATTATGAATGGAGATCTATTCAAGGTTGACTAAATCAAACAGTTTTATAAATATATGAGCATGACTAATGGAGACATCATAATTTTGGTGGAGGTTCCTTTACATGGAAGGAACCTTATAATGGGGTGGGACCCTTGGTGAGGAAGCTCATCAACTATATAATGAAGGGAATGGGAACCATATTGGCATGATTGAATATTATATTTTGTATGTAGTCTATTTATACTCTCTTCATCCTCTATCTGTTTAGCTAATTTTTTTGCACTGTTTGGTGCAAGGGTTTTCTCATGCGAGAATTCCCCACTCTTGCTTGGAGATCTTGTTCAAGAAATCAGAGGAGAGCATTTGGTGCTGCATTTTCCACTATTTGGTGTTAGGCCAAGTATTTACCTTCAGCATCAGTGTATTCCATTTTAGAAACTACATTATTTCTTAAGGTATTGCAGTGGAGTGGTTTAATCCCTTGTTTTGAGAGCTAGTCTCCCAAGAGGAGGATCAACCTTCTTCCAGAAAAGATAGAAAAATGAGCTAAAACCATTTATTTGCATGATCAAACATATTTATGCAGTGCTTCAGCCATACAACATCCTTCAACTATAGATATGTAACAGGAATTTTCATGTATATCATTTCTGTCAAGAAACCCTTACCGGGTCATCTTGGATCTATGTAAAAAGAGACTAGATCTCTGTTTTTGTGTTCTATTGAATAATAAAAAAGGAGATTTGATTTTTCTCTCCATTTTCTAAGTATAACCCTTGATGAAATATGTTGTTTCTTTCTGCAGTAATTTATGTTTGTAGCAGTCTTGGGGTTTCTATGTTTTTAAGTTGTCTTGAACCCGGGAGGCCTATTTAACTAGGAAAAAGACATTTTTTTCCGATCTCCTATTGGATATAAGTGTAATAGTGTTAGATCTAATGGAAACATTGGCTACATTTTCTGTTTATACTTATATTTCTGAAAAAATGTATTTTTCAAGCATGTATTGCTGAGGGTTCCCATTTTGGGATATTACAGTGGTATCAAAGCCTTAATCTTGGCTCAGCCCGTGTTATTCAATTAGTATGGAGTCTCCTCATAGGAAGGAGAAGATCATAAAGAGAGATCAAAGAAAAATCTTATTGTCTAGAGGAAATAGGTTCTCAAAACTTCTATCTCAAACTCTTAAGGGTATAAGCAAGGACATCAAAGAAATGAGGAGGGAAAAAATGAAGATGCCTCAACAAGATATACAAGATCTATATATTAGGAAGGTTCTAAATCCTCATCTTATGGGTATGAGCACTCAGACATGCCATCAAATCTACAACGTTCTATCAGCCACTTCTTCGTGACAAAGAAAAAAAGGAAAGGAAATGTGCCAAGGAGGGAGACTCTTGGTCATTATTTGCAGCAGTATGAAGCTCGATCTATTGGGTTCAAAGAGAAATTAAACTTCCAAGGGTTTTTCAAGATCAAGGAGGAAAGGATCATAAGGATCAAGCAACATGGTGTGGGTAGATTATTTCTATCTACTTTTGATGGATCACCTAAATGTGCAGCTAGGGTTTGGGTGAAGGAGCTAGACAACTATGTGCAACAACATCAAGTTTCAGAAAATGAAGCCATCAAAGTAGCAGTGCTGCATTTTGAGGGTAAGGCTTATGCTTGGTGGTTGTTTGAATCCTTTTCCTTAAAGAAGGAAAATACATCTACTTATGCAAAGTTTATTAGAAGGATAGTGGAAAAGTTTGATGAAAAATCATATGACACATCTTCTATGGAGACTATCAAACCATATCAAACGAAACCTTTGCATGAGTTGGGAGGATCTATAAATCCAACTCCATTTCTAAAAACCCTTTAAGGGGACGTAAACTTGTTTTATACATTGCCAAGGGAAATATTCCCATTGAATGAAGAGCTTTCTTCTGAAGAGGAAGACATGGAGATTCCTCCTTCAAAAGAAGACCAAGATGTAAGGTATCTTATTGATGATGAGGTATTTTCAACTATTGAAGAGGAGGAAGAAAATTTTGGAGATAACAGCATAGTCATGAAAAAAGCACATGTAGTACCTCATGAAGAGTAATATGGAGCACTTGCTCCAAGGAGAGAAACTCTTGCACTCTTGCAAGGAGTTCCAAAGAGTCTCACATATGGAGATTGTGGCATAATCCATGTGCAGCATGTGCCATCATTATCAAATGGTGAGTTCTTGAAGATTAAGGAAGATAAAGGGGATGGAAAGCATCATCTGATGAGGAATATACACCCCTATTTATTTCAGAAGGTTGAAACACAAACAAGGCAGGAAGATCTTTGCAATGTAGGCAAGGACAAATCAATCCATACACCTATACATCCTGCTCTATGTTTTGATGTCTCTTTACATGGAGGCATTCCACCAGGGAGACCCCCTGATTGGAAGAAGACTAAAGTGTTCCCTCAACTATGTGCAGCAGTAACATATTCATATAGGGAGGGAACCTTGAGAGGAGCTACTACAACGCTGAGAATCATTGAAGGGGAGATGAGAAATTTCCAGAAATTGACTTTGCTATCTTCCACTCATCTATTTGTGCTGGAAAAGGAGGATTCAGGAATCTGTGTTGACATGAGAATGGTATCAAGAGGCCACTCCATAGCTTTGGAGTAGAAAAATATACTCCCATATATATTGAATATTTCTGAATATGACAAGAGGATATTACCACTCTTGTATGCAGGGGAAAAAATGTGGAAGTTTGGGAGGAGAGAAACCTTTCAAAAGAAGGTTGAATTCCAAAAAATTCAATCTTGTCTTGGGCAAGATCAACTGCAAGAGAGGCAGCAAAATAAAGTTGGTAATACTCCAACATGTGACTCTGGCATCAAGCATGTCAAAGAGGAGAACCATCATATGACAGATACTTCATTTCAAACTTCTACAATGCTATCATTGTTGGGGAGCCTAGATCCCTATTGGGAATCCCAACTTTTGATGAAATATTCCAAGGACCTTTTCACATGTAAGTTTCTTGATGAGCAAGTGATGGATGGGAGATATAAAGTAGTTGATGGAATAATTTATGTTCATGATCAGATCTACCTAACTAAAGATTCCAAGCTCAAGTATAAACTGCTTAATATATCCTATGAGATCTTGATTCCCAAACCCACTAGCTTCATTAAAACATATGATACTGTTTTGGAGGGATTCATGTGGGAAGATTTCAATAATGTGATGAACTCTCATATGAGGAAGTGCATGGATCATTTGCTAGTTGAGGAGGAACATAACTCCTGGAAAGAGTTATCATTACCACCTCCTTATTCTTTGGGTGTGAGAAGGAGCTCATCCATGAGTTACCTTACTGATCTGAAACAATTATGTGGTGAAACTTATATTTCTAAACATCATAATTTATCTCCTATATGCTTGTATTTTTCTTAACACACATGTGCAGGGCTTTGCTCCTAGAAGGGGCACTAATTCTGATCGGCTTCATAGGCCACCTGGGGCCGTGAACCATGGTGATGTTGGTAATTCCTTAGAAGATATTGGATATATTATGTACTATTCATGGTGTTATTCATTTACACCAGATATTATACACCTTCGCGAAGCATGTAGGAAGGATGGGGCAACAAACAAGTGTTGGGGAAGGCACTTGTCATTTTATAGTCTATGGAAATTAAAGGTAAAACTTCACTAGTTGCACATGAGGGACCATTTTCCTTCTCCTTTATTATATATGGAAGCTCGCATGACTATAATTGTGATTCCATATGCTGAAAACGTTCTTATTTTTGTTGAGGACATGGTTGGAGGAGAGACACATTGGATGGATGTGTCCTTAGGGGAAGAAATTTCCCACAAATTTTGCACCACATGTTTCAAAGGGAGCATGGAATATTATATAACCACTATAATAAATCACTTGTTTCTGTATGAGGTGGACCATATGATTGTTTGGAAGACTTGGGACATGCCTCTCATAAGCCTTTGGGAGGATTTTTTCTATGAATTTCCAAACTGGGAGGTGATTCAATTCATTTGGATGATAGCATGGAAATGGGAGTCTTTCATTGATGATGAAATTCCCCATGATTGTCATCACTTCTATCTTGAGGAGGCCATTGATCAGCAAGAATGTTTCCATATAGACCTTCCATTCTTTCATGATGAGAGTCATTTGGTTTATCCACCAAAGGCCAACTTGCACTCTTAGGATGAACCATTGGGAGACATAATTATTGCAGAAAATCTGAAGCAATGGTGGAGACTATTGGATGAGGAGGCCACAAGAGGAGGAGGGGAGATTTTGCAGCACCCTTGTAGTTGCTTGAGCACAAGAAACATTTGGTAGGGCAAGACTGTAATATTCCTAAATTAGCATGCAGCTAATAGGAATATTAAATTTTTCTTTCAATATCTAGTTTGTTTAATAATTGGGAAAGGAGGCTCATAAGTTGTTAAGTAGGCATAAAATCCCTCATAGTGTGAAAAATGGATCATGTAATAACTATATCATACATCCTCATGTGTTAACATGGTTTAAATTATGTGGTCAAGATCAAGTTTGACCAAGTCAAAGGCGTTAATGTGTGACGAGTGGATCCTAAATAAATACAGATCAATATGAACAGAGATCAATCTAACTAGTCAAAATGAATACATATTGAGTATGAAAATGGATAATGCATGAAGATCCATTCAAGGTTGACTAAATCAAACAACACTGTAAATAGATGAGCATGACTAATGGAGACATCGTAATTTTGGTGGAGGTTCCTTTCCATGGAAGTAACCTTATAATGGGGTGGGAGCCTTGGTGAGGAAGCTCATCAACTATATAATGAAGGGAATGGAAACCATATGGGAATGATTGAATATTATATTTTTTATGTGGTATTTTTAGACTCTTTGCATCCTTTACATGTTTAGCTAAGTTTGTTGCACTGTTTAGTGCAAGGGTTTTCTCATGCGGGAATTCCCCACTCTTGCTTGGAGATCTTGTTCAAGAAATTTGAGGAGAGCATTTGGTGCTGCATTTTCCACTATCTGGTGTTAGGCCAAGTAGTTACCTTTAGAAGGGGCACAATCCCTTTCATAAAATGCATTATTTCTTAATGTATTGCGATGGAGGGGTTTAATTCCTTGTTTTGAGAGCTAGTTTTCGAAGAGGAGGATCAACCTTCTTCCGAAAAAGCTAGAAAAAGGAGCTACAGCCATTTATTTTCATGATCAGACATATTCATGCAGTGCTTCAGCCATAGAGCATCCTTCAGCCATAGATCTGCATTAGGAAGTTTCATGTATATCATTTCTGTCAAGAAACCCTTACCGGGTCATCTTGGATCTATGTAAAAAGAGATTAGATCTTTGTTTTTGTGCTCTATTGAATAAAAAAACATTAGATCTGATTTTTCTCTCCATTTTCTGAGTATAAACCTTGATGAAATACACTGTCTCTTTCTGCAGTAATTTCTGTTTGTAGCAGTCTTCGGGTTTCAGTGTTTTTAAGCTATTTTTAGCCCGGAAGGCCTGTTTGACTAGGCAAAAGACATTTGTTTCTGATCTCCTCTTAGATCTAAGTGTAATAATGTCATATATAATGGAACCATGGGCTTTATTTTTCTGTTTATAATTATATTTCTAAAAAATGTATTTTTCAAGCACATTTTGTTGAGTGTTCCCATTTTGGGAGATTACAGTGGTATCAAAGCCTTAATCTTGGCTTAGCATGTGTTCTTCAATCAGTATGGAGTCTCCTCATGGAAAGGAGAAGATAAAAAAGAGAGATAAAAAAAAACTCTTATTTTCTGAAGGAAAGAGTTTCTCAAAACTTCTATCTCGAACTCTGAAGGGTATAAGCAAGGACATCAAAGAAATGAGGAGGGAAAAACATGAAGATCCCTCAACAAGATCTTCAAGATCTATATATGAGGAAGGTTCGAAATCCTCATCTTATGGGTATTATCACTTAGCCATGCCATCATATATACAATGTTCTATCAGCCACTTCTTCATGACAAAGAAAAATAAGAAAGGAGATGTGCCAAAGAGGGGGATTCTTGGTGATTATTTGCAGGAGTATGAAGCTCAATCTATTGGGTTCAAAGAGCACTTGAACTTCCAATGGTTTTGCAAGATCAAGGAGGAAAGCAGCACAAGGAGCAAGCAACATTGTGTGGGTAGATTCTTTCTATCTACTTTTGATGGATCACCTAAATGTCCAGCTAGGGTTTGGGTGAAGGAGCTAGACAACTATGTGCAACAACATCAAGTTTCAGAAAATGAAGCCATCAAAGTAGCAGCACTGCATTTTGATGGCAAGGCTTATGCTTGGTGGTTGCTTGAATTATTTTTGTTAAAGAATGCAAATACATCTACTTATGCAAATTTTACTAGAAGGAGAGTGGAAAATTTTGATGAAAAATCATATGACACATCTTCTATGAAGACCATCAAACCATATCAAACCAAACCTTTGCATAATTTGGGAGGATCTATAAATCCAACTCCATTTCTAAAAACCTTTCAAGGGGATTTAAACTTGTTTGATACCTTGCCAAGGAAGAGATCCCCATTGAATGAAGAGCTTTCTTCTCAAGAGGAAGATATGGAGATTCCTCCTTCAAAAGAAGACCAAGATCTAAGGTCTCGTATTGATGATAAGGTATTTTCAACTATTGAAGAGGAGGAAGAAAAGGCTAGAGATAACAACGCAGTCATGAAAAAATCACATCTAGTACCTCATGAAGAGGAATATGGAGCACTTGCTCCAAGGAGAGAAACTCTTGCACTCTTGCAAGGAGTTCCAAAGAATCTCACATATGGAGATTGTGACAAAATCCATGTGCAACATGTGCCATATTACCACTCTTGTATGCAGGGGAAAAACTGTGGAATTTTAGGAGGAGAGAAATATTTCAAAAGAAGGTTGACTTCCAAAAACTTCAATCTTGTCTTAGGCAAGTTTAGCTGCACGAGAGGTAGCAGAAGAAAGTTGGTAATACTCCAACATGTGACTTTGGCATTAAGCTTGTCAAAGAGGAGAACCATCATATGACAGATACTTCATTTCAAACTTCTACAATGTTGTCATTGTTGGGGAGCCTAGATCCCTATTGGGAATCCCAACTTTTGATGAAATATTCCAAGGACCTTTTCACATGTAAGGTTCTTGATGAGCAAGTGATGTACGGGAGGTATAAAGTGGTTGATGGAATCATTTATGTTCATGATCAGATCTACTCTATGAAGCTCAATCTATTGGGTTCAAAGACTACTTGAATTTCCAAGGGTTTTGAAAGATCAAAGAGGAAAGGAGGACAAGGAGCAAGCAGCATGGTGTGGATATATTCTTTCTATCTACTTTTTATGGATCACCTAAATGTCCAAATAGGGTTTGGGTGAAGGAGATATACAACTATGTGCAACAACATCAAGTTTCAGAAAATGAAGCCATCAAAGTAGCTGTGCTGCATTTTGAGGGTAAGGCTTATGCTTGGTGGTTGCTTGAATCCTTTCCCTTAAATAATGCAAATACATCTACTTATGCAAATTTTATTAGAAGGATAGTGGAAAAGTTTGATGAAAAATCATATGACACATATTATATGGAGACTATCAAACCATATCAGACCAAACCTTTTCATAAATTGGAAGGATCTATAAATCGAACTCCATTTCTAAAAAACTTTGAAGGGGATGTAAAAATTTTTGATACCTTTCCAAGGGAAAGATCCCCATTGAATGAAGAGCTTTCTTCTCAAGAGGAAGACATGGAGATTCCTCCTTAAAAATAAGACCAAGATCTAAGGTCTCTTATTGATGATGAGGTATTTTCAACTTTTGAAGAGGAGGAAGAAAAGGCTGGAGATAACAGCGTAGTCATGACAAGAGCACATCTAGTACCTCATGAAGAGGAATATGGCGCACTTGCTCCAAGGAGAGAAACTCTTGCACTCTTGCAAGGAGTTCCAAAGAATCTCACATATGGAGATTGTGGCACAATCCATCTGCAACATTTTCCATAATTATCAAATGGTGAGATCTTGAATATGGAGGAAGATAAAGGGGATGGAAAGCATCATATGATAAGGAATATACACCCCTCTTTATTTCATAAGGTTGACACACAAACAAGGCAGGAAGATCTTTGCAATGAAGGCAAGGAAAAATCAATCCATACACCTATACATCTTGCTCTATGTTTTTATGTCCCTTTACATGGAGGAATTCTACCAAGGAGGCCCCATGATTGGAAGAAGACTAAAGTGTTCTCTCAACTATGTGTAGTAGTAACATGTTTATCTAAGGAGGGAACCTTGAGAGGAGCTACTACAACACTGAGAATCATTCATGGAGAAATGAGAAATTTTCTGAAATTGACTTTACTATCTTCCACTCATCTATTTGCACTGGAAAAGGAGGATTCAGGAATCTGTGTTGACATGAACATGGTATCAAGAGGCCACTCCATATCTTTGGAGAAGAAAAATATACTCCCATATATATTGAAGATTTCTAAATATGACAGGAGGATATTACCACTCTTGTATGCAAGGGAAAAACTGTGGAATTTTGGGAGGAGAGAAACCTTTCAAAAGAAGGTTGACTTCCAAAAACTTCAATCTTGTCGTGGGAAAGATCAGCTGCAAGAGAGGCAGCAAAATAAAGTTGGTAATACTCCAACATGTGACTTTGGCATCAAGCATGTCAAAGAGGAGAACCATCATATGACAGATACTTCATTTCAAACTTCTACAATGCTTTCATTGTTGGGGAGCCTAGATCCCTATTGAGAATCCCAAATTTTGATGGAATATTCCAAGGACCTTTTCACATATAAGTTTCTTGATGAGAAAGTGATGGATGGGAAGTATAAAGTAGTTGATGGAATAATTTATGTTCATGATCAGATCTACGTAACTAGATATTCCAAGCTCAAGTATAAACTACTTAATACATCCTGTTAAATCTTGATTTCCAAACCCACTAGCTTCATTAAAACATACCATAATATTTTGGAGGGATTCATGTGGGAAGATTTCAATAAGGAGATGCACTCTGATATGAGTAAGTGCATGGATCATTTGTTGGTTGAGGAGGAACATAGCTCTTGGAAAGAGTTATCATTACCACCTCCTTATTCTTTGGGTGTGAGAAGGAGCTCATCCATGAGTTACCTCACTGATTTGGAACAAGTATGTGGTGAAACTTGTATTTCTAAACATCATAATGTATCTCCTATATGCTTGTATTTCTTAACACTCACGTGTAGGGCTTTGCTCCAAGAAGGGGCACTAATTCTGATGGGCTTCATAGGCCACTTGGGGCCATGAACCTTGGTGATGTTGGTCATTCCTTGGAATATCTTGGAGAGATGATGTACTCTTCATGGTGTGATTAATTTAAACTAGCTATTATACACCTTCTCCAAGTATGTAAGAAGGATGGGGTAGCAAACAAGTGTTGGGAAAGGCACTTGTAATTTTATATTCTATGGAAGTTAAAGGTAAAACTGTGCTGGTTGCACATGAGGGACCATTTTCCTTCTCCTTTATTATATATGGAAACTAGCATGAATCTAATTTTGATTCCATATGCTGAAAATGTTCTTATTTTTGTTGAGGACATGGTTGGAGGAGAGACACATTGGATGGATGTGTCCTTGGGGGAAGAAATTTCCCACACCTTTTGCACCACATGTTTCAAAGGGAGCATGGGAAATTATATAGCCACTATAATAAATCACTTTTTTCTATATGAGGTGGGCCATATGATTGTTTGGAACACTTGGGACATGCCTCCCATAAGCCTTTGGGAGGATTTTTTCTATGAATTTCCAAGCTGGGAGGTGATTCATTTCATTTGGATGATAGCATGGAGATGGGAGTCTTTCATTGATGATGAAATTCCCCATGATTTTCATCACTTCTATCTTGAGGAGGCCATTAATCAGCAAGAAGGTTCCCATATAGACCTTCCATTCTTTAATGATGAGAGCCCTTTAGTTTATCCACCAAAGACCAACTTTCTCTCTTGGGAGGAACCATTGGGAGACATAATTATTGCAGAAAATCTGAAGCAATGGTGGAGATTATTGGATGAGGAGGCCACAAGAGGAGGAGGGGATATTTTGTAGCACCCTCCCACTTGCTTGAGGACAAGAAACATTGGGGAGGGGAATACTATAATATTCCTAAATTAGCAAGCAGCTAATAGGAATAGTAAATTTTTCTTTCAATATCTAGTTTGTTGAATAATTGGGCAAGGAGGCTCATAAGTTGTTAAGTAGGCATAAAATCCCTCATAGTCTGAAAAAGGGGTCATGTAATAACTAGATCACACATCCTCATGTGTGAAAATGGTTTAAATTATGTGGAAAAGGTCAAGTTTGACCAAGTCAAAGGCATTAATGTGTGAAGAGTGGATCCTAAATAAAGACAGATCAATAGGAACACAAATCAATCTAACTCATAAAAATGAAGACACCTTGAGTATGAAAAAAGATAATGCATGAAGATACAGTCAAGGTTGACTAAATCAAACAGCGATGTAAATAGATGAGCATGAATAATAGAGATACCGTAATTTTGGTGGAGATTCCTTTGCATGGAAGAAAAGTCATAATCGGGTGGGACCCTTGGTGAGGAAGCTCATCAACTATATAATTTAGGGAATGGAAAACATATTGGAATGATTGAAGATTATATTTTTTATGAGGTCTTTTTAGACTCTCTACATCCTTTAGCTATTTAGCTAATTTTTTTGCACTATTTAGTGCAACGGTTTTCTCATGCGGGAATTCACCACTCTTGCTTGGAGATCTTGTTCAAGAATTCTGAGGAGAGCATTTAGTGCTGCATTTTCCACTATCTAGTGTTAGGCCAAGCAGTTACCTTTAGCAACAGCATAGTCCCTTTCATAAACGACATTATTTCTTAAGGTATTGTAGTGGAGGGGTTTAATCCCTTGTTTTGAGAGCTAGTTTCCCAGGAGGAGGATCAACCATCTTCCGAAAAAAATAGAAAAAGAAGCTACAACCATTTATTTTCATGATCACACATATTTATGCAGTTCTTAAGCCATACAGTGTCCTTTAGCCATAGATCTACAGCAGGAAGTTTCATGTATATCATTTCTATCAAGAAACCCTTACCGGGTCATCTTGGATCTATGTAAAAAGAGACTAGATCTTTGTTTTTGTGCTCTATTGAATAATAAATCATCAGATCTGATTTTTCTCTCCATTTTTTGAGTATAACCCTTGATGAACTATGCTATCTCTTTCTACATTAATTTCTGGTTGTAGCAGTCTTGAGGTTTCAGTGTTTTTAAGCTATTTTGAGCCCGGGAGGCCTGTTTAACTATGCAAAAGACATTTTTTTCTGATATCCTATTCGATATAAGTGTAATAATGTTATATCTAATGGAACCATGGGCTACATTTTTCTATTTATACTTATATTTCTAAAAAATATGTTTTCAAGCATGTATTGTTGAGTGTTCCCATTTTGGGATATTACAATTGTGCAAACCACTCCATCTCATCTCACAATCCATCCTCTTGTAAATACACCATTAGATCCCATCATGGGAGCATGGTGTGCACCCTTAGTGTTCCCACAACCTTTGGTACCTTTTCCAAATGATTACCAATCCAGAATCCCTCACTTCCATGACGCTGAATCTACCACTTCCTAACAACATGTATATAGAATGAATGATGCCTTTGACTACACGGAAATAGATGAAGAAACCATGAAAATGAGGATTTTTTCCCAAAGCCTAGGCAGAGAAGCTAAAAATTGGTTTAAAAACTTAACTCCCAATAGCATACATGACCTCCCATCCCTTTACCAAAATTTTATAAACAAGTGGGAAATAAATAAAAACCTCCTCCAAATCCTTTCTGAATACAAAAATATTAAGAGGAATGCGGGGGAAAGTTTCCAAGATTATTGCACTAGGTTTAACAGTGCCTACAATTCCCTCCCGCCTCACATGAAACCTCCACCAAGTCTAGCACTAGTAGAATTTCTGGAAGGCTTTGATTCAGACATGACATACCAGTTGAGAGAAAGAGACCCCAAAACTTTAGAAGAAACGCAAAGGGGAGCTATTAGAGCAGAAGCTAACCCCACTGAAAAGGGGGCTAGGACGAGGTCAAAAAAAATGGTTACTTACAAATATGAAACCATACCTTCCACCTCCTCTTTGGATTCCAAGATTGACAACCTAGTTAGGACCACAGAGAGAATGATGGAGAAAATAAACTTAAACGAAAGAACGCCTCCTAGGGATAACTAAGAAAATTCACAAAATAGAAATAGGAACTAGAACTTCAAAAGGGACCCACCCCAAATCAGACAAAGGGAAAAAGACCAACAAATCAGGCCACCTTTTCAAGATAACTACCTAGATGAAGGATAAAGGGATACTGAATAGCCTGAAGAAAACCATTTAAACTTAATAGGCTCTGATAATGAGGGTGAGGTTTTTCTCATAGAAGAGGAACAAGGTTTCTTCTCCTCAAATCAAACTGAAACAGACTATCAAGATTCTGAATAATATAAGTTGGGATTTGAAAATTCCATAAATGAGGTTCATTGACAATATGACCTTAGAAGAAAAAAGAACCAGGATGTCTCCAAGAAAATCCAAATAAACACTGTTGTCAAGAAAGCCCCCGAAAACACCTATAAGAGGACAACAGACACAAACACTATGGAAAATAAAGTTGATCCAAACAAAGAAAAAATCAGTCAACCCAATAGTGACACAAGATGCCCTAGTACCTCTACTAGTGGCCCTGAAAAAAATATTTTGTCCAAAGCCCCAAATCAGAATCAACAAATTAAGAATGTAGAAAAATTTATGGCTGATAAAACTGATGTAAATATGCCTAAGACCCAAGTACCTTTTAGTTTCAAAGGAGAGATTTCTAAAATCAAAATAACCATACCTCTCATTGAATTGGTAACTCTGGATATATACAGGTCTCAAATTTTGAAAGTTCTGAATATAGAGAACAATACAGACACTCTAAACTTCAATGATGATAAACCTGAGCTGTTGTTTGGTCCTGAATTAGAGGGAAAATATCAAGAAGGAGTTTTCCCTCCTTTCTATGTTAGCCTGAACATACATGTCAAAATATTACACAATGCCATGTTAGATTCTGGTGCCTCCCACAACCTCATGCCTAAGGTAGTCATGGAAAGATTAGGCCTAGAAATAGCCAAACCTTACAAAGAATTATACTCTTTCGATTCAAGTAGAGTCAAATGTTTGGGTCTAATCAAGGATATTTGTATCACTTTGGCTCAAATACCCACTAAGAGTCTAGTCATGGATGTAGTGGTCACTGATATTCCCCCAAAGTATGGCATGTTGTTGTCTAGATCATGGGGATCCAAACTTCAGGGCAGCCTTCAGATGGATATATCATATGCCACTATCCCTATCTTCAATCAAACTAGGATATTATTCCAAGAAACCCATATGAAGTATATGGTGAGTAGCCTAGATAGGCCAAACAACACCCCATTTTATTCCATTCATTCAGATTTTGATTCTTTTATTTTTTATAATGAAAATGATATTGGTGAATAGGTAAAAGGAAATGAGAAAGAAAAAAACTCGCCAAAACACTGACACTCACCCTCAAATGAAGAAAATGATAACCAAAAATCTAGTAGCCCTGAACAACAACTTAGTGGCAAACATGAAGTAGAAACACTTTGGAACATGAGCTTTGATGGCTCTTGTGGCAAAGTTGGTTCAGGAGCTGGTGTCTGGATACATAACACAAATGAGGGTCATTTATAAAGATTAGAATTTCAATTCACTAACAACATTGCAGAGTATGAGGCTCTCCTCCTTGGTTTGCACTTACCTGAAGACTTGGGAGCTAAGAAAATATATGCCCAAGGAGATTCAAAACTCATCATCAAACAAATCAAAGGTGAATACTCAACAAAGAATCCAATAATAAGGGAGTATAGGAATGCAGCCCTAGACCTCGTCAAAACTTTCAAGAAATATGAGCTCACTTACATTCCTAGAGCCCAAAATAGTCTTGCCAATGAGCTTGTCGTTGCTGCTAGAAATTGCCAAATATTGCATACAAATGAACAATACACTATCCAAGTCAAACATCGTCCTATAGTGCCTGACAATATAAACCATTGGAAAGTGCTTGAGGGTGATGAACAAATTGATGATTTTCTACAATCTAGGAATGAATTTACATTGATTAAATATAACTTACAACATGAGGAAGATGTTTTTGCTGAAGAAAAAACCTATAAAACAATGCTACCCTCTTTTGTTGATATACATCTTCTCACACATATTTACGAAGCTGAAATTTGTGAGGACCTAGACCAAAGAGACCTTGAGGTCTTACACTGTAAGAATGACACATTACCAAGAGGCCTTTCACCATTAGAAGAGTTGTTCGACTTTAATGATGTAGCTAAAAAACCGAAGATAGAATCTACAAAGGCTGATGTAGAGGAGTACAACATAGGAAGAATAAAGGAACCCAAAATGATCAAATTCTACAAGACCCTTCCTCCTCACATAAAATAGAAGTATATTGAGCTTTTTAAGGAGTTTAAAGATGTATTTGCATGGGGGTATCAAGATTTAAAATCATATGACACAAGCATTATTCAACACAAAATCCCTCTCAAAGAGGACTAGAAACCTTTGAAGCAAAAGTTAAGGAGAATAAACCCTGTTTTACTACATCTAGTTGAAAAATAGATTAAAAAGATGTATGATGCTGAGATCATAGTTCCCCTTAGATACTCCAAATGGGTTTCCAACCTTGTGTCAGTTTGGAAGAAGACCGGGGAGATTAGACTTTGCATTGACTTTAGAAATCTGAACCAGTCCTCCTTGAAAGATAATTATCCCTTGCCTAAAATGGATCACATACTTCAAAAGGTAGTTGGCTCTAAGAGAATCTCATTGCTTGATGGTTTTTCTAGTTACAACCAAGTGCTAGTGTTCCCAAGTGATCAGCACAAAAATTCCTTCACCACACCTTGGGGTACATTCATCTATGTTAAAATTCCATTTGGGTTGATGAATGCAAAGGCCACTTTCTAAAGGGCCATGGACATAGCCTTTTCAGAAGACATAGGCTACTTCATAGTCATTTACCTCGATGACATCACTTCTTACTCTAAGACCGATGAAGAGCACTTAGTCCACTTAAGAAAAGTTTTTGAAAAATGTAGGAAATATGGCCTATCTTTGAATCATAAGAAAACACTATTTGGTCTTGAGGAAGGAAAAATCCTAAGCCACATCATCTCTGAAGAAGGAATCAAAATAGACCCCAAAAGGATTGAAGGCATATTGCAAATCAGCCATCCCAGAAACATTAAGGAATTGCAATCATTTATTGGGAAAATAAACTTCTTAAGAAGATTCATCCCCAACCTTGCTGAACTCTTGAGAAATATTACAAACATGCTAAAAAATGAGGTAGGAGTTAAGTGGACTTTGGAGGCCAAACAATCTTTCGAACTAGTTAACCAAGCACTCACCCAGACACCAGTTCTAAAAGGTCCTGATTTCACCAAAGACTTCTATATTTTCTCTTTTGCATCTAAACATAATGTGGCTGCAATGTTGTTACAAAAGAACGTGATGGGATAAGAACAAGCCATAGCCTTCTTCAGGAAAGCCCTTAGGGATGCTCCCTTAAAGTACAACATCATGGAAAAATAGGCCTTTTCATTAATTAAAGAATTGAAAGACTTCAGGGTTTATATCTTACATTCTCATATCATTTCTTTTGTTCCACACATAGTTGTCAAAGACATTTTAAATCAGGACCCCGATGGTAAAAAGGGAAAGTGGATTGCAATTATTTTAGAATAGGACTTAGAAATCAGACCCACTAAACTCGTTAAAGGACAAGGACTTGCAAAACTTATGGCTGAAACAAATCTTCAAGCATTAGATATGAATTTTGTCGATACTTTGAGGAACAAGAAGAATGCACAACTCCTTGTGTTGAAGAAGTATTTTTTAATTCATCTTGGTATGCTGATATTATTTATGTACTATTTTATCTTAATGCTTCTCCTACCTTATCAAAGACAAAGGAAAGATTCCTGAAACAAAAATATTTAAATTTCTGCATTTTAGATGGAGTTTTGTATTGGAAGAATCCTATTGGTATATTGCTTAAATGTTTTCTTGAGGATAATGTAGGAGAGATCATGCATGAGATGCATGAGGGATAATGTGGGGGCCATTTTTACTGGAAAACCATAGCTAACAAGATCCTTAAAGCTGGCTACTATTGGCCCACCCTTTTCCCTGAAACCCACAAACTGGTCATGACTTTCCACAAATGCCAAATCTTTGATGGAAAGAGAAATCTCTTACCTTTTCCTTTACATCCCATCATTGTTGAAGCTCCTTTTCAACAATGGGGTTTATACTTCATTGGTGAGATCCACCCTACTTCATCTACCCAACACAAGTGGATCCTCACTGCTACTGATTACTTCACCAAATGGATAGAAGCCATCCCCTCTAGGAATGCCACTAATTCAATCATTATCAAATTTCTTGAGGCCAACATCCTGTCTATATTTGGTTGCCCCAGAAATATCATCACAGACAATGTTGCTGCCTTTACATCTAAAAGAATGGTTGAATTCTGTTATAAATATCACATCACATTAGGACATTCCACAGCTTATTACCCTCAAGGTAATGGGCTAGCTGAATCCTGTAATAAAATCTTGGTCAATACCATTAAGAAGTTGTCGGAACAAAATCAAAAGGCATGGCATGGCAAACTAGTACATGCACTATGGGCGGACAGGCTAACTACCAAGAAATCAATCGATATGTCTCCTTATCAACTAGTGTATGGCATGGATGCCATTTTTCCGACATCTTTGGGAGTCCCTGTGATGAAACTACTACAAGATGTACAATCAGAAGAAAATGACATCCAAAGGAGGTTGAACCAAACTATCCATTTACAGCAGACAAGAGAGGAGGTGTACAAGAGGACACAGTTAGTACAAGAAAATATGAAGAAAATCTTTGACGGAAGAACCAAGGAAAATGATTTCCAGATTGGAGATAAAGTGTTGAAATGCAGCTCAAGGAGAGAAGACAAAGGTAAACATGGTAAGTTTGAAAACTTGTGGAAAGGGCCATTAATTATCAGTTCAGCTAGAGGAAATGATGCCTTCTTTTTACAAGATCCGGATGGAACTAAAGCGTTTGGAGGTCCTGTCAATGGCGGGACACTAAAACACTACTTTTGTTAAGATCCTTAGCTTTAGATTTTCATTCATTGTACATAAAACATGACATGAGAAAAGTCAGAAAAACACAAAAACACAAAAAAATAGAAAAACGAGGACAGATTTAAAAAGAAGGTATAACCCCATACCCAAAAAATAGTAATACTGAAAGTGTGCAAGCCTAAATGCCACTGCTGATTTAAAAAGAGTGTCTTGTTCAGTCATCTAGCCTAATCATGGTTGAACATGTTTTCAATTTATTGTTGATAATTTAGTGAAATAATGTTGGTCAAATCATTTAAGCTTGACTTGTCAAAAGAAAATAGATTAGGAATGAATGATGTTGGTTCCACATGCTTAAATCTGAACCAAAGAAAAGGATAAGGATTATTAGTAAGTGATGAAACATAGCCCTCATGCCTTCTAGTTTTGTTTGCTTGTGAAAATATATTTTGTGTGCAGTTTGTCTTGATGCCATGACTCATGATGAATCAAATTGTCTAATCCTGGTTCAATTCATGCTTTAAATTTTTTGTCAATAGCTTAGAGAATGAAGTCTATCATACTGCTTAATCTTGGCAGTCAAATAGTCTAGGTAGAGAATAAAAAGAGTTCACTAGCATAATATGAACTCTTGGAAGAAATAAGTGTAGAAGTAGATAGTTTTTTTTTTACTTTCAAAAAGAAAAAGATGTCAATGGGTTTGTCAGTTCAAGTGCACCCAAGGAAGAAAAAATGTTAGGAAAGTAGGTTCGGTAGGTAGAGATGAAGTTGAGTTAATCATGCTTTTAGATTATAAAATCACTACTTCAGGGAAGCAGCAACAAAAGAAAAGAAGAAAATCTGCCCAATGGATGAGGCACTGGTCTTCATAAACCAAGAGATTTGAAATTATGCACACCTCCTGAAAGGGAGTTGCCCTCCCCAAGTGGAGCCAATGTTAGTCATCAGTAATTTTTACCTATTTAGATGACTAAATTCTTGTCCTAGATTTCTAGAAACAAAATTCAAGAATCTTGTGAGTTCTAGGAAATCACACTGCCTTCATTACCCTTAGGATATTTTTTTCACTATTCTACTAGTCTATCAAGGCATGACCAATCTATCATTCCCAGAAGACCAAATCATGAACTGATGTCCCTCATTATCAATATGTTTGCCACCTTTGCCTTTACCACTTTTTTTTAATTTCCTAAGCCTTCTATTGTTTCACCTTGGTTTTCAAAGTAGCCCAAACTTTTTCCGCTACCCACCAAGTGCCTCAAGTAGTGGTGATTTCAAACTCCCTCTATAGGCTCTTTAGATAAATTAAAGTTTTTAGTTTCTAGGATGGTAATGCATAAAGGTGCGTCAAAACCATGTTTTCACCTCCAAACCCCGATTCAAGTTTTTCAGTCAAATACCTATTCCAAAGGACATCCCAATAATTCATGTAGGGTCCCCTAGGTTATGCATTACTTTGGTTTTCTAAAGCTCACTATTTCATGAGCCCAAGGATGAAATGAAATGAAAGGGTCATCACCCAAATCAAGGGTGAACTTATCAGTGTCCAAAAGGCATCAAAGACCTCCAAAGGTATGTCCTTGATCAAGTATTAGAGTCTGCAAAAGGACAATTTACCTATGTTAAATCATTTCTGCAAGAATTCTCTATGAAAATTATCATCAGAAGAAAGACAGGGTAAGAAGCCAAAAACTCCTCAAGGGCATCCACAACAGGAGAAATGCAACATGCCTAATTTTACAAAGTGTATCAGTGGTTTCATGACCAATTGTTTGATGCTACCCAGTAAAGAGCCCATGCAAAGGATCATGAAGACAATGGTACATAAACACAACTATGCACAAATCAAAGACTCATTGAAGCAAGAAATAATAGTGAGAGACCTCCTTGGTGACAGCAAGAAGAGATTAAAATATGATGTCAGGAAATAACTTATAATTTTGTTAAGGCAACACTTTTTAACTACAGCAAAGGACAAGTTTAGAGAGTATCAGTGAGAAGACAAGCTCCTCAAGCATAGTCACATATCTACAAAATGATCACAAAAAGAGAGCAGGAAGCTAAAAGTCAAATAAGAAATCAAATAGAGCCTAAGTGCTATTGCTGAGGGTTTAAAAGCTCCAAAATCCAAAGGAAGTGTAACGGTCAAAAACATTGTTTTTATGACACCACCAGCAAACAGAAATGGCCAAATGAAGGTAGTGATAAATTTGACTAAAAGGGATAAGGTTGTTGTGCAGGACAGATTAATCATGCTGCTAAAAAATCAGTGGCCAAAGAGAGATGAAATCACTTTTTAAAGGGATCACCCACAAAGGTCACTTTTTATTTAAAATACACCTCCTGCACAAGAGAAAGGAAACATCAGTGAAGGTAAAGAAAGAAGGGAAAACCAAAAATAAACCATAGTAAAGTGGGTTTTTCATTTTAATTTTTCAAAAGGGTATAAAATACAGGGTTATCATTTAAATAATTTTTCATATGCAAATAAAGAGAGAAAAACTCCAAGCACAGAAAATGGGGTTTTTAGCGAAGTTCTGGGAAAAAGAAACCCTGCGCTACGATCCTGTTGAGCCACGCTACGCTCCTGTCTCCTATCCCAGTGCAGTTTTCTACACAGTGTTGTGCTCCTGTAGCGGCACGCTGTGCACCTGTATAAACGATATCATGAAGAAGCCTCCACTATCCATGATTCATCCTCTTCATATTAATCCTCTCCCCAAACAAGCCTCCCTCTTTCACCTTCTCCTAAAAAATCAGAACATGAAGAAAGTAGAGAAGAAAAGGAAAGTGAAAATGAAGAGAGTGATGACAAAGAGGAAGAAAACAGTGAACCAAATGAAGATAATGCAAGCTACGAAACATAGGATGAGTTTGAAAGTGAAGACCATAGGCAAGACAATGGAGAGGAGGACAATCAGGAAGATGAAGATGTACCAAGTAATGATGAAGACACCTCTAACATTGTAAATATAGAGGATGATAGTCATGAAGATCTTTGCAGTGATGCTAGCATGAGAGAAAGTGAGAGTGCCTCTCAAGAAGGCAATCAAGAGCAAAGTGAGGAAGGCATACACACACAGATCATTCATGAGGAGAAAAACAGTCCTAATGTTACCAATGATCAAGGTGTTCAAATGAAACTTATTGCACCTTTCCCTCTTACCTATCAAAGAGGAGAGAGGCATGTGTTCATTGCCTCCAAAGGGCAAGGGGCCATGCCATCCTCCTCAACTCAAATGATAGAAAAAGGTAAGAAAAAAGTGAAAGAGGAAGAAGAAAATCATGAAGAGGAAAGAGAGTTTGAACTCATTCACATAGACAGTGATGAGGAAAATGAAACAAGAATTGAAAACTCCCTTCTACAAGATAGGAATGCACAAATCAGGGACTTGGAAGCTGCATTAGAGAGAGCTAAAGATGTCATTCACTTCCATCAGATGTAAAACAAACAAATGAGTGGCCAACAGGCCATCTATGAAGCAAGAGCACTCAAGTACCGGAAAGAGGCTCAAATGGAACAGGTAAAGTTGGAGGATTTCATGGGTTCCTATGAAGAGAATGAAGCTGAAGAGGGTCAAACTAGACGGAGACCTAAAACAATGGGTCTAAGAAAGGCCTTGGCAAGAGAGAGGGAGCAAGAATTAGCCCTAGAAGAGAAACTTCCTCTCTATGACCTCCTTGCAATGGAAATTGAACATGATAGGGAATCATGGATTGAGAGGGCTAACATACAACTTGAGGCCAAGTTGGAGAGGGCCAACAAAGACTTAGACTTGCAAAGGGAAATGGCTAAGCATTATGCACAAAGAAACCAATTTGCAAGGAAAAAAACTCAAACTAGCCCAAAATGAGATCAGAGTGCCAAGGGAGGAAAAATACCAAGCTAGACTTGGTATTTTGGCTGAAGCTTCTCCACGGGTCTCCCAGGACCCATGAGGCACTCATCCACCAAATTTGGGAGAACTTTAACAAGTTTTTGTTTTTTGCAAAGTTTGAGGCTAGGAGAGTAGAACTCCTAGTGCTATGCTCTTTTTCAGGGAATATTCAGGAGTAAAGGCTTGCATGTTTGGGTTCCTCATCACTCATATAACATGCTCAGAAATTTTCAGCTCAATTGGATTTGTTTTGGTCCCTCAAAATGGTAAAAACACCCATTTTTTCACCATTCTGCTTGCTTTTGAGCACATGTGTTGTGCTCTTGGTAGTCTTGGAATTTTCAATTTTCGGATAGGTTTCAGAGGTCATATTGGAACACCAAAGGTATATCTAGAAATTATACTTCAAGGGCTTTCCAACAAGTCATCACGGAGCCTTTTCTGACATCAGGAAGGTCTCCAAAACATTGCTACACAAAAACCCATTTTTCCTATCTCTGTGCTGCGCCCGTAGCAGGAGAATTCAAATTTGACACACAGTGCTATGCTCCTTTGGTTGACAAGTCAAAATGTGCATTTGGAAAGTTTTAGGAGGCTTTTCAGAGCCTAAAGGTCAATTTAATTGCTAAAAATGGCCGAAAAGATATTTATTTTAGATATTTTTGTGCCTTCGGCTTTGCAAAGCCTCAAGGACAATAGAGATACTTCTGTTTAGCCAATAGGCTTCTAGACACACTTTTAGGTTTTCCTCCTCATTTCTTGTTATATAGAGCATGAAGATTCATTGTAAATGTTGGCCTTTGATGATTTTTGAGAGCAATACATGGTTCTTTGAGGTTGAAGAGCAGTTTGGTGTTGTGGAGCTTGTGGATGATTTTCCTTGATTGATGATGATGAAGGCTTGCTTGCAGGATCCCTAAGTTTAGTTAATGGTGATGTATCTATAGATTTATTCATGTTTCCTTTTTTATCATTGTGTTGATCTTCTATATTGAAATAGCTTAGAAGACTATAGGTTGAGAAATATTGTTTGAGGCACCCCAGTCCTCATGTTTGCTATTGTCTTTATGTTTTCCTCTGCTGGGTTAGCTTAAGGAATTCTTAGTTTCTCCTTAGGCCCACCTAAGATTTTCTATTTCATTATTAGATTAATATGCTAATTTAAAAATATTATTCATGGTAAGCCATGCTTGTTTGTTGCTATCTAAACTCTGTCTTGAAATCTCTCTTTGATGTATTGATTGTTAGGTTAAGCCAAAGAGGTCTTGTTTCGATCTTTCCATTTGTACATGCTTATCAATTGCCTCAAAGTTATTTATAGTTTAATGAATGATGTTTAGGAGTTTCCTCTTCATTTATTAAAGATATTTGTCTCTTATATGTTTTCAAATATTGAAAGTAGAATCATTGAAGTTAGATAAGTTGTCTTACTTTCTTTCTTCCACTGGATTGTCTATCTTGGATGTTTATTTGTTTAAAGTATTGTCATTGAGTAAATGGTGTGCCCTGTCTCATTATTAGTATCTTTTCTAATCAGTATTCAAGACCTTCTTGTTCATAGGTATTTGACAAAGGATAGTTCACTTCCCTTTGCCCTAGCTTGTTTTGCAAACTTATTATCCATTTTAGCTCACACATAAACTTTAAAGATCCATTGACTACACTAGATTTGACCTGTAATGTACCCCGATTCATTATTGAGATATCAATGACTTCATAGACTCCATAGCCTAATTGATTTGATGATCTATCACTCCACCTATCCTACTTGATCATCTTACCCAACCAAACAAACAAAAAACCCCACACTTAAAAACTAGCCTAAAATCAACCATCTAAAGCAAACAAGTTCACATCCTTTTCACATAATAGAGAGAGCCCTCTTTGAGTCCAGGAAGGCTAGGTCCTAGGACTCCAAAGTCTGTTCTGATGTTACCCAATGCATTTGGTCTACCAATCTGCTAAATCACGGGACACTAACAGGTTCTATAGTGGTGATCCCACTCAGGTATGTTAGAGCGATGCGCAGGTTCTTACCTCTCATTTTACCGCCCAACAATTGTATAGCCAAAGACATGTTCTAGAAAAAAACACCTAAAACCCACACTTCTAGGTGTCCCAGTGTAGCAACAGTGAGTCTGCTCAATTATGTTAGAGCGATGCAGAGGTTCTTACCTCTCACCTTACCGCCCAACAATGTTGACCAAGAACACCCTAGCACCAAAATGTTGAACTATTTTAATCACTGTTAATTGACTAAGGAAGTACACATAAATTATCAATCTAGGGACATATTTTATTTCAATGAAAGTTGCACTATCTGTGCCGATACATTATACCAGAAGGAGAAATAAAACAAAAAAAAATCATTGTTAAACCAATTGCTGGAAATTAACACTCATGCAGGAATTAAAGATCTACAAAAATGAAATCACACTTTAGATAAACCGGTATCTAACATGCCACACGATAACTGCACTAGCTATTAATTCTAATTGAATCTATGAAACAACATAATAAATACCTGAACTGAAGCATATCTACTTACAGCCAATACCGCAATGGTATCACTTCACAAATACGCAGAAGAAAATATGAAATATACTACTGCTACTTTATCACTGTAGTCCTTCTTAAAGAGGAGGGCCCTTCCTCCCTAATAGGGCGCAGGAGAAGATAGAAATTAAATAAGAACTAAATCTTTCAACAAATGTAACAACAACAATATGATATTGTGTATTATGATGAGAAAAATTACATAGTCAAAATGTTGATATTGTTCTGTCCTAACCTCTTGACCTTAGAGGTCCGAGTGCTTATAAAAGTTACATGTCCAGAAAATGAGGAATAGATCAGTCATGAGAATCATACAATTCTCATGTTGATCAAAATAAATTAATTATAGTTACAACTGATTCCCTCAATAGAGTCTTGACTGGGAAAATATTGATTTCAATCAAAACTACCTAAATTTGTTATCCTAAATGATGAGACATAATGACTCCTACAACTGTTGTTGGAATGCGACAACTATAGCGTAACAAATTTTGAAGACAGATCAGCATCCAGAAGTTGACAGTATGAAATCAACACCACGAATTTAACAACAATCTGTAACAACGGGTCTGTAACAACATCGTAGTGTAACAACAGAGGTCATGACAGCTGAGGCGTTGACTCTTTATGAGGTAGTAGCACCATGTAGCAATACACTGTAACAACATGCTCCCAACTAGTTCTATACAGTTGTATGTTCTGGGTCTCTTGTGCTTAAAGTGGTATCTAAAAGAAATAGAAAAAGGACTGAAGAACTTCCTCCAAAATTCACCCCAGTTAGCCACAAAAACGAAAAAATACATCATAATAATTAATCATAATGACAAGATAATAAATAAAGTAAAGTTACATTGTTTTACAATAAGGAGAAAGGAAAAAGGAAAAGATAGTCCCAAGGTTGGAGGTAAGAAAGGGTAGAAATCAGGGAAGAAAATGTAGGAAATAAGTACAAAAATGACACCCAACAAGTGATCCTTTGCGGCATTTTTCACTTGATCATTTTATGTGTTAAAAAAAAACTATTTGCCTCTTTTTTACTTGATGGTGGTATATATTTTTGAAGGTTTTTTTTTCTTCGAATTTGAAAGTATGATTGCAGCTTGACCACTTGATGTAATCTTCCAATTTACTTCCATATTGGCCTCTTTGTTTCTGGTTGCAGGTATAATTGGGTAGAAGATAATTTTCTTCTTTTCTTGATGAAGAGATTTCCTTTTTCTTTCATGAGAGTATATTAGAATAGACCTTAGCTTTTCACAGAGCATTTAACATTTATTTCATGAATATAGATCAATCCATTTCATGTAGACAATCCAAGAATGAAGAATTTTGGGAGAATTTTAACAATGCTAGTATTTCTTCGTCTATTTATTTATTTACTTGCTTACATGCAGGATTTTTACATCAAAAAAAAATTTCCTTACATATCAGTGCACCTGATATATGTTACTTGTGTTTATGATGAAAACAACTTGATCTCCTACTCTTATGATGTCTTTGATCTTGTTGCTTCTGATTCATGATAAATTTGTAAGCGAGTAGTTTTTCTTCTTTTCTTCTTTCTGCTCCTGTTGTCTCTCCCTTAGCTGGTGCACTCAGCTACCCTACCTCCCCCCCGCCCTTTTATTTTATTTTTTTAATTCTCCCTTCGAGGTCATATTAATGATCATCATCTGTAGACACTATCCTGATCCTATTTCTTAGGTATTCGAATAGTTCTCTAGCAAGTTGTTTTGTAAATATGTCTCCTATCTGTTCCTTTGTGGGGATGTATTCCATATTTACTACCTTCTCAGCTACTTTTTCTCTGAGAAAGTGGTATTTTATATGGTTTTTCTTGGTCTTCGAATGAGGCACATGATTTTTTGACATTCTTATTGCACTTGTATTGTCACATCTGATAAGAATAGGCTCACTGAAGTTTATTTTCATGTCTTGAAGTGTTTGTTTCATCCACATCCCCTGTATGTAATTAGTTGTAGCTGCTATGTATTTAGATTTCGCTATGGATAGAGAGACTGATGTTTGTTTCTTGCTTAGCCATGCCACCAGACTCTCTCCCATATAGAATGCACCACCACTTGTTCTTTTCATGTCATCGACATAGCTGGCCCAATCCGCATCTATATATGATGTCAATGTAAAATATTTACCTCTTGGACACCATAGTCCATAATTTGTAGTTCCTTGTAGGTATCTAAATATCCTCTTCATTTCTAATAAGTGATTTTGTTTAGGTGTTGATTTACATCTTTCCACTAGTCTAACTTCCAACATTATGTCTAGTCTAGAAGTTGTTAGATATAACAAACTTCCTATCATGGACCTGTAAATTTTTTGATCTACGTCAAGTGATCCATCATCTGCACATAGCTTGCATCCAGTAGTCATGGGGGTTGACATCGATTTACATTCTTCCATTTGGAACCTTTTTAACATATCTCTCAGGTATTTTTCTTCTGACATAAATATGACTTCGACCTTATGTAGGATTTGAAGTCCTGCGTAGAAGGTGAGTTCTCTAATAATTGACATCTTGAACTCTGACTTCATCTCTTCAGAAAAACCTTTTACCAAACCATTTTTATTGTTGCCAAACATGATTTCATCTACATATACAACCATGATTAATAATTCATCTTCATTAGCCTTTATGTATATATTACTATCAAATCCTCCCTTCTTGAACCCTTGTTTCTGAAGGTACTTTAAAACCTGGAATACCATGCTCGTGGTGCTGGTTTAAGACCATATAGATATTTTTTTAACCTGAAAACATAATTGAGCTCATTCAATAATGAAAAACCATCATTTTGTTCCATGTAAACTTCCTCCTCTAGGTCACCATTTAGGAAGGTAAACTTCACATCCATTTGAGACACCTTGAAACCATTGTAGCATGTGAAATCCATAAACATCGTATTTGCTACCATTCTTGTGACTGGTGCAAACGTTTCTTCATAATCAAGAAATTATATTTATGAGTACCCCTTACATACTAGTCTAGATTTAATTCTAATTACTTGACCCTCTCCATTCATCTTATTCTTGAATAATGATTTTGTACCAATGACATTCTTTCCAATAGGTATTGGTGTTAGATCCCAAGTCTTTTTTTTCTCAGTTTGTTCTAACTCTTCGTTCATAGCATTGATAAAAAGAATTTATTTACTTGCCTCATCAAATTTCTTTGACTCTAATTGTGACAACATAACTAGATGAACTTCCTCAAATTTTTCTGCTAGTTGTCTTCTTGTTTGAACTCCTTCACTTTTGTCTCCAATAATTTTTTTTTTCCGAATGATTCTTTTGAGTGTGTCTTGAGGGCCGCTTCGAGTGCATCTCTGTATATTCAGATGTTTCATCCTACTCTTCACTATCTTGGTTGTCACGATGATGATGATATGGAGGGTTAATAAATTTTATGCTTTTGGTTTTATCTTGTGATTCTTCATCGAATCTTACATCGATTCATTCCAAAATCTTATGCAGCCTATTATTATACCACATGTATCCCTTACTTTTTGATGAGTACCCGAAATATATTCCTTCATCATAACTAACATCATACTTTCCTAATTTTTCATTATTATTTTTGATAAAGAATTTAGAAAACCCCAAAATGCTTGATTGATGAAGTTTTCCCATGCCACAGTTCATATGGTGTCTTGTCATAGTTTGGTCTGAGATGTGCCTTGTTGAGGATATGTACTATTTATTCCCATTTGGTTTGAGATATGTTTCTTTCTTGCACCATAGCTCTGTAAATTTGCTGAACATACCTGTTTTTCCTCTCTGCAACTCCACTCTGTTGTGGTGTATCTACAACAATGTACTGTTTTTTTATCCCAAATTCATTACACATGTCCACAAGCTCATCTAATGTGAATTCACCTCCTCTGTTTGATTTGATGTACTTTATTTTACACCCTATTTAATTTTCTTCCATTGCCTTGAATATTTTGAATTTTTCGAATGCTTCAAACTTGTATCTTATAAATGCCACCCATGTCAATCTACAATAGTCATCGATTATCAACATGAAATATTTTTCTCCTCCTCGTGCATCTGTTCTCGAAGGCCCACACAGATCCATGTGAACTACTTGTAGAGGCTTACTACTTGATAGGCGCTATTTGAATTTAAATGATGTTTGAGTTTGTTTCCCCATTTGGCAGGACCTACATATAGTATTTTGGGCCTTCTTTATTGTTGGTAGATCTCTAACTGCTTTCTTTTTTATTAGTTTTTTGATGTGATCAATATTGAAATGTCCCAATATTCTATTCCATAGCCAAGATTCATCAAGTTTGCTGATTTATCATCCTTCACTCTCATATTTCATGATATATATAGTACTCTTTGTTCGAACCCCCTTAACCAAAGTTTCTCCTGTAGTGATTGACCTAACTTCACAATCTTGAGCTTTGAAGAGTACCTCACAACCTTTGTTGCACATTTGACTTACAATTAGAAGATTGTGTTTTAGACCATCTAAAAAATGCGTCCGAAGCCTTTCCTCTTCCATTATTCAGACAGATTGTTCCTTTTCCTTTATTTTTTCATGCTTTATCATTGCTAAATGTGACATTACTAGATTTCTATTCATCCAAGGTTACAAACTTGCTCATGTCTCTGGTCATATGTCTAGAGCAGCCACTGTCCACATACCATTGACTGTTTTGATCTTGAGCATATCAAACTAGATGACACTTATTAATCTTATTTCTCCATTGCATGTATCTGTTTGTTCTATAATTATTCTAAGATGAAGGTTTGTTGACCCTAAGATGAAATTCGTATGACTTGCATCCAATATTGTGGCAATAAAAGCATTTGATAGAATTAACGAGGAGTATATACACGTGCGAATCCATTATTATCCTTAATTTGTTTTGAATTCCCAAAATCAAATATTTTTACATAAGCTCTACAGTCCATGGCTTTATGTCCAAATTTTTTACAGCAGTAACAGATACCCATAGAAGAAATATCTATATCTGGTGGAGGGTGATTTTTGGAGATATAACCATCTAAATATTTGAATTTTTTTTTCTGCTGAAGCAGTATGATCTATGCTCTTTTTTTAATTGATTATTTACTCTTTTTTTCTCCTGGTTTTTTTCAGTAGTGTTTCTTTGCAGTTGTTCGTTTTATGTTGAAGTGTTGCCCATATTTTTTTTCTCATCTTGATGAGAGTTATCATTGTCTCCTATGACAACTTTTATAAAAGTGATTGCCTTATTATAATCCACCCTAGACTTGTTGTATTCTCCTTCATATCCTATCCCAACCTTTAGCTATTTGACAATGCATTACTTTGATATATTCCGACTCAGACCACTCAAAAATGCATTCATTGCTTTTGAATTTGCTATGAAATCTAGTTTGGCATCTCTGTCACTCGTCCCTTTGTTTGGTTCTTCATATCATACCATCACTGCAACCCAGACTTCTATTCCAAGAGACATTAATCAGGTCTTCATTCTCACTTTCCAGAAAGCATAGTTTGTGCTAGTAAATAAGGGGATTTATTCACTTAGCATCCTTATAGACAAGCCATTTTGGTGTCTTAGGACCTCCTTCTAGTTTTTATATTGTTACTAAAGTAACCGACTCTCATACCAATTTATATTCAAGATAGGAAATTACTAAGAGGGGGGGTGAATCAATAATTTAATATTGTTTACTTTTTCTCATCTTTCTTTATTATTCAACTAATATTTCAAGTTCATGTTACATTCAATTCATTTTGCAGGTGTCCTGAAGAGATTTTCTAGATTTCTTATCAAGATTTCAACGTCATTCACATAGGATTCATAATCAACACACAAGGACACAAGATATGAGTGGAAACCCCGAAGGGAGAAAACCACTAATATTAGGCTCAAAGTGATGTGAAGGCAGGTTTCTACTCGTTATTACATCAGATTTTTGCAGGCTCCAACCTACAAGAGGCTACTACCTCCAAGGAAGCTCCAACTCCCACAAATTTTCTATAGGCTAGAACCCACAGGGGGCTCCTACCTCAACAGGGAACAAAATGTTCCTCTTCGAACTCTAACATACAAGAGGAAATAAATTTATCAATTAGAAAATCAAGCTTGAGATGCTCGTTACCTCATAGATCATTCTTCTATCAACTTCATTACTGAATTTTTTATCCTCTTCCATTTTCTCTTCCTCTTCTTCTTCTTTCCATCAATGTCTTCATACATAAACTCTCCTTTCTTCCCTTGGAAAAAACCAAAAAACTTATGCTCTATGTTGTTCCTTTTGTAAGCAAGCCTCCTTGGCTGTTTTTCTTCCTTACAGAATATGAAGTGAAGTATTGTCTCTTGGGCTTCCAAAAGAAAACTACTCTCTTACTTTATGTTTAGATTTGAAAATATTTGTAATAGAAAAATATATTGTAATATCTCAATTAGAAATGACGAAAAGTGAAAATTTAGACTTTTCTTGTCTACATTTTTTGTTTAATATATGCATTTCATATTTTTATTAATATATTATGTTTTTATTGACAGTTTCTAGCCTTCATATTGATCAGCATAGCCTTTGCACTTCACATCACTTTCAACCTTTTGTAAAATAAAACTCAACATACATGAACATAATTTCAGTTAATGATATCAATGCTAATATTTCCAATAGAAGTTGTGGAAAGCATTTGGGAAGCCTATAAGGTATTGAGTAAAAGATGGTTGTGGAAAGCGCTCAAAGAAATTCTACAAGAAATTCGTTAATAGGTAAGTGATCCTTTGCATACTACATGTTTCATGTTTTAGTTATAGGTTAAGGAAATGTAGAAATTCTTTTTATATTTGTTACTATATTTTGTTGGAAATATAGGGACATCACCTTTGTCTATAGAATTGATTTTTTAGCCTAAAAAAATGGTGAGCATACTAGGGAACAAGACTTCTCCTTTTTGTCCTTTAGTAACCCTTGACACCTTTAGACCCTTTTAAGAATTCAAATTTCTGGTTTGAGACATTTGTTTTTTATTTTTCTTAAGATTTTATGGTTGTGTAGTTAAACCTTAGAAACATTGCACATATTTGAACACTTATTCCTTAGCATCAATACGTATGTCCACTAAATCAAACGGGTTTCCTGTACAAATTTCTAAAATTTTGAAAAATTGCGGAATATTCAGGCTTTTTTTTTGTTTTAATCGCTACTCAGATGTTTTTTCAATTTATTAACAAATTTTGGGTGTTATTTTCTTTCAATTTTGCAAAAATTCCCCCCCCTCAATCCCTTTTTATCTTTGGAATTTTCATGAAGTTTTAGTTTGAGTTCTTTGTTAATGAAATACCAGATTACTTTTTATTTCTTTTGAGTTTTATAATCTTTGTGAAATTTCCTTTACTTACAGTTGATTAGTTCTTTCATAGTATTAGTGAATGAAGATAGTGTTGTCCATAAGTAGCCTTGTTATATTGTACTTTTTTTATCTGGAATCATCTCATGTTTGTTCTGAAGAATTATCTTGCATAGATTACATTTGCATGGTCTTGTCCATAAATTACGCTGCATACTTTACATTCTGGAAAACTTAACTATAGATCTAGATTAATGTATTTGATTGTATTTTTGAGGGAATTATCTTTACAGTTTTGGATTTTGGTTTTTTGTTAGTTTGTTGATCTATTAAAAAAAGAGTCTTACACTTATAGAATTGGTTCTGTCAATCTCTTTTCTTTCAGTGAATCTCATCATATATTCATTTATGCATGTTGTAAAGAGTTATTTCATCGATTGAAAATATAGTATCTCTCATTGAAAGATAGTATTGATTTGAATTTGCATGTTTTTATGCTTGTTTTAAACATAAAAACAAAAAAAATTCTTGTAATTGATTAGCATTAGTATATTCTTGCTAAAAATTAGTGTATAGAGAATTTGTTATATTTTCTCTTATTTATCAATTCTTGAATTGTTGGAATTGAATGGAACCTCTCTTCTTAACTTAGTTATGATTCATCGAAGTGGAAATATTACATTATCATATTCAATTGCATTTAGTTTTTTTTTTCAAGTCATAACACCATCGTTTTCATATCCATTTACCCTTTGAGAAAATCACAACTTTAAAACATGGCACTAATAAGATCAATTTAGAATTTTGACATTTTTTAGGGCTCTTTCAACCTACATTAGATTAGGTTATAGGGATTTGGAATAGGGAAGTGAGTTAACTTTCCAAAGATGCAATCAAAAATTAGAATCTTGCGATAGAGAGTAAATCTATTTTTTACATTTTTTTCACTCGGAAGCTCCTCTTGCAAGGGAGTCAAGAACGAGATCCCAGTGGAGTGATCGACCCCACTTCATTGGTTATGGTAGAGTGAATTGCACACATTAAAAATGGTGCCGATGTAAAAACCCTTGTAAAAAAATCCATTTAAAATACATAAGACCATAGTGATGGGACACGTATTCCAAGATGAATGTTGGGTAAATCATCCTAGTGGGTTCGATTATTATGGCTGAAGTAAATTGACAAAGGAAATGGATAAGGATTTGAAAAGGAAAAGTGGCATTTATTGGAAATTATTTATGAAAATAATGGAAAATAAGAGAAAAGGAAGGTGAAAGTTCACAGGTTGCACATGAGGAGGAAAATTATGGAAAATAATGGAAAATTGAAGAAAATAGAGGCCTCGCTAAAAAAAAGGCTTTGGAGGATCAATTGGGAATCTTTTGGATCAATATTTTGCTCACACTTATGGCTCTCATTATATTTTCTTTTCTCTCTCTCTCACTCTTCAACACTTAGATTTTTCTTTGAGCACTTTGGAATTGGAGCAAGAAAGGAAAAGAAAGCAATAATAAGGAGAAATAAAGCAAGGAAGAGAAGGAATCAAGCATTTGCAGTAGCATTCTTTGCAAGTATTTGTCTGCATGTGTGATTTCCTTGCTAGATTTGGAATGCATGGTATTTCATGTGGTTCTTTCTTGTCTTGGCATGGGTTTTTTCCAGGTGTGATAGTGTTTTCAGTCTATCCTTTCCATTTCCAGATAGACTTAATGAGATGGGTCTCATAATTTGGTTGATATCGATTTCCTGATTGGATTCAAGGCTGAGTGAGGAGGCTCTCCGAATTGATATAACAGATATCCTAGTAACCCTAGAACAAGACTATGGCTTGCGATAAAGTTAGATATTGTACTGCATCAGTGGGCATAGGAATCCTCGACCTATAAATGACAGGATATACGGTAAACCCTAGAGGTGTTTTTCCTCAGTTTAGGGCTTGGTGATCTAGGATGGATTGCAATAAAGCCTAAAAGGTTGGTGCTCTCTGTTTTGGTCTAGTAATCCCAAGATGGGATGTATGTTAAATCCTGGAGGGTATGTCTCAGTTTAGTGGCTAGTGATCTGTGATTCAAATTATGGATTACGGTAAAGCCTAAGATACTAGGAGACATGAAAATTCCTCATGGTGTAGGTAGAGAACTCCAGTAGCATTCATGCTTGTTTGGTTATTTTCGGTTGATTATGAGTCCCACATTCATGCTTTGAATATGGCACATCCATGATTGGTTAAAGAGATATTTGGATCAACCAATATATGGTGGGGTGGAAAGTGGAAATCCCATCTCTGGTTGGTTTTTATATTCATAAATTAGAAGCTCATTCCTTTGGTATTTGATGTATAAATTTATTGGTTATTATTTGGATTCTATTGTTGTTGTATCCATTGTATTTCTCTTGTTATTATGCTAGTTATAAACATGTATGTTGATAGTGATGATATGTGGCTCTGTACATGTTTCTACTTGTCAATGAATGCACAATGTATCTATGGTCAAATAGATTGTATTGTAGCTAATTATGTAGGGGAGAAATGCTTCTTAGAAATTATCAGATAAGTATGATACCCCTTTGTTCTGTTTTGTTGTTAATACCTATAAATTTCATGTTTGTGACATGTTTGAAAAAATTCCTGTGAAGGCTAGGATGGGTCCAGATGAGTTATCATTGATATGATTTCTTCCATATAATTATCCTCTTGTTATTTATAATATATTAAATTTTTATGAAGTTCTGGGTAGAGCACTTGGTTTTTCACCTGAAAAGGTGGCTAAAATCCTAGAGGCGGTGGCACAGAACAGACTAATTGTGGCCCTGAATGTTATACCCTCTTGGATGCATGCTTGCAAGCATGGGTATGCATCTATGGATCAAAATGTTCAAAATTTTAGTGTGACCCAGTGGTAAGAGGCCTGAATGTTTGGGTTAGCTCCTACGGGTGTCATTGATGATTTACAAGGTTTGTATGCTGTGCCTCCATCAGTTCCATGTCCTTAAGGTTACCTTGGAGGTTGAATATAATTACAGTAGCCTCTCGTCACATGTTTACCTCGGTTGGATTATTACTTAGGTAGATGTGGAAGGAGGGTGTTGCAGAGTGGTATGAGAGCATGGTTCAAACCTGGGACTCGATGGGTAGTGTGTTGGTCATGCTTTCAATTCATTTTCATATGTATCCCTCATGCTTTTAGTCTTTGTGTTTGTTTCATTTGCATGGTGTTGATCTTAGTTATAGTGATGTCTACATGAAAAGGTTGATGGTGTTGTTATGGGATGTGTTGTCATGAGTGTATGGTTGTATATACATTTTCTATGCATGTCAGTTTCTATATGTTGTTATGCATGCATTTTCATGGTTATGATTGTTTTCAATGAGGTCATTTTATGCATTTTAGGTCATCATGATGTTTGTTGTTATGTTATGATGTTGATTTGTTGGTTGAGATAGAATAGGATATGCAGATCATCAAAGTGAAGTGGCACTGGATGTTGGCGTAAGAGAAAATCGTCATACAAGTTTGTATGCGTGGCATGAAAGTATGTGATTCAAGGTTGTTGTAAGCATTAGGGTTACTTACATGCTTGTCATTCTATTATTATTATGGTTACATATGTGATAAATTATATTTGATGAGTGTATTCATATGCCTTATGTTTATGTGTATGCCTTTATTTCTATTGACTTTATGGTTACATACATGATAGATGTTAGTTAATTAGTGTGATCATATGTACATGTGTTGGTTAGTCAGGTGTGGTATTAACTTGATGACTATGCTATATGCTGTTGATGAATATGTTATATTTTAGCTTGTGTTTAGCTCGATGATTATGGTATATGTTGTTGATGAGCATGTTATATGTTAAATTGTATCCATCTCGATGATTATGTTATATGTTATTGATGAGAATGTTATATGTTAAATTATTGTTGTTATATGTTAGTAAACTTGATGATTACGATTATACCATTAATATCTTGATGTTATATGTATCATGCTAAATAAGACTGGCCGAGGAAGATGGTTAGGGTTATGAATTTAAGGTGAGAATTGACTTATTTGTGATATTATGTCATACTAATATAGGTTGAATGTGCATCATGAGTATTATGCATGAATGATATTTATTTATAGGCTTATGATGTGAACACGTTAGTTAGCTACTCTTATGAATATCATGATATTATGTGTGTTCAAGCTAATGTGTTGTGAATTTATATTGTGCTAACAATATTGATCGTGCAAAAAATATAGCCTCCCCTTAGATACATTAAGGTATGAGCTTGCTTATGTCATTTATTTTGTACTTGAATGTTGGATTATGTCATCTATTTGGTGTTTTAGGGTTTGTGTCTATTATGTCTTCTATTTATTATTGAATTTTTAATTAATCACATGATATAATTATGTGTCTATATGATTGCATGAAGAAATTATTTGGTCTTAGGATGGTTGTACTAATGTGATATGTGTTGAAATAGTTGATATGTACTTGATTATAAGTTGTTGATAGTTGTAGTATTGTGATTTTGACTACTAGTTGATTATGACATGTCTGTTAGTCTTGGTAAAGGATGATTTTAGTTAATAGATATGATATCTCAATACTTGGAACAAGTGATTAACATGTGTGAATAGTTGCAAGGAAACATGCTTAGCATTAGCATGAAAAGGTAATAGTTGAATTGCTTATATAAATAAGAGATGGGTGATGTGAAATTACATAGTAGGACTCGATTGTAGCACGGTAAATGGTAAAAGGAAGGAATTGGGTAAGAATCCCTTTGGCTATGTTTGGAAGCCCTAAATTACAAAAAAATGAGTGCCTTGAATACAATAATTCTTCTTAACCTTGATATTGTCTAACATTATGCAGATATGTGCTATATTTATGAACATGTATTTGAAAAGTATAACAATTAGTTTCTAGTTATGGTTGAATTCATGAAGGGATTATAGTCCCTTAAGAGATGATATATGTATGTATTCAGATACAAGGCAGTGTTCCTTGGCATAACAAGGTAAGGTAACTAGTATATTGAATGTTTATATTGTATACAATGACAGTTATGTGTTTATGGCAGTATGATGCACAAGATTGTCATGAAATCTTGAAGAAGGCTCAGGTTGAGCTTTCCCTTGGAAGTATTGGGAACTGGGCAGATTGAGTCATGGTGTTTGTTGCTAGTCTTATGCTTTTGGTCTTTGGTGGTTTTTTTCACTTGATTGCACCTTTGTTTATGTCTAGTGTATGGCCATAACACCTTGTTGTGGTTTCATATTGTTATTTATTCTCATGGTTTTCTTCTTCTTGTTTCTTTGTCTTTCCTTTTGTTTGAGAGTCTTGGGAATTGGATGGGGAAAGAGGAAAGTAATGGAGCTTGGGGAGATTTTTTTGGTACTAAACATGTAATGAAAGAAATAGGATGAAACTCGGTGCATGAGTAAGCATAGCGGAAGGTAAGAATATGAAAGTCGGTTGGGTCCATTGTGGTAAATGGATGGTGTCAGTACAAACATGAGAAAGGAAAAAAAAAAGGTACAAAAAGTGGATATGAGGTGTTATATGCCTTGGCTATGTTGGGAACAATTGTTCTTAACGTTGTGCATTTTGTGCACGAATAAGGGAAGTTTTCTTAACCTAGACCTTATTATATCTAGAAATTGTGCTTTGGTCATGATTATGTCTATGTTTATATATGTATACATGTATGTATGTATGTATGTCATGTATGACAAGGTAATCATTGATCATGATTGATTAATGCTAATGTTTATACGTATATATGTGTGTATGTATGTTGTTATATGACAGGCTCATGATTTTCTTATGCTATTGATTATATATATGTATGTGTCTATGTATTTATGTCACTGTATGACAGGGTTTTCAAGGATCATTGCTGTGGAGGAATGATTGCTTATGCAGGTGAATGACATGAAGAGGTTCTTGGTATTATGGGGAATCAAGTGAGAAGAGTAACCCCGGCGGATTTATGAGGTCAGTATCATGTGGATATTAATTGATATTACATGATTGTACTATGCCTATGTTATGTTATGAATATGTAATGTTGAGGAGTACATCAACGAAGTGAAAATAGTGTGATCCGCGACATGCCATGATAAGCATGGATAGTGGAAAGACATTAGAAGAAAGGTTTCTTGTGGGGTCAGTGTGTGGTCTATGAATCTGCAATAATTCTTTTGTGTATATGTTGTGCATGTTCTACATTCAATGATTGTACCTATGGTGATGTCTACATGTAACATATGCAGTATTGTGTGCATACAATGCTTTATGCTTGTTGTATATATGGTGTTGTTTGTATATTGCAAATGTAGTGCTAGGTATAGATAGTTTTATGTACATGTTGGATATGCGGTGTTGTGTACTCATCGTATTGTAGACATGTTGGATATGCAGTGTTGTATGCATATGGTGTTGTGTGTGTGTTAGATATGAGGTGTTTTGTACGTATGGTGCTATGTACATGTTTTATATGCAATGCTATGTACATATGGTGTTGTGTGTGTGTTGTAAATATGTTACTATGTACATAAGGTGTTGTGTGCATGATTGTACATGTGGTTATGTGTGAATGTGGTGACATGCACATATTGTACAAGCGGTGCTATGTGTAGGTGATGTCATGTACATGTTGTGCATGTGGCACTGTGTACATATGGTTTTGTGCACATATCGTGCATGTGGTGATTTCTTTATGTGGTATTGTTTACACATTGTATAGGTGGTGTAATGTACATTTAGCATTGTGTTAACATTGTACAAGTGGTGTAATGTACATTTAGTGTTGTTTACAAGTTTTGCATGTAGTGTCGTGTACATGTGATGTTGTGCAGACATTGTGCCGGTAGTGTTGTGTATAAGTGGTACTGTGTATATGGTGTGCATATGCTATTGGTATACATGTGGTATTGTGTGCATGTCATAAATGTTGTGTTGCGAGCATGCGGTAATATGCATGTGAATGGTGTAGTTGTGTCATCATAAATTTTGTATTTTTTGTGTTTGAGTATGTGTATGTATATGTATTGTGTTGTGCATCGAGTGTAGGTGTGTGTGTTGTGTTGTACACCAGATGTATGTGTATGTATTGTGTTGTGTTGTACACTAGATGTAGTTGTATGTATTGTGTGGTGTTGTATGTCATGTGTGTATGTATGTGTTGTGATGTGAATTTTATGTATGTTTACGTGGTTGAAGAGAAAAAAAGGCACTCATTTTTTTTCGGTTATGAAAACTGATCTGGTTTGCCTATGGAAAGGATAAAGGATAATGATAGAAGCTAAGGATTGAATAAAGGATAAGTATCAATACTTTATTTCAATTCTATTATGCATGTGATATATGATTCTAACTTAAGATGGTTACACGTGATTTATGATTATGGTTTATGATGATTGCATGTGATTCATGATTTTGACCTATGATGGTTGTGTTATGAGCTAACAAGATGTGATATGTTTATGCATGATGATTTGATCAAACAACTAGTTTGACTTGTGTGACATGAAGTAAACAGAAGTGAAAGTGTACCTTATTGACATGCTACCAATGAGGTATTATTTGAATTTACTTCAATTTATTTTGAATATAATGGAAATTATGTGCTTGGTGCAGGAAAGCATGGAAATGCCTAGTTGGGTAGCTAAGATTGATTCCAAAAATTAGCAACAACGAAAAATGGAATTGAAACAGGAAGTAGTATGTTGGTAAAGAATTTTAGGAGCAACTCCATTAGGTGACATTGGTACCCAGTAGTGTCCATTGGTTTACATGAGTATGCTATGACCTATATGATGATTCAAGGTATGAATATGCCTTGGGTTTTTCATCTTCCGATGCAAGGAAGAATTTCCAAGGGATGGATCGCCCAAGATAGGGAATGTCAGGAAACTTGGAAGGTGAGTGGTTGCACAGAATGGGACGACTGGATTGCCCGAGGGACTGTGTATCAGAGAAGGGAAAGCTAGGGATGGATTTTCTTTGGTCATTATCATTTTTAGATATAATCAGACAAACATTGGGAGTGTTCCCTGGAACAATGAGCTGGTAAATCTTCCCTAAGAGGACAAGTGGTGCAGGATTGTAGTTCTAGAAATTGGATGCATCCTTTGAATTTGGCAGTGTATTCTCGAACTCCTATGAAGGATGTGAATCCTTGTAATACTTTGAAGGTGGAGGTGTGATTCTATGGATTTCCTTGTTGCAGATGTAGGCACCATATCCCTTTTATTTGTTGGTTGAGAAAATGTGTATGAGTGTATATGTGTATATTATTGTAAATACAGTAATGAGTTGTGTTATAAAAATCTAGTACACAGTATGATTGCCACGCTGGTTTTTTTCCTTTTAGTAGGTTACTCATTGTAAATATTGAAAAGAACTGTGTTATAAATCTCCATAGGTAGTATTCTTTTTTTTTGGCAGTTTGTTTGTTTGTGGTGTCATCGAACACCGAGTACGGTGTTCCCCCAAGGGGGAGGGTTCTGTAATAACCCTGGTAAAAAATTCATATAAAATATATAAGACCACAGTGATGGGACACTTATTCGAAGATGAATGTTGGGAAAAATATCCTAGTGGGTGTTCATTTTGGGTATTATGGCTAAACAAAATTGGCAAAGGAAATGGATAAGGATTTGGAAAGGAAAAGTGGCATTTATTTGAAATTATTTATGAAAATAATGGAAAATAGGAGAAAAGGAAGGTGAAAAGTCACAGGTTTCATGTGAGGAGTAAAATGAACGAAAATAATGGAAAATTGAAGAAAATATAGGCCTCATTAATAAAAAGGCTTCTGAGGATTAGTTTGGAAGTTTTTAGCTAGATATTTTTCTCACACTTATGGCTCTCATTATAGTTTCTCTTTCTCTCTCACTCTTGGAAACTTAGATTTTTCTTGGAGCACTTTTTCATTACAGAAATAAAGGAGAATAAATCAAGAATAAGGAGGAAAAAAGAAAGGAAGAGAAAGAATCAAGCAACTACAACAGGATTCTTTGCAGGTATTGATTTGCATGCATGATTTATTTTCTAGAACTAACATGCATGGTATTGCATGTGGTTATTTTCTGTTGTGGCATGGGTTTTTTCCAACTATGACAGTGTTTCCATCTTAGCATTTACATTTCTGGATAGCCTTCATGAGATGGGTTCTCATACTTCAGTTGAGCTTGATTTCCATATTAGATTCAAATCTGAGTGAAGTGAATCTCTTAATTTATATAACACATGGCCTAGTAACCCCTAAACCAAGCTGTGGGTTGTAGTAAATCCAGATAGTATGTTGCCTCAATGGGCCTAGGAATCCTTGAATTTTGAATGGTGGGATATACAGTAAAGTGTATAGGTGGTTTTCCTCGGTTTTGGGCCTAGTGATCCAGGATGGATTGTGGTAAACCCTAAGAGGTGGGTGCTCTCTGTTTTGACCTAGTAGTCCTAGGATGGGATGTACGATAAATACTAGAGAGTATGTCACAGTTTAGGGCCTAGTGATCCCTAATTCAGACTATGGATTACGGTAAATATTGAGAGACTAGGAGACAAGAAAATTCCTCCCACTATAATGTAATATTCCTAAATTATCTTGCAGCTAATTGGAATATTAAATTTTTTTTTTGGCACTTAGATAGGTGAATAAGTGGGTCGGGAGACCCATAAATACCTTTATGAAGAATAAAACCACTTCTCATGTGAAAGTGGATCATATTTTCAGCTTAATAAATCACCCTAAGGTGTGAACAGGGGCTAGAGCACTTTGACTGGTTCAACTTTGACCAAATCAACAACGATGTCATGGAGGAGTGGACATTAATGGAGGGACAACGCAGTTTTAGATGGCAACACATTTCATGGAAGTAGTGTCATTAATGGATGGGGCTTAGGGTTTGGAAGCTCGTATCTTATAAAAGGAAGAGGATGGAAGCCATATTGATCATGTTGATATATTTTATGTTTTGATATATGGTTTGTTTAGACATATAACTTTCTTCAGTTGTTTAGCTAAAATTGCAGTGCTATTTAGCACAGGCTGTTCCTGATCAAGAATCCCACCTCTTCCATTGAGAAGCTCTTGGAGGAGTTTGCACCATAATTCCACATTTAGGAATTTGGACAAGCTTTAGTCTCATGTACAACATAGATCTGTTTAGAGTTGGGTTATGTTGCAGGGGTATAGTAGTGGAGGAGAGAAATCTCCAATTTCTGAGCTAGTTTTCCATTGGAGGGATCATCCTTTCATCCGGAAGCTTGTGAGGAAGACTTCAGGGCTTCATTACATATTTTGGCACTAGGATAAGTAGAAGTCATTAGCTAAAACGCATTTTCCCTCAAGGACTATGTTATTTTGGAGAGCAGTTGTAGCAGTGCATTCATTGCCCTATTTGGAGTGTTTGGGTTTCCTGTGTGGGGATCAACCCTTCATTTAGGAGATCTGTTGGAGCAGGATCAGCCATCTTGTATATTAGATCATCCATCTCCCATCAGTGATTAAGTTGCAGATATTATTCAGCCCTAGGGCCAAATATGCTATATTTTGTATAGTGTGTATTTCCAGAAACCTTTTCTAGGTTGTCTTGGAAATTTTTTTGGAGCATGGATCTCTAGCCTTAGCATTTTTGGAGCATTATATCAGCAGCAACATATTTTTATATCTTTCAGCTACTATTCTCTCTTATACATCATATTTTTCTGCATTCTTGTACTTCATGTATTAACAACATTTTAGATCTAGGTGTATGCTTTCATGGGAGGCTTGTTTTCCCGACTTGAGGGATATTTTCCTCAAGATATTGTACTTTTTTTTCTGTTATATTCATAATGGAATGGATCTACTATTGTCTCATGCTTTGATCTATTATATTTCTACATATTTCCAATTTTATGCACTCTATTCTTGCTTTTCCCATTTGGGAATATTATAGTGGTATTAGAGCATAATATTGGCTTAGCCTGTGAAGACATTGCATCTATGTTATCAGAAGAAGAAGAAGCTTCTCATAGAAAAGATAAGGCTCAAAGAAGAGACAAAGGCAAGTATCCATTATTTGGAGAAATGGAGGGAAAGAGGTTTTCAAAACTTCTTCTCCAAACTATGCATGTGCTTAAAAGAGAAATCAAGGGAATGAGGAGGGAAATACATGAAGGTCCCTCAAGAAGATTTGCACATGAAGAAAGCTGAATTTATTCATATTATGTGTGTGATCATGCAGCCACACAATTAGATCTACAATGTGGTACCATGCCTACATTCTTGGCAAGAGAAGAAGAAGAAGGAGAGACACCAAAGGAGGAGACTCTGGGTGACTATCTCCAAGAATATGAATCTCAATCTAGAATATTCAAGGAGAATCTAATCTTCCAAGGGTTTTGTCAAATCAAGGAAGATAGAAGACCCATTAACTACAATATAAGAAGAGGGTGCATGCAACAGACTTTGGGTAGATTCTTTCTACCTACTTTTGATGGGTCGCCCAAGAGCATAGCCAAGCCTTGGGTAAGGAATCTAGACACATATTTCCAGCTGCATCAAGTTTCAGAAGAGGAAGCCATTAGAGTAGCAACACTGCATCTTGAAGGTAAGGCTTATGCCTGGTGGTTTTATGAATATTATTCATTAAAAGATGCAAATATATATATCTATGCAAGGTTCATGAGGAGGTTAGTAAAAATATTTGATGAAAAACATTCTAAAACTTCCTTGGTTAAGCTAGCCACACCTAAACAAAAAAAAACCTCTGCATGAGTTGGAAGGATCTATAAACCCAACTCCATTTCAGAAAACTATTGAGGGGGTTAAAAACTTGCATAATAACTTGCTAGAGGCAATATTTCCATTTCAGAAATAACTGTCTTCTCCAAAGGAAGACATGGAGATCTCTTTTTCAAAATAGGATCTAAACATATATCCTCTTAATAATGATGAGGCAACCTCCATTCATGATGAAGGGGAAGAGAAGAAAATAGGTAATAGCATTTGAGAGTGCAAGCTTCTGTGATCCATAACATATTAGATTATAAATCTTTCGGGAAATCACATGAGAATTTTAGGACCGACGCGTTTCGAACTACCAACTGTAGTTCATCATCAGGATAATGAAGAATGGCTGATCAGACACACCTATTTATACCATGAGGAGAGAAGCAACGGTCAAACCCAAGAACGGTTAAAATCAAAATTAACTGGTCAAAAATAAAAATAGAAATAAAAACAGAAAACATAACAAACCCACCCTTAAAAATACTAGTCAAAACTAAAAAAAAAAAATATAAAACCAAAACCAAAAACTAAAATGACCCCAAAATATAAATAAATAAATAGATAAAAATAAAATAAAAACACAAATCCAATAAAAGTCAAAGTCCACATAAACGAAATTAATCTATAAAAAAATACCGTTCAATTAGGATAAAAATAAATAAATAAATAATTAATTAAATTAAATTAATTAAATTAAATATAAAATAAAATAATAAATATAAATATAAATAAATGAATAAAAATAAATAAATAAAATAATCTACCAATAAGTAAACTAATAAATAAAATACTGACAAATACATAAAATAAACAAATAAATAATTAAATAATTAAATTGAATTGAATTAAGTTATATATAAAATAAAATAAATAAATAAATAAAAATAAGTAAACAAATAAATAAATTCATAAATAAAATCCTAATAAATACATAAAATTAGAAATAAAATTTTTTGAGTTAAAAAAAAAAATAAATAAATAAATAAAATTATATATATATATAGATAAATAAAGAATAAAAATAAAAATAAAAATAAATAAATAATAATAATAATAATAATAATAATAATAATAATAATAAAAATAAATAAATAAATAATAATAAAAATTATATATATATATATATATATATATATATATATATATATATATATATATATATAATATTTTTAAATAAAAAATAAGGAAATAACCAAAAATTAATAAAGAAAAACATTAATAAATAAAATCAAAGCTTGAACAAGAATAATAAATTATAAATATCAAATCATATACTAATAATAATAGGATAAAAATAAAAATAAAAGGACCTTTACAAGGAGTGAAGAGATGGAATCCAGCACCTGCTAACCTTCCATCCATCATCCCTTTTCAACGTACAAGGCCTCTTCTCAATCTCTAACGCCTCCCTAAACTTTCGGTGATGGAAATGATCCACTCTAGCAAGGACTCTAGCGTCTGTCCTAAAATTCTCATGTGATTTCCCGAAAGATTTATAATCTAATAGGTAATAGCATTGTCACAGCAGGAGTAGATCTAGTACCTCATGAAGAGGAAGATAGACCTTTTTCTCCAAAGAGAGGAATTATTGTACCCTTGCATGGAGTTCCAAAGAATCTCACATGTGGAGATCAGGGCATAGTCCATGAGCAGCATGTGCCATCATTAACAGGTTTTGAGGTCTTGAAGATGGAAGAAGAAGATAGGGGGGAGGACTGGCATCATATGATTAGGAGCACACACCCCTCTCTATTTAAAAATGGTGATGCATAGAAGAGGCAAGATGATTTGCATAGTGAAGACATGGAAAAATCAGTCCACTCACATATATAGCCTGCTCTAAGCCTTGATGTTTCATTACATGGAGCCATTCCACCAAGGAGACCCCCTGATTGGAGGATGATCAAAGAGTTATCTCAACATGGTGCATCATTGATTGACTTGGCTAAGGAAGGAGCCTTGGGAGGATCTAGCACAGCAAAGAGAACCTTTGATGGGTTCAAAGGAGGGATGATCAATTTTCTGATATGGACATCACCATCTCCCACACAACTATTTGCGCTGAAATATGATGATTCAAGAATCTGTGATGGCACAAGCATGGTGTCAAAGGGCTACTCCATCTTCTTGGGGTAGCCAATAATGCTTCCACACATGAGGCAGATTCTAAATATGAAAATAATTTATTAACACTCTTGCATGCATTGGAAAAACTATGGAAGTTTTGGATGGAAATATCTTCTAATAGGAGGTTGACCTCTGTGTACTTCATTCTTGTCTTGGGCAGGATTAGCTACAAGGGAGGCATCAAAAGTGGGGTAACAGTACTCCAACATGTGGCTTTGGAATTGAGCATGTCAAAGGGGAGAGTTATGATGTGACATGTGCTTCATTTTAGATTTCAACAACGTTGCCATTGTTGGGAAGACTAGATCCATATTGGGAATCCGAAAAATTGGTGGAGTCTTCCAAGGACCTCTTCACATGTAAGGTTCTTGATGGCCAAGTAATGGATGGGAGGTATAGAGTGGTTGATGGAGTCATTTATTTCCACGATAAGATCTACTTGACTAGAGATTCCAAGCTCAAGAAGGAGATTCTACATGCAGCATATGAGGCACTCTCTTCAGGATATGTAAACTTCATTGAGTCTTATCACACCATCATGGAGGGATTCTATTGGGAGGATCTCAAAGAGGATGTGCACCAACATATCATGAGATATGTGGCTTATTTGATGTATTAGGAGGAAAGCAACCACCTTGCAAGGTTGTTACAATCATTTCCCCATTTGATGAAGAAATGGGAAGGTTCATCTATCGATTTCTTCACCAACTTGACTACAATATATGGTAAAGATTTTGTTTTGGTGCTTATTTATCAACTAACAATGTATGTGCATTCCTTTACCATGCATCTACTGCACATTGCTCCACAAGAGAGAAAACCTATCTTTGGATTTCATGGTCCTTTTGGGACTACGTTCAGTGATGAGGGTGACCACCTTATGGAGGACTTTAGGCAAGACATGTTTTTCTTGGTTCATATTCACCCAACACCTAATGTCCTCTATTATTTTCAAGCTTTTGCGAAGCTTATGGAAACAAGAAAGTGGTTGGATGACCACTTATCATATCACATTTTGAGACAACAAGAGGAAGAACAACGCTAGTCTCACTTGAGGGACTATTATCACCATCCAACATGATATATGACACATAGTCCATTTTTATTTTGGATCCCATATGGTGATGACACTATATTCACTATATGTAGGATGGATTTGGAAAGAGTGATTCTTGGAACCAAAGAGTGGGATCATGAGAGTCCAAGTGCATTTTTTCTTCTTAATGACCACATTATTGCAGCACAAGATCAGCAGTTCCATATCTATCATAAATGGAGAGAGAGACAATGCGACTTGAACAAATTTATCTCTCATTTTCAACCATGCATCCCCTATACATTGCAGAAGCAGGGGATTGGTGAGTTTGCCTATGAGCTACCATGGATGGCTCACTTTGTTTGGATGATATCATGGAGATTGGATTTTCCCATTGGGGTTGAGGCACCCAACATTTATCATCTCTCATGCCTTGAAGAGGCCAATGGACAACATATAACTCTTTCCATATATCTACCACTTTTTCATGATGAGAGCTATTTCATTTATCCACCAAAGGAAAACTTGTACTCTTCAGAGGAGACATATCCATTGGATATTTTGCAGTATCCTTGCAGTTGCTTGAGGACAAGCAACATTTTGGAGGGGAGGACTATAAAATTCCTAAATTAGCTCGCAAATAATTGGCATATTAAAGTTTTTTTTTTGGCACTTAGATAGGTGAGTAAGTGGGTACAAAGACCCATAAATCTCTTTATGAAGAATAAAACCACTTCTCATGTGAAAGTGGATCATATTTTCAGCTTAATAAAGCACCCTAAGGTGTGAACAGGGGCTGGAGCACTTTGACTGGGTCGACTTTGACCAAATCAACAGCTTTGTCATGGAGGAGTGGACATTAATGGAGTGATAGCATTGTTTTAGATGGAAAGACATTGCATGGAAGTAGTGTCATTAATGGATGGGGCTTAGGGTTTGGAAGCTCATATCTTATAAAAGGAAGAGGATGGCAGCCATATTGATCATGTTAATATATTTTATGTTTTGATATATGGTCTATTTAGATATATAGCTTTCTTCAACTATTTAGCTAATATTGCAGTGTTGTTTAGCATAGGGCGTTCTTGATCAGGAATCCCACCTCTTCCATTGAGAAGATTTTGGAGGAGTTTCCACCATACTTCAACATTCAAGCATTTGGCCAAGCTTCAATCTCATGTACAATGCATATCTGTTTAGATTTGGGTTGTGTTGCAGGGCTGTAGTAGTGGAGGATAGAAATCTCCAATTTCTGAGCTAGTTTTCCATTGGAGGGATCATCCTTTCATCTAGAAGCTTGTGAGGAAGACTTCAGGGCTTCATTACATATTTTGGCACCAGGTCAAGTAGTAGTCATCAACTACAGTGTAGTTTCCCTCAAGGACTGCGTTATTTTGGAGAGCATCTGCCCTTCATTTAGGAGATCTTTTGGAGGAGGATCAACCATCTTGTATATCAGATCATCCATCTCCCATCAGTGATTGAGTTGCAGATATTATTCAGCCCTAGGGCCAAATCTGCTATATTTTGTATAGTGTGTATTTCCGAAAACCTTTTCTGGGTTGTCTTGGAAATCTGTTTTGGAGCATGGATCTCTAGCCTTAGAATTTTTGGAGAATTGTAGCAGCAACAATATATTTTTATATCTTTCAGCTGTTATTCTCTCTTAGACAGTGCATTTTTCTGCATTCTTGTACTTCATGTATTAATAACATTTTATATCTAGGTCTATTCTTTCATGGGAGGCTTGTTTTCCCAACTTGAGTGATCTTTTCCTCAAGACCTTCTACTTGTTTTTTTTGTTATATTCATAATGAAATGGATCTACTATTGTCTCACGCTTTGATCCATTATATTTCTGCATATTTTGAGTTTTATGCACTCCATTCCTGCTTTTCCCATTTGGGAATATTACATATAAGCAGAGAACTCCGATAGAATTCATTCTTGTTTCGTTCTTTTTAATTGGTTATGAGTCCCACATTAATGCTTGGAATATGGCACGACAGGGATTGATTGAAGAGAGATTTGGATGATATAATCTATGGTCGGGTGGAACATGGAAGTCCCATATTTGGCTAGTTTTTATATTCATAAATGAGAAACTCATTCCTTTGGTATTTGATGTATTAATGTACTGGTTATTATGCCAATTATATTGTTGTTTTATACACTGTATTTTTGTTGTTATTATGCTGGTTATAAACATGCATGTTGACAGTGATGATATATGGCTCTCTCTATGTTTTTACTTGTAAATGAATGCACAATGTATCTATGTTCAAATCGATTGCATTGTAGTTAATGATGTAGAGGAGAAATTATTCTTAGTGACTCTCAGGTAAGTAGTAGACCCCTTTTCTCTATTATTTTTTTTATGCATTTAGCTTTCATGTTTGTGACATGTTTGACAAAATGAATTTCATGGTTAGGAGGGTTCCAAATGAGTTCTTATTGATGTGATTACTTCTGTATGATTTTCCCATTGTTATTTATCATCTCCGAACTTTTCATGAAGCTTTGGGTAGAGCACTCAATTCTGGGCTTGAAAAGGTGGCTCAAATACCAAGGACCCTGACATAGAAATGAGTAATTAGGGCCCTGGATGTTGGCATGTAGGGTCATTACTATAGCTATAGCCTCTTAGACATTGGCTTGCAAGCATGTTCATGTGTCTATGGATCAAAAAGGTCAAAAGTTCAGTGTGACCTAGGGGTAAGAGGTCAATATGGTTGGGTTAGCTCCTAAGGGTGTGATTGATGATGTACAAGGTATGTGTTGTCTTTTGAGATGATTGTGGTCAATAATAATTCCAAAGAATCTAAGATGTTTTGTTTTTGTTTTTAATATTTGGAGGACCAATCCATAATATAAATTTAATCAAACAGTTAAGTTTTTTAAATGTTACAGATAATATCAGTAATTATAAGTGAGGGTTGCTTGCTTATCTCATAGAGTGATTAAGATTTAATGATTTGATTAAGTGGACTTCTATAAGACAATATGATTATTAAATATTTAGATCGAATTTTTAAATAAATCATAAGCCATAAAACCTTCAAAAAATGTTCAAATATTCAAGAAAATATACTTAATATCATCAAGACGCTGATAATTAATAAATAAAAGGGACTTACATTAAAAAATTGCTAAGTAAATCAGTCTTTCTAATGATAATAAATTTAGGAGGAATTATAAAGTTGCTGAAACACAGTCAACCTCACCTAGTTATCCTGAAAATAATTAAATATATGAAGAAAAAAAACTATTTAAGAAAACTGGAAAAACTTACAGAGGAAAAATAGAGCTGTATGAAATAAGTTCAGAATCCTTCTTGTATTAATGATGATTGGAAAGACTTAATAAAATTCCTTCTTTCCAAAATCTACTCATGCAAGGGTGCAACCCTGACTACTTCAATATATTAAGTATTTATATAAAAAATAAAGTATTACAATCAATTTCTTGAGAGACGAGGTAAACTATAATTTCTGAAAATGAACAAAAAGGAAAGAAAATTGATATAAAAGAAGTAGGTCTGCATTCCAGCCCTGTTATGCTCAAAAAATTTTGCTAAGTCACCAAATTTTTAGGACTGCATTGGAAAAACTGAATGCTTTGCTGGCAAAACTGAGTGATATGCTGGAAAATCTTACTTTTTCTTTACTCTTGGTATTCACAGAGCTTGTCCCATCGCTCTTCATCTGGAATGGAGGCTTTAATAACCTTGTGGTAGATTTCATTTACCTCAGTGTAATTTGTAAAAGTTTGTTTTACAAGGAAAATGTGTTTTACTTCATAGTGAATAAAACTTATGTTTTCAACTGCTTTGTAAAATGCTTTACTTGTCAAAGAACCTTGAATAGAAGACATAGATGTAGGCCTTGTTGTTTCTTTGATTTTCTTCATATAATCCTCCCTAGGCATTAATTTGTCATTTATAACAAACAATGATCTGAGACCTTTTTTAATCAGTGCAACAATCCTTGTAAGAAACCTGTTGATTGTTATATCCAGAGTGTGAAATTTTTCTGTTAATTATACCACCAAGTTATTTTTAATCAGAAATTTCTTTACTTCAAGGATTTTTTCAGTCTTTTCATCTACCCCTATCTCATCCAATTCTTGGTTGTCCTTAGAGTTCAAAAATTTTATGATGCTACTAGCTATATTGGGCATATCTCCCCGTTGAGTGTTTGCATCAGAAATTGCCCGATTTTCCTTTTCTACTAACTCTTTCTGCTTGAAGATGATTCTGATAGATGGCCATATTTCATTAATCTCTTCAAAAATGTTAGTTCAAATGATTTCTTTGACATTTCCTGGAGTATAGCCAATGGAAGCTTCAATGGCTGACTTCTTCTAGATTTCAACTTGGTTTTAAGCTCTCTGAAGCTCTGATGCATGATAAGTCTCAGAATTAATTTTCTGATCTTCAAGAAGTTTCACTTTGTCCTCTAGTTTCTTTATTTCTTATGTCTGTAAAGTCATGTTTTGAAGTGTGCAGGATAATTGATCTGCAGAGTCTCCTTTACTGGTAGTAGCAGCTATAACAGTGGGAATAGCTGGCATTGGAAGTGATTCTAAAGGAGCAGCTTGATTGACTAGTTTCTTACTTTCCTTAACCCACTTCTCCATATCTGTTTCCATATGTTTTAGTTTTGTACTCTATTCAAGAATGAGTTTCAGCATATCTGTCTTTTTTTCTTCTGTTTCTGAAATTTCCTTGGCCAAAGGATCTTCTATAGGTGGCAATTTCAATTGCTTCCTCAATGTTGCAATATCAACATTCTTTTTCTTGGTTAACTCTTCTGCAACATTGACATTTTCAGGGTCATAGCCCAACTCGATTACCAGATCATCCAAGTTTTTAATCCTGGTGTCCTTGGAAAAAGCTGAGACTTTCTCCATGTTGAGTTGTGATCTGATATTTGCTAGTGTAACCTACATTTTAGATAAATACATGGCAGTGTTAGCTACAGTTGAAAAGATCATCTCTCTAGTTTTTTTATGCATCTCCATTTGGTAAATGGGATCTATATCTTTGGCATCAAACTCAAATGATGGCTTTTTGTAATCTGCTTCTCCTTTAGTCTGAGGAACTTGTGCTTGAAGAAATTCCATTAGCATTCTTTCTTTCTCTACATCAAAGGCAGACAAAAGCCTATTTGGGCACCTGAAGTTTGTTTCCAAAATTGGTTATAAGTGTTTATCTTCAAGGCTTCATTTTTTAGTTTTATTTCCTTGAATATGTCCATGGTGCTCTTTTCTAGGTCGCTTGAAGTTGAAGTACCTATTTGCATGATCTGCTGCTGATTTGAAGTAGCCATTGAAGTAGTAGGAGACTTTGTGGGCTAACATCATCTGTTCAATGGCCCGAGGGGTTATGGTAAGCATAACTTGGCCATTAGAATTGACTATGGCTCTCTGGCTAGTCAAGTAAGAGGAATGATATTTCATCATGAAATCAGGAGTAATATGGGTTGGAGGAAAGACAAAATGGGGAATATTAGACTCCCAGAGCTGGATTTCATAGGATTATTCAATCCATTTGTCTTCTAACAAACAATACATCTCAAGAATGTCGATATCAGAGTGTGTTTCGTAGATTCGATAATATTTGTCAACCATAGGGATGTGAAGCAGGACTAGAGGAGGAAAAATTAAAGGATTAATGTTTTCCTCGGGATATTTATCTTTGGGAGGCATAATGGATATAAATGACAGTGGAAAACAGGGAGGAAACAAGTTTCTGTGAGAAAGAGTAGGGAAAGAAATGGAGAATGGTAATATCGGGTGTGCTCAAATGATTGTAGCACTCCTGAATTAGTAAAAAACCTGCAAACAACTAATTATAATAATCTGTAATGAGAAAAGGAATTTGTAGAGATATTTAGAAGGTTTATTAGTTAAAAATAATATTTCTATTAATGGCACGGGTTAAAGGATAGGTAATTAACTTCATAATGGAAATATGGAGGGGGCAGATTTTAATTGGCTGATGGGTAATGAGGTGGCAGCGGAGGAGCGGTGTGCAATGGTAATCACAACATGCGGTATAAGGGAAACAACTTTTGGAGGGGGGATAAGGTGGTTTATAGTATTGCGCTTGGGGGGTCCGAACTCACGTGAGGGTGACACGTATACATTGGCAGTTTCATATTACAATTCTTTTCAGACTCCCCCTCAGTGATAAACTTCGGATGGTAGAGGGGGGTCGAAAGGCTGTATGAGCCGTTGGATGCTGACATATGTTAAGGATGGTCATTGGATATTAAGGACTGTGCGGGGATGATATATGTGATCATGTGATTGGTGGGGTTGGGGCGAGGTTGGGGCTTTATTAAATCATTTACCAGGAGATATGAAAGGAATGAAATATAAATAAATGGAAATGGATGGTGGGGGTCGAATAATATAGTTTAATGATTCAGGAAAATGGAATGAAAAGGTGGTGTGGCGGGTAAGTTTTTTATGGCTTAGAACTTTAGAATATGAATTAAATAATTAGGATTTAAACCATACTAAACACTTTTTCCATGGGTCCATTTAGACTAGCAGCCAATCAATATTTTTTTGAAAAAAATGAAGCTTTCCTTTTTCATTTTTCTTCCCTAACATTTTTAATTTTCCTTCTTTATTTAGAGAATATAACACCCGACATTTTATTGACATGGATGCCTACACAAACAATAATTTTCCTAACATTTTTTTAATTTTTCATTCTTTTGCATCCATATCCTTCAAAAATATTTAACTACTTATGCTAACTTATCAAAAACAAATAATGTTACAACATCGGCTCCAGCTGGGGACTGCTTCCCCCTGTGGGATGCAGAGAACAAGCAGTTCCATGTGCCTTCTCCTCGGGCTATGAAGTATTTTTTGTAGAAAATAAACGGACTTCAAGTGATAAAATAAAATTATTATGTACAATGATGATATAGGATCTCCTTCAGTACTCAATGTAGTGTTTCAAAAATATGGCATTGACAGGCAGTGTTGAAAACTGTCCTTCAAGATTATATAGAAAAAATGTGTTGTTTCCTTTTACCTTTGCAATGTTGAGTGGCTCAAATCATAAATTATCAAACTTTCCATGTTTGCATTTATCTTCTCTTCTAGAATCCCATCTTAAAACTAGATCTCCTTCTCTAAAATATCTTTCCCTTCCCTTTCTGTCAAAGGGAATATTCATTTTATTCTGATATTTCTTCAGTTTGTACTGAATCTCATCTCTATTTTCATTCAACTCAATTATCTGATTAATCCTTCTAGAGAAATCATCAGGTTCATCACTAGATTCTTGTAAAAAATTGAGCACATGGAAAACCAAATTTCTAGGAAAAATAACATCTTTTCCATAAACTAATTGGAATGGAGATTTACCTATTGATCTTTTGGGTGAAATCCTGTTTTCTCAAACTGCATAAATCAAATGACTGTCCCAGTTTTTATTGTGGTCTTCGAAATTTTTATTGATCACTTTCACTAAACTCTTGTTAGATGATTTAACAAGACCGTTTCCTTGTGGATAATAGGGAGTTGAGTGGTGCAGCGGAATCTGATATTTCTGGCAAAATTATATCATTTTTATGTTTCTGAATGTTGTGGCATTATTAGTGACAATTTACTGTGGGAAACCAAATCTGGATAAAATATTCTCTTCAATGAATTTTATTACAATTGAATCTATAACATTTCTTACAAGAATGGCTTCCAACCACTTGGTGAAATAGTTAGTAGCAGTCAAGATCCACCAGCACTGAGTACTGGGTGTTGGGTGGATTTCACCTATAAAATATAATCCCCATTGTAGAAAAGGTGATGATACAAATAATGGAACTAGTGGAAGGGCTGCTAATTTTTTCTTACCAGCAAGCATCTCACAGGTAACACAATCTCTGACTTTTGATCCTTCTTGTGAAAACAAAGTAGGAAAATAAAATCCCACCCTCAGTATATTGTATGATGTTTCTCTCCAAGCATAGTAGCCTCCACATATGTCTGCATGAAACTGATCAATGATTCCTTTAGTTTCTGATTTTGTTAGGAAAAGTAGTAGAATATTAAGAGGGTCCTTCCAGTATAATTTGGCATTGATAATGCAGTATTTGATGGATTTCAACTTGAGTGTTTTGCACTGGTTTTTGGAAAAATGAGCTAGACATTCAAAATAAATCAGAAAATGAAAAATATCTGCATACCAATCTAATAAAACAAACTTCTCGTCAATATGAATAGGGTCTATTTGAGTTCAAAGAGAAGGTTATTTTGTATTCTTTCCTTGCACTCCATGGGAAGGTTCTTGTGGATTCTCCCCTTCTACATTCAAGGAAGGTTCTTGTGGATTCTCCCTTTCCAAATTTGAATAAGGTTCTTATGGATGCTTCTCTAAAACTTCAAAAACATAATTTATGCCCAAGACTTTACAGTTTGATTCAGCTAAAAACTTAGCTAAGCCCTTCCCCTTCACTAACTTGATAGTTTTGATGGTAAGATCAAACTCAAGGATCTGAGTTATCCATCTTCCTCTTCTACAATCAATGTCTGGTTGTGTGAGGACTGTTTTAACAGCGTTATTGGGCACATAGGAAATGATAGTGGAATGGAGGATATACATTCTAAATACTTTAGGGCTTGAACTAAGACATAGGCTTGCTTTTCGATAATATCATATCAGTTGGAAATATTTTCATTGATGGCAAAGGAAAAGCCAGGAATAGCACCTGAACTATCACAGAGAAGAACCAGCAACAAGGCAAAGGAGAAGATTAGGCAATTATGCAGTAAGAAAGACAAAGGAGCACAACGAAACAGCAGCAAAAAGAGGCAGCGGATAAATCAGGTAGCAGAGGCAGCAAAGAGAGCAGCAAAGAAAGCAAAGAAGCAGAGAGGTAGCTAGGCAGCAAAGCCAGCAGAGGCAGCAAGGTAGATAAGGAACAGAGGCAACAGATAAAGTAGAGGCAGCGAATAGAAGTAGAGGCATTGTAATGAAGCGGAGATGTGATGCGATGCGATATTTGTATTTGTGATGCAATGTGATCACATATCGCAATCGGCAAAACATAAAAGGAATAGGTAGAGTGGACATGATGTGATGCGATGCGATGTAAGTGCTTTATTATACTATTTCAAAGGTTAGCACATGAGTACATAAGTACAAGGAAAATTTTTATTATAATGTTCCACTTCCAAACGTGTAATCCAGTACTTTATTGTGTAATTCGATGTATAGCCAAATTTTTTTACAAAGGTATTAACACATTGGCGATTCCTAATCGCATCGGCGGAATGATAGAACAAAGGAATGACAAGTTGAAAGGTGTGATTGCGATTGAGCAATTTAATCGCAACCGTCTATTCCAAATTAATGGCAGTTGTTGGATCTATAGTGGGTTATCGCATCGGAGATTTCTAATCGCATCGGCGCAGCGGAAGAGTAAGGGAACGTGTTGTTGGATGTTGCGATTGTGATAATGCGATCCAATCACAACCTTTGGATCTTGGAAGATAGCAACCGTTGGATCTTAAAGTAAGTCAGACTGCAGCCTACTGGAATTCAAACCTGAAAATAAGGATTTCCTTTGTTAAAACACATCAACAAATAAAAGATAAATATAACATAAAACATTGAAATGCCTAAGTATTGTCATGTGGGACCCTCGCTCATCGCATCGGCGGAAATCAGATGATCAAAGGCACAAGAGGATCTCTGATTATTGCGATTGCGATTTAAAAGTTAAATGAGGCATGGTATCTTTGTAGTGTGGGCTCCATGTAAAGGAAAAAGGTTTAATATATGATTGCACCAAGATTTTAGACCAAAGCTGAAGAATGAACAAAAGGTAAGACGGTAAATATATATGGACCATTATATATATGTATATATCTATGCATCGTGGGGCCATCACGTCGGCGTGAAGTCAGAGTAACGAAACATGCCATTGAAGTTTGCGATTGAGATTAATCGCATCGGAACAATTGCAAAGGGTGTAATTGCAATCGGAAATCATCAGAGGAGGCTCATCGCATCGAGAAATAGATAGAGTTCGGCAAGTGGGCCCAAAATGTTATGTACTATGTTAAAAATAAAAAGGGTCTATTATTATATGCCAATAGTTATTTGGTTTTTTATAGAAGAAGAAGTGCATATGCGTTGAATGGTTTTGAACCATATGAAGAACTTTTGCAATGTAAAATACTGTGAATTTCGATAAAGCTGCCAGATTTGGAACAGAATTTGGGAAATGCACTCTACATGCATGGAAAATAGGAGAGTATTCAGAAACTGAAAAGACAGAGACAGCAGAAGAAAAGACAAACGCACAACGAGCCAAGAGCTGAATGGGTTGGATTGAAATTCTTATTGTAACTGAAAATGTAAATGATTTAATTGATTTTATATTATTTTTGATGCAAAGGCAAGTCTCTGGAGGCAAAGAAATACCCCCCTGTAATATTGAAATGTATACAAATTGTAATATTTTTCTGAATATGCTAGGCAAGAAATTGAGAAGGCGGAAGTCAAAGAGTCATGCCTGTTCACTTCGAATTCCCAGTGGAATGCAAACAATCAAAAGGTGAACTCTATAAATGATATCACATTGATATGCATAAAAAAGAGAGTAGAGAATGCACAAATGATGCAATGAGGTAGAGAAGAAGCAGGAGTTGATATAGAATTAGAGGAGATGCAAAGATGATACAGGGCAGATATGAGGACTGATGGACAACAGAAAAGAAGGAACAGAACAGAGCTGATATCTAGGTAAATCAGCAAGTGTTTTCTTTTGAAAAGTGAGGAAGTTGAAGCTTCCCTATCAAGTTGTAGCTCGATAGATGTTAGTTGTAGCTAACTGAGGTATGAGCCTCCTGTAGGTTATAGCCTACAGAAAATAGAGGAAGTTGTTCCTTCCATATCAAGTTGGAGCTTGATAGATGTCAGTTGTAGCTGACCAAGGTAGAAGCCTCTTGTAGGTTGTAGCTTGAAGAAAATTGATGGGATTTGGTGCTTCCTTGCAAGTTGTAGCTTGCTAAATTGAGGTAGGAGCCTCCTGTAGGTTGGTGCCTACAGAAAATCAGTGGTGAGAGGGAGTTGGAGCTTGCCTTTGCATTACAACAATAATAAAATGTGGGTTTCTCCCTTATGGGTTTCCACTTATATATGTTTTCTCTGTGCATGATGTTTATGTGTTGACATGGTTTATCGAATCTACTTAATACTTTCTGCTCTCATATTAAGTCTGTTGTTGCATTATCTTAATACTTATTGCTCACATTCTAAGATTACTCACATATTAAGTTGAACATGAAATGAAGGTGTAAATAAGTTTTAATGGAAAGTTTTAAAAGACCATGAATGTGTTAAACTGATTCATCCCCCCCTCTCAGTTTAACTAAGGGTTCAACAATTGGTATCAGAGCTGGTTCCTTTTGTATCAATTTAACAACTGGAAGGAGATCCTAGGTCCCCAGGATGGCTAGTCAAGAAGGATGCTCAACAAATAAAGCCCCTTTGTTCACCGGTGAAAATTATGCCTTCTAGAAATAAGAATGGGGACGTAAATAATGTCTCTAGGAATAGAAGTTTGGGCTGCTGTGGAATTGGGATATGCACCAAAGGTGATAGACTCAGAGAAAGAAGCAAAAAAAAAATTGTAGCTAATGCAAAAGCCATGAATGCACTCTTAAATGGACTATGCGAGGCAGAATTTATCAAAGTAATGCACAAAGATACTGCCAAAGAAATATGGGATACACTAGAAAACATCCATGAGGGAGACAAAAAGGTGAAGATAGCCAAACTTCAAGTCTATAGAGCTCTGTTTGAAAATATAAAAATGAATGATGATGAAGACATTTCCAGCTTCTTTTTAAGGGTTGTAGAAATTGTGAATATCATGAAAGCTCTAGGAGAAACCATAAAAGAATGTGTAATTATTCAAAATATTCTAAGATCTTTTCCATCCAGCTTTAACCCCAAGGTTTCTGCCATAGAAGAAACAATTGATTGGGAAACTTTGACCATGAACCAATTACTTGGAAACCTAACAGCCTATGAGATGAGACTGCCACAGAGAAAGTCAAATGTGAGGGAGGTAGCCTTCAAGACAGAGAAGAACAAAGAAGGAAAAGAAGATACATGCTCCTGCTCTGATGAAGAAGAGGCCAAATTTGTCAGAAGATTGGAAAGAGGCTTAGGCAAGTATAAAGGTAAACTTCCATTTAAATTCTTTAACTGTGGAGGAGTTGGGCACTACGCATCTAAGTGTCCTCATAAGAAGAAAAAGAATTAGACTCAAGAATCAGAGAAAACCAGATCAAAGAACTAGCAGAAAGGGAAGAAATTCAATAGAAAAACATTTTATGCCCAGCAAGAGAGCAGTGCATCTGAAAGCTCAGATGAATCCTCCAATGAAGAGGGAACCTCTAAATTTATATTAATGGCTAAGGAAGAGCTTGAAGGATTCCTTCTAGAAGATGAGGAAGAAGGTGAAGTAGATCTTGAGGGGGAGCTACGAAGTGCCCTGGAGGAAATAGATAGACTTAAACTAAAGTGCAGAAAACAGAAAGACATTATCCTAAAATATGTAAGAGAAGAAAAAAACTCAGAAGACCTCATTCAGTTGAAAGTAGAGCTTGAAGAAGACAAGAAGGTAGAAGACACTCTACTTAATAAAATTAAGGATAAAATTCAGAAGCAAGAGAAATTAGAAGAAGAAGTAGTGTTCCTGAGAAAGAAATTAGAAAAATCCCAAAGAGAATTATTAATGAATACTCCTCAAATGAAAAGCTCTAGACAGTTGGACCAAATCCTAAATGCTCAAAGGTCTCCTCTGATAACGACTGGGATAGGCTATGAAGGAGAAACAAGCAAGACCAAGGTAGAAGATAACAGGAATATCATTTTTGTAAAATTTGTAAAGGATAATGAAGCAGCTCAGAAGACTCCTGCAGAAGTAGAAGCCAACAAAAGCATGATTTGTAAAGAAACAAATAGAAACAAGCAGGAACATGAAAGGATAGAGAAGGATAGAGTGAAACAATCAACTGCTAAAGGCTCATATGCTCCTAAGGATGAATTGAATAAATTTGGAAGCTGTCAAAGAAGGTTCTTTCCTCCTATGAGAAGGATCACTTGTTTTTGCTGCCACAAACCTGAACATATTACAGCATCTTGTAAGACAAATCAAATCAAGTCCAACCAGCAAAGGATGCAGAAAATGAGAAGAACCCCTCTAGCAAGCAAATGGAGAAGACAACCCTTCATCAGGTACATTCATTGTTTTTATGGGTATTGTTTTTACTGTAAGGAATTCGACCATAAAGCCTAGGAGTGCAAAGCACATGGACAAAGACTAATGTTCAACACCTCAAGGAGATTTATGAATTATGGAGAGTTTACTCGTGCTCATAATTCTTCTAAAAATATGATCAAATGCTGTGTATGCCATAAAATTGGACATTTGTCTTCCCAATGTCCTCACAAAGAAAGTGGTCCATCTTCCCAGAAAAGGTACCAAACAAATAGTTGTCCGCAGTGGAAAAAGAAGGTGAATAAGTGTGATCTGGCTCTAATAGGCCAAGATTAGAAAGGCCAATGGTATTTGGACAGCGGATGCTCAAAGCATATGACTGGAGATAGAAGCAATTTTATAACCTTTGATGAAAATAAATCAGGAAATGTAACTTTCGGTAATGATAAAGTAGGGAAAATCAAAGGAAAAGGCTTAGTCAGTCTGGATAATGGAAGAGGAAAGGCCCAAGATGTACTATTTGTGGATGGACTAAAAGCAAATCTGCTAAGTGTCAGTCAAATGTGTGACAAAGGCTATGAAGTCCTGTTTAGAGCATAAGACTGTGAAGTAAGATCAAGCACCACAGGAAAGACTTTGATCAAACGTATTCGAATAGAAAGCAATGTCTACATAGTGAAAGAAGAGAATGAAGCATGCCACCTTAGCAAACTTGAGGAATCATGGTTATGGCATAGAAGATGGGGACATCTAAATTTTGATCACATCATAAGTCTAGGCAAGAAGACTGTAGTCAGAGATATGCTAGTCATAAATAAGCCTTCAAATACCATATGTAAGTCCTGCCAACTAGGAAAGCAGACCCGCACATCTTTCAATACCAAAGAGAAACTATCTACAAGAAAACCTCTTCAACTTGTTCACATGGACATGTGTGGACCTTCAAGAACTAAAGCACCAAGTGGAGAATCCTATTTCATGCTGATAATAGATGATTTTTCCAGAATGACATGGGTAGCATTTCTCAAATATAAATCGGAAGCACTTGAGAAATTCAAGATATTCAAGGAATTGGTAGAAAATAAAACAGTATGCAAGCTAAAGTGCATTAGATCATACATAGGAGGTGAATTCATAGACTATGATTTTTCCGACCTATGCAATGAGCATGGGATAAAACAACAATTTACAATTGTAGGTACACCTCAACAGAATGGAGTGGCAGAGAGACAAGACAGGTCAGTACAACAGACTGCCAGAGCAATGATGCAAGAAAGTAACATTACCCAAACCTTCTGGGCAGAAGCAGTACACACAGTTGTTCATATTCTTAACAAAGCTCATTTAAGACCAAACTGTGACAAGACTCCTTATTAACTATGGCATGTTAAACCAGCATCAATCAAGAACTTTAGAGTCTTTAGAAGCAAGTGTTTCATTAAAAATAATGATGAAAATCTGGGAAATTTTGATGCAAGAGCAGATGAAGGAATATTCTTAGGATATGCATCCAAGAGTAAGGGTTATAGGTGCTACAACAAAACACTACACAAAATTGTGGAAATCATTGATGTAAGATTTGATGAAGATTTACCAAACAAAACAAGAAGTACAAGCTGCATCAATCCTCTAGAAGATCATGAAGAAGAGAACCAAGATGATGATGAACTAAGAAAGACAATAGAAGATACTGAATTAAACTCAAAAGGTCCCTCGAGAATCACTCAAAATAATCATCCAGAAGATCAAATCATTGGGGACAAGAGTGTGGGAGTCCAGATAAGAATACAGCTAGCTGAACAAACAGAAGAAGTATACCTAGCCATGTTATCTCAAATAGAGCCAAAGAAGTTTGAAGAAGCCAACAAAGACAAATATTGGGTGAATGCTATGAATGAAGAATTGGATCAAATTGAGAAGAACAATACCTAGGAATTAGTTCCAAGACCCACTGGGAAAAATGTCATTTGCACAAAATGGATATTCAAGAATAAGATGAATGAACAAGGGCAAGTAATCAAAAATAAATCCAGACTTGTATGCAAGGGATATTCACAAATTGAAGCTCTTGATTATGATGAAACCTTTTCCCCTGTAGCTAGAATGGAAGCAATCAGAATGTTCTTGGCCTTTGCATGTTATCATGATTTCAAGGTATATCAAATGGATGTGAAGTCTGCCTTCCTGAATGGAGATCTAGAGGAAGAAGTCTACATGGAACAACCTGAAGGATTATCTTTAACAGATAAACATGACTATGTGTGTAAATTAAAGAAAGCCTTATATGGCCTGAAACAAGCTCCTCAAGCATGGAATTCAAGGCTGGACAAATATTTTCAAAAACAAGGGTTCAAGAAAGGAGGAGTAGACAACAATCTGTACATAAAATTTAGTGAAAATTATATCCTTATTGTAGTTGTGTATGTAGATGACGTCATGTTTGGAAGCAACATGGATGAGTTAGCAAAAGGATTTGATAAAGAAATGAAATCAGAATTTGAGATGTCTACGATTGGAGAGCTCATCGTCTATTTAGGACTTCAAATTCCACAAAAGAACACAGGAACATTCATCTCACAAGAAAAGTACTTAAGAGAGATGTTGAAAAGGTTCCAAATGGAAGACAGCAAACCTGTGTCAACTCCCATGATCACTGTATGCAAACTCTGTGCTAATGATGGATCAACAGATGTAGTTCAAAAAATTTACAGATCCATGATAGGAAGTCTGCTATGCCTAACAGCTTCTAGACCAGATATTATGTTGGTAGTAGGACTTGTGGCAAGAAATCAAGTAGCACCAAAACAAAATCACTTACTAGCAGTCAAAATAATATTCAGATATCTACAAGGAACTGCACATTATGGGCTATGGTATCCAAAAGGCAAGAGCTTCACTTTGACAGCATATACAGATGCAGATTGGGCCAACTATGTGGATGACAAGAAAAGCACAAGTGGAGGTGCATTCTATTTGGGAAAAAGTCTGGTGGCATGGCTAAGCAAGAAACAAACTTCTATCTCTCTATCTACAGCAGAAGAAGAATACATAGTAGCAACAACATGTTGCACACAAGTAATGTGGATGAAACAAACTCTCCAAGACATGAAGGTAAGCATTGATAAACCTATTTCTATCAAATGTGACAATACAAGTGCAATAATTATATCAAAAAATCATGTACTCCATTAAAAAACAAAGCACATCCCAATCAAGTACCATTTCCTCAGAGAACAAGTAGCACAAAAAGTAGCGAAGTTGGAATATGTACCAACAAAGGAACAAAAAACAAACATATTCACAAAACCTCTTGCTAAAGAACCATTTGAATATTTAAGAGACAAACTAGGAGTAGTGTCTACAGATGTTACTCTCTGATAGGAAAAGAAAGCATCATTCTTACAAAAGAGCCAGAGCAAGTGAGCAGTGCATGGAACAGGTCCTCAAGATCAGAGTATAATGGACAAGGTTTGGAAACCACACTAGGACATGTGCAACCATTTGCCATTGATTTCAAAGGGGGAGGAAAAGCAAGCGAAAGAAGACAAGCAGAGGAAGTCCTAAAGGAAGTATTGGTGGAGTATTTCCATCAATGTAAAAAGGGGATACTGTTGGAAATATTGTCATTGATGGCAAAGGAAAAGATAGGAGCAGCACCTAAACTATCACAGAAAAGAGCCAGCAACAAGGCAAAGGAGAAGATCAAGAAATTATGCGGTAAGAAAGAAAAAGGAGCACAAAGGAACAACAAAAAACGGAGGTAGTGGATAAAGCAGGTAGCAGAGGCAGCAAAGAGAGCAGCAGAGAAAGCAAAGAAGCAGAGAGGTAGCCAGGTTAAGGAACAAAGGCGGTATATAAAGAAGAGGTAGTGAATAGAAGCAGAGGCAGTGTAATGAAGCAGAGATGCGATGCGATGCGATATTTGTATTTGTGATGCGATGCAATCGCATATTGCAATCGGAGCAACACAAAAGGAATAGGCAAAGCGGACGTGATGCGATGCAAGTGCTTTATTATAATGTTCTGAAGGTTAGCACATGAGTACATAAGTACAAGGAAAATGCTTGTTATAATGTTCCACTTCCAAAGGTGTAATCTAGTACTTTATAGTGTAATTCGATGAATAGATGAAACTTTTACAAAGGTATTAATGCTATGGACCAGTTAAACAAACAAAGGAAGGACAGTGGGGCCCATAAGGAAAACGGCTTTCGGAAGTTTAGAATATCAATGGTGGAGATCTAATCGCATCGGAGATTCCTAATCGCATCGGCGGAATGATAGAATAAAGGAATGACAAGTTGAAAGGTGTGATTGCGATTGAGCGATTTATTCGCAACCGTCTGTTCCCAATTAATGGAAGCCGTTGGATCTAAAGTGGGTTATCGCATCAAAGATTTCTAATCGCATCGGTGCAGCGGAAGAGTATCGGAACGTGTTGTTGGATGTTGTGATTGTGATGATGTAATCCAATCGCAACCATTGGATCCAGGAAGATAGAAATCGTTGGATCTTAAAGTAAGTCGGAGTGGGGCTTACTGGAATTCAAACCCCAAAATAAGAATTTCCTTTGTTAAAACACATCGACAGATAAAAGAGAAATATAACATAAAACATTGAAATTCCTAAGTATTTTCATGTGGGACCCTCGCTCATCACATCGGTGGAAATCAGATTATCAAAGGCACAAGAGGATCTCTGATTGTTGCAATTGCGATTGAAAAGTTAAATGAGGCGGGGTATCTTTGTAGTGTGGGCTCCATGTAAAAGAAAAAGGTTTAATATATGATTGCACCGAGATTTTAGACGAAAGTTGAAGAATGAAAAAAAGGTAAGATGGTAAATATATATGGACCATTATATATATGTATATATCTATGCATCATGGGGCCATCACATCGGCGTCAAGGCAAAGTAACAGAACATGCCATTGAAGTTTGCAGTTGCAATTAATCGCAACGAAAAAATCGTAAAGGGTGTAATCACAATCGTAAATAATTAGAGGAGGCTCATCGCATCAGGAAATAGATAGAGTTCAGAAAGTGGGCCCGGAAGGTTATGTACTATGTTAAAAATAAAAAGGGTCTATTGTTATATGCCAAGAGTTATTTGGTTTTTAATAGAAGAAGCAATGCATATGCATTGAATGGTTTTGAACCATATGAAGAACTTTTGCAATATAAAATAATGTGAATTTCGATAAAGCTGCCAAATTTGGAACAAAATTTGGGAAATGCACTCTATGTGCATGGAAAATAGAAGAGTATTCAGAAACTGAAAAGAAAAAGATAGCAGCAGAAAAGACAAACGCACAGTGGGCCAAGAACTGAATGGGTTGGATTGAAATTCTTATTGTAACTGAAAATGAAAATGATTTAATTGATTTTATATTGTTTGTGATGCAAATGAAAGTCTCCAGAGGAAAATAAATACCCCACTGTAATGTTGAAATGTGTACAAATTGTAATATTTTTCTGAATATGCTAGGCAAGAAAATGAGAAAAGCAGAAGTCAAAGAGTCATGGTTGTTCACTTCGAATTCCCGTTGGAATGAAAACAGTCATAAGGTGAACTCTATAAATGATATCCCATTGATATGCATTAAAAAAAGGTTAGAGAATGCAGAAATGATGCAGCGAGGTAGAGAAGAAGGAGGAGCTAATAGAGAATCAAAGAATATGCAAATATGATACAGGGCAGATATGAGGACTGATGGACAGTAGAAAAGAAGGAATAGAACATATTTGATATCCAGGTAAATCAGCAAGTGTTTTTATTGAAAAGTGAGGAAGTTGGAGCTTCCCTATCAAGTTGTAGCTTCATAGATGTTAGTTGTATTTGACTGAGGTATGAGCCTCCTGTAGGTTCTAGATTGCAGAAAATAGAGGAAGTTGTTGCTTCCATATCAAGTTGTAGCTCGATAGATGTTAGTTGTAGCTGACCGAGGTAGGAGCCTCCTGTAGGTTGTAGCCTGCAAAAAATTGATGGGATTTGGAGCTTCCTTTCAAGTTGTAGCTTGCTAAATTGAGGTAGGAGCCTCCTATAGGTTGGTGCCTACAAAAAATCAGTGGTGAGAGGGAGTTGGAGCTTGCCTTTGCATCACAACAATAATAAAATGTGGTTTTCTCCCTTATGGGTTTCCACTTATATATGTTGTCTCTGTGCATGATGTTTATGTGTTGACATGGTTTATGTAATCTGCTTAATACTTGTTGCTCTCATATTAAGTCTGCTGTTACAATATCTTAATACTTGCTACTCACATTCTAAGATTACTCACATATTAAGTTGAACATGAAATGAAGGTGTAAATAAGTTTTAATGGAAAGTTTTAAAATACCATGAATGTGTTAAATTGATTCACCCCCCCCCCCCCCCCCTCTCAGTTTAACTAAGGGTTCAAAAATATTTGAGTTCAACATCTCTCATGACCTTACTAAAGAATGCTATAGGTTGCTCATGGTAATCCTCATTGTTTTTCAAAATGAAAACTGCAAGGGTAGTTTCAGAGGCAAAAGAGAATATGCTGAAAGGTTCTGAGTAGTTTACACTGGCTAAGGTTGGGGCTTCGGAGATGGATTTCTTTATCTGGTCAAATTAAAATCTTGTAGAAACAGTCCATTTAACTTCATGCTTCTTTTTTAGCATGTCTGTTATGTCCTTCACTATTTTTGCATAGTTTGGTATAAACCTCCTCAAAAAGTTAATTTTCCCTAAGAAACTAGAATTTATTTTTTATTTCTAGGAAATGATAATTATTGAATAGCAGAGACCGTTTTGGGATCAATAACTACTCCATCTTTTGAAATAATATGACCTAGTAATTTACCCTCTTTGATGGCGAATAATTATTTTTTGGGATTCAAAGAAATTCCAAACTTCCTGCATCTTTCAAAAACTTTCTTCAAGTGCTTGAGATGTTTTTGATATAAATCAGAGAAAATAGTTAAATCATCAAGATAAATAAAAATAATTTTTTTTACCTTCCCAACAAACGCCAAGTCCATGGCTCTGTGAAATGTTGATCCTACGTTTGATAGACCAAAAGGCATCCGGGCATACATGAATGTACCCCAAGGTGTGGTAAAAGTTGTCTTCTCCCTGTCTTCTAAATTCACCAATATTTGATTATAACCAAAAAATCCATCCAACATAGAGAGTCTTTTAGCACCTGACACTTTTTGAAGTAATTGATCCATCTTTGGGACTGGATAATTATCTAAGGATTCTTTATTAAGGTTTCTAAAATCTACACAGAGTCTTATTTCACCGTTCTTTTTCCTCACAGGGACTAAACTGGGAACCCAAATAGAGTATCTTAATGGGACAATAATTTGGGCATCTAAAAATTTTTTCAGTTCTTTTTCTATGGTGGGAAGTAGAGATGGGATCATCTTTCTTAACTTCTGTTGGTAAGGCTTTACATCTAGTTTTAGGGGAATTTTATGCTCAATTAAAGATTTGTCATAATTTTTTTGATCAGAATAAGACCAAGCAAAGACATATTTATAACTCTTAAGAATTTTGACATATTCAGATTTAAGTTCTGGAGTTAATGATGCACAAAGTGTAATGTTTTTAATCTCCTCATCAGTGCCAATATTTGTATCTTTTATGTCATTTTCTGGTGAAGTAGAGAATGGATTTTGGGAACATCGTTTTGATCAAACAAATTTTCTAAAGGAAGAAGTCCCTTGGGGATAAAATTATTTGATAATTGAATTATATCAGGATCAGCTACCTTCAATTTCAGATCTGATTTTTCCTTATTTTGGGAAGCTTCTTTAATGTCTTAATTATCTTATTCAATTTGCAATACAAAAAATTCGTCAATGACCTGCAGAAAGGATTTTAATTTCTCATCATCTTCAAATATTTTCCAATGTTTGAGGTTGTCTGGTATTGTTGGCATATATTTGATATTGAATTTGAAATTGATTTGGAATCTTGAAAGAACTAGTTGAAACAAGTAATGAATCTGCATGCAAGTTTTCATCTCTAGGAATAAAAGTGATATTAAGAGAATCAAAGGAATTTTCAATGGTGTCCCAAATATCATTTCTGTAAGACCTAATTCTAGGGTGCTTTATTTGACAAAGACTCCTGACCTGTCTTATTATTAATTCTGATTTAGCAAAAACACTCAAATGTTTTACCTTTCAACTTCTAGTAAGATGCAATCCTAGGATAAAACCTTTGTACTCATCAATGTTGTTTGTGACCTCAAAATCTAATTTACATGATTGTGTAATATTTTCTTTATCAGGTGAAATCAAAACAACTCCTGCTCCAACCTCATCTTTGGTGCAAGATCCATCAAAAAATAATTTCCAAATTTCAATTTGCACTGATTTAGAGGTGTCAAATACATCCTCAATTTTTAGTTGAGGGTTCTGTGAAGTGTTTGATGATAGTTTAAAATATCTAAATTCTTGATTTACTTCATAAATGGGATGATCCCTAGCTTGATTATCATTGCACACAATGTTTAGGAATCTCACTTCCCTATACAATCTAAGGTTCTCTCCACCATATACATGGATAGTGGCAAAAGACATTTCCATTTGAAGACTTCCTACAAACGTTTCACAACATGATCTCAATAAAATAATTCCAAATTTGGGAGGAATATCAGTGAAAACTATGTCTAATACTATACTTTTAACTAGTATTTGATGTAAGGTGAACACTAGATCTTTAATGAGTCCTAAACATTGGACCCTATTTGAATCACAACTATACAATTCGTGATAGGTTCAAGTGATATCCAGATTAAGTTTTTCCATGATGACTTTAGGCATTAAGCTGTGTGAGGCACCAGAATCAAGCATACAATTGTATAGCATGGAATCATGCACCTTTAAAGTCACATAGAAAGGTGGTATGGATTCATCAATCATATCAAAAATAGGATTGAAAGCTGTGGTGGGTCTTTCATTTTGTAGATTGATAATATCTCCTTCAGCATCCATACTAGAATTTTTGATCCAATTTTCAACCTGTATTTTATACCTTGGGTTTTTAGAGAGTTCAAAAAGTGGAATTGAAATTTTGATTTTTTATCATTCTTTCTCAACATTAAAGGTGGTCAATATTGTTTTGTCAATCTGGGTAGAATCAGTTGATTGATTTATAGGTTGAGAAGAAGTAGTTTGAGTTTTAGTTGTTTTTAGTTGAGGTTCAATCATTACAAGGTTTTTTGGAGGTCTACCAGGACTGGCTCTAGGTCTTAAGTTGTATCTTTTATTGAGTTCTACAAACCAAAACTCAGAAAAATATTGATACTTAGAAACTTGAGAAGTATCTTGGTCTTCTTGAGGGAATTGATTTTAGGAAACATAGACAATGGCAATCTGAAATGATGTATGATCTATATTATTAATGTATTTGGTAATAGAAAACATATTTTAATTTGGTTGTAGATCATCAATCAACAATAGTGTGGGTACTTGTTGGTCATTATGAGGCTTCTGAAGAATTTTCAATGGAGCAGCTTTCTTGTACTGACCTTGGGCCTATGTTTGTGGTCTAGAAACAATTTTTTGTACTGTTCTTCGTTGATTTTCAATATTTGAAATTATATTGGATAGATTTCTAAGAAGAGTTGTGATTTCGTCAATCATTGAATATTCAATTTTCGACTTAGAGGAATATGCTTCCTGATTCTTTAATTTCCTTTGGGATTTGTCTTCTTTAGATCTAATCTTACTAGAAGCTTATGTATTGGCTTCTACCTCAATAGCATTAGTCTGCATGTCTTGTAATGTATTAGAAACTCTCTCCCTTAGCATAATTGAAAATTCGTCGTCGAATGCCTTAGAAAATATAACTTTTGCAGCAGCTACTAGAGGTTTACAATCAACAGGAAGCCAAATCACATTATTAAAATCTTTTAAACACATATGCGATTTAATAACCACTTCCCCTCATGTCCCTTTAAACTTTATAATAATGTTTTAAATTTTGTTATTATAAAGTCCTGTTTCCTTTAATCTGATTAAAAAAACCACTTCCCCTCCATACCTTTTAAAATTTATAATAAAGATTAATTTTTTATTATAAAACCCTGCCACCCAAATTCCTTTCCCTTTCCATATCCGATCGCAATCGCAGCATTGGAATGGTGCATTCCGATGAAACCTTTGTGACTATGAAAACTCCGATGTGATTGGCCCGACCGTTGATTTCATCAATAATCCGATGGCCCACATACCATCGGCACTTTCAATTAATCCTCTCCGATTGAGCACTCTCGATTTCATACACCTGATGAGATCCCAGCCGTCGATCTGCCCATCCGATCGGATGGCCCATACTTCATCAGTGCTTTCAATTGATCCTCCTAGATTAACCCTTGTAAAATTTTCGATGCGATTGTATTGAATCCTGCCTGATTACACTTCTGACGTCGATCGCGCCTTCCAATCCGACGGCCCATACTCCATCGCTCTATTGCGATTAGTGATTTCCTTTTGCGCATTATATTTTTCCCCGCTCTCCTCCGATCTCTCGATGTCGATGGACCTTCATGTCCCACCATTTGATCTTCCACCCATTTATAATACAAAGGACCTTTTCCTTTATAAAGGTTAAAATTTTATTTTAATTTTTTTTACAAAGGTCTTGCCCCCATCGCTTATCCCCATCTCATTGGCATTTTCCATACATGCTTTACTTCCACTCCCGCTCCCAATTCCGATCCCAATTTGGCCCAGTCCCACCTTAAAGGCCTTTCAACACAAAAATTGTTTTCCCCTTTGTAAAAGTGCCAAACTATTTTTAATGTGTTTTGAAAGGAAATATCCCTTTGGCCTATATTTTATCCCTATTTCCATTTTTCAAATCACATCGGAGCCTTTTGGGCCTTGTTTCAAATATATCCAACCCCCCGATCCCCGATTTCGATGACACCATCACAAACGTATTGCTCCATTATATATTGTATCCCCTCTCCCCCATCGATTCGGATTGCGATTGCGATTTGGGCCCCACCTCCTTTCCCTTTGCTCCTTCCATTCAAAAATGGGTTTTTCCCTTCACTAAAGGCATCATTTAATTTTTATAATTTCAAAGGCAATTTTCTTCAAAGTTAGTTTTCTTCAAAGAATAAAAACAGTGAGAGACAGTCAAACGAAAAGAGCAAAAATGAAACAAAGACTTCTACAACAGCAGGAAAATAGGGATCTGCTTATCAAATTGCCTATTTTTCATTCATCTAGCGTATCAGTGAATCTGCCCAAGTGGTCAAAATGTGTTGCTATTCCTCCCTTTCAGGAGCAAATTGTTGGTTCTCTTTCCTATCTTCGGATTTCGGTTTTGAGTTGTTCAAACAACTCCCTTTTCCTGTGGATCTATTTTCCCACATTTCATTCTATTTAATGTAATTGTAAATCATTTATAAGGTAGTCTGTAAATCAGTAAGGAGGGGAATAATGTGGAAATCAAGGAGGATGCTCTGCGCTCCACTGTAACAGTTTTGGACAGGGAATTAATAAAGAGATGTAGCTATGATTTGTGGGATCCATGTGGTATGAAATTTAGCATTTGTTCTCTCCTTTGTGTTCATATGTAAATTGTTATGTGTACCATTCATTCATAAGCATCTATGTTTGAATGCTTTCAAGATAGAAAGGTAGAATCCATTTTTTATGCTTTGCCTTGGGAAATCATTCAATACTCTATGTTTTTCTTCTATTTGAAAAGGATCCATTTCCCATGCCCCTTTCAGCTCTCCACCAGTCTTTCCATTCCATCATTATTTAAACTTAATTGTTGACATTTCCTGCCTACCTTTCCCCATGAGATAACCTGTATCCATGATTTAATTCCTTGATTCAAACTGTCCCATTTTTTCCACACGTCCTTGAAAAAATCATTCATTTCATTAAAAAAAATTCCCATTATAATACCTAGCCTAAAATTAGTTTATAATTGTACTTTGTTGAATATATTTTCATGGAGAGAGCCCTCTCCTAACCTTGTAGGGCTAGCTACAAGGCTGAGCATGGTTTAGATGTTACCCTGTTTTCCTTTCTTCAGCCTGCGGTTCAATTCAGGTGATAACATTTCTGGCGACCATACTGGTGATGCAATCTGATTGTCTACGAGCACATATTATCAGCACTTGAAACTAAATTTGTTTATTCTATTTTCAAAGAAAATCATAGTCAGGCCCTCTGTGAATGAATAAAATTGAAACTTCTATCTAAGGTTAAACCCTGGTTATATAGAACGTGACGATTTCTTATAAATATCTGTTATTGAAGTAAAAAGCTTGGTTCTATTGCCAGTAGAATAAATATTAGTGGGACCTAGCCAGTGAGTTAATGCAAGGAGTTAAAGTGTCAAACCACAGTGAAAACCCGAGTTAAAGCACAATTAATTTACCAGAAGCGTGTTTCAGAAAACAAAACCGCCTTTGTCGTGCTGCTTTTGGCCCGAAGCGAAACCATGCCAAAAAAAATTGATCCAGTAATATAAGGGCACGTCATCTCCCAAATACCACCCATATCGTGCAACTTTCATGTGTTAACCCTCGGCCTTTGAAAAAACGCGAAATTGACGAGGGTCGTCCAATTTGGAGAATGTTGGATCCGATGGCAATCGTGCAGTGAAGTGCACGAGTAATAAATCGAGGTATGGTTCGACAGTTTTATATTACTAAATGTTTATTTAATTCATAAAAAGGAAAATAATGGATGCATGGGCCCCTGCTAAATGAAATCTATGTCGCATTGGTAGAATAAATGAGTTTATGATATAAGTTCAAAGTTGGTGGTTCTTAAAGGAAACAGGGCCATTGTTATAATATTTTTTATATTATGACCAGAATGATAAGGTTGCTTAAGTATTTTTAAGTGTGCTCCCCTATATCACATGAACTTTTCAAAGACTTATTGAGAAGTTTGAAATATTATTGCAAAGCGAACATTGTTAAAAGCACTTTTGGAGGGGAATATAATTACAAGCACTTATTCTAAAGATCCACAGTCATAATACATTTATGGTATCAGAGCATAAAGACAGATCACCCCAGTAATATTTTCCGTGTACATTCCCGAACTTTGGAAAATGATGTTCAGAGTTTGCTAGGCTGAAATATAACTTTACAAAGTAGAAATTTAACCACACTGGCTTCAAGAAGATACACAAGGGCCAATCCTGATCCAAATCCTCCCCTTGTGTTTGAAAATCCTAATCAGATTCCAAGAATTGTTAGGAGACAAGAGGGATCACTAAGTCCTAAACCTATTTTCAGATCCCATACCTGGCCTAGTGAATGGTTTTTTGTAGAAGATATTTCATTTGATGAGAGTTTTAAGCTTTATTTGTTTAGAAATAAGTCTGAAACTGCACTTGATGACACATTTTTAGATTCAGAATTTCTTGTAGATATCGAAGTTTAAAGGGAAAATACTTCAATTGATGATTATATTTTGAATTCCCCTCAATCATCTATCACCATAACTAATATCCCTGAGCCTTCAGAGTCATCAGGAACAACATTTCCTCCTAATTTATTAGCATTCCCATCATTCAATTCTCAGCTTTCATCTCCTCCATTAACACCTCCCTTAAATCCTAGTAACCCAAACACTATTGTAAATCCTCCTAGAGTCATGGCTACCCGGTATGCACCCCTAGTTTTACCTCAAGTTCTGAATGATATGCCTGCTGATTACCAAAGTAAAATTCCTATCTTTGATGCCACTTAAAGCATCACATCCCAGCAGCATGTTGATAAGATGAATGACTTTTTTGATCTTCATGAGGTAGAGGCAGAGAATGTAACCACAAGGTTGTTTGTTCAAAGCTTTGGAGGTGAAGTTAGAAAGTGGTTTAGAGCCTTACCAACAGGCTCTATCCGCACTTTGCAGGAGTTACATACACAGTTCTTAGACCGATGAGAGGTAAAGAAAATCCCACTCCAAATTTTATCAGAGTATGAAAATATTAAAAGAAATGTGGGTGAAACTGTACAGGATTATTGTCTCAGATTTAATGTTGTATATAATGCTATTCCAGCTAACCTGAAACCTCATATGGGATTAGAATTGCTCAAATTTCCAGATGGTTTCGATGCTGATATGCATATCAGTTGCGAGAAAAATATCCTACCACTCTCGAAGACATGCAGAAGATATTTGTGAGTGTAGAAGAAAATTACTGGCCAAAAGAGCATGGACTAGAGCTAAAAAAAGAGTCACTGTGAAAGAAGAAGCGCCTCCTTTAGATAGCAAGATGGACACCTTGATCCGGAGAGTTGAAAATATGGTTGATCAATTAACCATTTAAGATAGGCCTCAAACACAAATAAGGAATCCGAATTTTAGAGGACAGCAGCCACAATTCAGAATTAAACAGAGAGAACAGAGAGCGTTGGACCAAGCGGCACCACAACAATAGATCAGGACCCAATTGCAAAAGAATTATGTTCAAGGAAAAGACATAGATGATGATGATCCTTTGATTGAAGCCAACCATTTCTTCACTGCCGATGGTGCACCCATCTTTCTCACCAAAGATAAAGAATACAGAGCAACTGCAGACATTCAAAAGGATGAAAATTTCATTTTGGCTAATGATGCAGTGTTAGAATGAGTCCGATGATTACCGAAGAGGGTACATGAATGCTTTATCAGCACAACAAAATCAATATTCTTTGAGGAACAGATATATTCCGATTAGTCCCATTCAGAAGAGAAAAGAGCTCCAAATGAAGAATGATTCTCAGAAGAATGGGAAAGAGCCGGCCGATCCTTCCTCCAGCAAAACATCTTCGGCGATTAACACTGCAAGTGAGAGGAACCAGCAGAGCGCAGCAAGGGAGAAAATAGAGAAGAAAGATCCTTCAGTTTAAGAGGTAGAAAACGTCCCTTATTTTAATTTGGAGAATTAAATTTCTAAGCTGAAAGTGTCCATGCCCTTGACTGAGTTGGTGAAAAATAGCACTTGCAAACATCAGGTGTCTAGAATTTTTCAAATAGACTCTATATCAGATATGGTGAATGTAGAAGATGATTATCCTGATATCATTTTTGGTCCAGCCACAGAAGATCATTATGAAGAAAGTGAAGTCCCTCCCTTTTACCTGAGTCTTAGATTACATGAGTTCATCTTACATAATGCTATGTTGGACTCCGGAGCCTCGCATAATTTGATGCCCAAAGCCATTATGGAGAAGTTAGGACTTGATATCACCCGCAAATATCATGATTTGTATTCTTTTAACTCAGGTAGGGTCCATTCTATTGGTCTTATCAAAGACTTGGTAGTGTCTTTAGATCAAATCCCAGCCAAGAATGTTTTGATGGATGTAGTTGTTGCCAATGTCCCACCACAGTTTGGAATGCTTTTATCCAGGTCTTGGGGTGAAAAACTTAAAGGAACCATGCAGCTTGTCTTCTCTTATGTCACTATTCTCGTGTTTGGCCAGTTGATAAAATTATATAGGGAGAAGAAAATGAAATATATGATCACTAGCAAAGAGAAGCTAGTAAATCATCCCATTAATGCAGTTCACACAGATTTACAGTCCTTTGTCTTATATTCAGACGGTGGTTTGAATGATGAGAATGTTCAGTTGGTACAAGTAGATGACATGCCTAAAATTTCAAAGAATTTTAGGGAAGTACTCAAACAGGAGAAAGATAAAGCAGCAAGCACTTCTGAGCCTCCTACCTGCCAGCAACAAAAAGACAGTGAACAACAAAAAGACATAGAAACTAGTCAAGGTAAAGAAGAGAAAGAAGAAAGGTTTCAAAATCTGGAAGAAGAAGATGAAGGCCTTTGGAGCATGGACTTTGATGGAGTTTTTGGTAAGGACGGAGCTGGTATAGGAATATGGATTCAGAGCCCGGTTTTCTAGCCTGAAAAGGTTCCTAGTAATGTTAGAGTATGTGCTTATAAGTTGGCTTTTGACTACTCTAACAATGAAACAGAGTACGAAGCTTTGATTGTAGGTCTGAAAATTTTGAAGAAGTGAAATGCAAAGAGGATTTTTGTCTATGGAGATTCAAAGTTGATAATTAAACAGGTAAAGGGAGAGTACGAAGCAAAACATCCACGTTTGAGGGCATACAGAAATGCAATCCTAGATATCTTGAAGACATTCCTGAGTGCACTTTGACAACAGTATGAAGAATGCAGAATATTATTACTGATTCTCTTGCCACTACTACAAGAAATTTTAATATTCTGATGAAATCCAGCAACAAGCTAATCAGTGCTTTTTTGCAGAGTGAAGGAAAATTCAAAGATACTCCAATAGAAGGTGATTATGATGTTGATGATCAAGAAATTGAAGCAAATCAAATGGACATATTGCAGCTAAAGGATAATGTCATTCCTAAAGGTCTGATACCCTTAGAGGAGATTTTTGATCAGGATGATGTTGCAAAGAAACCAAGCTTGGTGCCTACTAAGAAAGGAGTCGAAGATGTGAATCTTGGAACAACTAACAAGCCCAAGTTTGTGAAGTTGTCAAAGGAATTGTCCCCTGAGGTAAAGGAAAAGTATGTTAAATTGCTTTCTGAATTTTCTAATGTGTTTGTAAGGGATTATTCAGATTTGAAGGTGTATGACAATAACATAATCCAACATACTATTCCCATCAAACCGGATCAAAAACCATTTAGACAGAAGCTGAGAAGAATCAATCTGAAGCTGCTACCATCCATTGAAAAAGAGGTAAACAGATTGCACAAAGCTGGTATCAATGTTTCGATTAGATTTTCTGACTGGATTTCAAATTTTGTCCCTGTACGTAAGAAGACATGAGAGATAAGGTTCTGCATATATTTTCAGAATCTGAATAAAGCATCCTTAAAGGATAATTATCCACTTTCGAAGATGGACCATATTCTGTAGAGAGTAGTTGGAGCATCAAGGATGTCGTTACTCGATGGATACTGAGGTTATAATCAGATCTTAGTGCATGAAAAAGACCAAGATAAAACAGCTTTCACAACACCCTGGGGAACCTTCCAATATGCCAAAATTCCATTCGTACTGAAGAATGATGGAGCCACTTTCCAGCGAGCAATGGACATTGCTTTTGCCAATGAAAAAGATGTTTTTCTTGTTGTTTATTTGGATGATCTGAGAGTATTTTCTGGTTCTAATGATGAGCATTTTCACTATTTGAGAGTTGTTTTTCAACAATGCAGAAAGTTTGGGATTTCTCTCAATCCAAAGAAAAGCCTCTTTGCCATGGATGAAGGCAAGTTGCTGGGGCATATCATCTCTAAATATGGTATCCGCATTGATCCATCTAGAGTGGAGGAAATTCATCACATATACCTTCCACGGAACAAAAAGGAGATTCAAGCATTCAATGGTAAGATGAGTTTGTTGTGCAGGTTTATACCCAATTTGGCTAAACATCTAAGAGAAATGACTAACATGTTAAGGAAAGATAGCACTGTCAAGTGGAGTGAGGAGGCTATCAAGTCATTTAATATGGTAAAGTTTTCTCTGTTCAATGCCCCAGTATTTATTAGTCCCAACTATACTCAAGATTTTATTATTTTTTCATTTTCATCGGAGCATACTATGGCTGTTGTTTTGATGCAAAAGAGAGATCATATTGAAAATCCAATTTCCTTTTTCAATAGGACTATTAGAGATGCTGCTTTGAGGTATAATATTATTGAGAAACAATCATTGGCTCTTATAAAGGCACTGAAGGATTTTAGGGTCTATATTTTGCACTCACATACTATAGGATATGTTCCTAACGCAGCACTAAGGGACGTGTTGATGCAAAATGATCCATAAGGTCGAAGAGGTAAGTGGATAGCAGGCATGTTGGAGTATGATTTGGATATCAAGCCCACAAAGTTGATTAAAGGCCAAGGCTTGGCAAAATTAATGGCCCAATCGAATCTGTGTGCCCTAGATATAAACCTCATAACAACAATGTCAGAGGATGAAGATGAAGGTTTGCTTGTTCCAATTTCAGACATTTTTATACAATCCCCATCATATTCAGAAATTTTTTACGTCCTTCGGCATATTTCGCCACCTCCAGGGATGTCTAAAAGAAAAGGTAGATCATTGAAACTTATCTACTAAATATTGTATTTTAAACAGTGCTCTTTATTGGAAATATCCTGTAGGTATTCTACTCAGTTTTTTGGATGAAGAAGAGGCTCAGAAGGTAATGCATGATTTTCACAAAGGTGATTGTGGCGGTTGTTAGTCATGAGTATTTTTCACCTGTTGATGATGAATAGTTTTTAAAGCCAAGTTTTCTAGAAGTTGATCTCAAATTTGTCAAATCTATCAGCTAGAAAACACCCCTAAACATTTTTGTCCTCCTACCTTTTTCAATCAGCCTATGATGAGAAAAACCTAGTTGTCAAGCCCTATCTAGTTTTAGTCATGTAATATTGTCCATTAGCTGTCATAAGCTAAAGTCATCTGTTGTCATTCACCCTCATCCCCAGCTCATTCATTAGCCAAATGTTGATAAGAATTTCAACCACTCTACCTCTGATCATATGCCATTCTGAGAGCTAATCCTGCTCAAAGAAGATACTCAAAATCTGTCAACGATTTCCCCTAAGTTAGGTAGTGGCACTTTAAGGAATCCCTTCCTTGATGGAAAACATCCCGAGCCAAAATCATTTTCTCAATACCAACCAACCCTGAATTAGTGCTTAAATCCGCAAAAAAAAACCATGATATACCCCTAGGTCACACCACTAAGAAGTCTTATTGTCTCTGTCTGGAAGAAATTCTACAAGGATCTAATACAGATAGAGATGAGCACATGCACAGTCTAAAGAATATGCTTAAGATGGGGCGAAATATCCATAAGACACTAAAGGAGCTTTCAAAGGTTCGAGGTCATATTGTTTGCATCTCTTCAGGGTGAAAATTGAATGACAAACAATATCCAGAACAGAACAAAGAGACAAGTCTAAATGAGTCTCTCATGTTGAAGAGTTTTGCCATCATATAGCAAATAAAGAGCCGCAAATGCAAAGAGAGCAGGAGTACATGTTTCAAAGCATTTCAATGTTCCTTCATAGTTAAGGCTGCATAATTTTTCCCAATGATATCATAATAAGTACATAAGAAGACAACTACCTCTTATGTTGCCTCAAGCCTGGGATAAAAACACTAGTCAAAGAGCAGGTCCAATGAATCTTTGCAAACACAGTCAAGAAAGGTCAGCAAGTAATGAATAGCCAGCATTTACTCTACAAATACAAGTTATGTAGTTCCTGGTTTAAAGATTCACAAGGGTATTATAAAAACATGATACATATCTCAGAGCATGCCTCTCATAGCCTATTCTCAAAATTTCACCTTATTACTTATTAAGATATACCAAGCAGAGATAGACATTACAAGGAAAGATGACATAGTTTGAAAAAAATATGAAGTGGTGACTGTGTTAACCTCCTCCAAACATGAGCAGATGGTTGTGGTCACTTGTTGTAAACCTCCTCCATTATAAAGAGCAGATGGTTTGAAAATATTATGTTAACCTCCTTCATTTACAAGGAGATGGTTAGGAAAATGATAAAGGCCTCCTTGATGTGAAAAGCAGAGGGTCAGGAATAGAGGCATGGCCTCATTCAAAGAGAACAAGGCTAACAATGTTGCAAATGGCCTAAAAAATTTGCATACACCTTTTATCCAATGGATGAAACCACTGATACAGTAGCATTTTTTTAAGGGATGCTTACATAGTTTCACTGTTGAAAGAGAGAATTGAAATGCAGTGGGAAAAAATTGAATTATTATGAGTAGAAAAATGGTGTTAAACATAGGCCAAGCAGTGATATTATGGTATTAAAAGAAGCTTTTTTTCTCTTCTATCAAAGGTCTCCTTCAAAGAGTAAACAGAGGCTAGAATTCCCAAGCTTAGAACAATCTCATCAAAATGACAAGAAGATAGATTAAGCCTTACCTCTGAAAGAGACTTTTGCAAATGAATACATAGAGACAATATGTATGAGGAAAATATATGACACCATGATTTAAGACACCATTCAAAGAAATGAACTTACCACAGTCATAGACCAAAACTTTTTATGTACATAAGAAACAAACTTTCTTGTTTATATGTGATTGCATTAAGGGTCTCTAAAGGCTTGTCTCCTTGATCAATAGATATAAGTCAAGCCTCAGTGAAAGAAACTGAGGTTTTTACCCACAGTTAAAAAATAAATATCATTGTAAGGATGCATCTACAATCCATGATATGGCTTTGAGCAGTGTTTCCTTTAAAGGATAGATATGGACAAACAATGAAAGGGATTTTGGCTTTTAAGGAATTTTATCTACAAAAAAGGGTGATGTCTATGGTGTCCTCAAAAAGGAGCTGGCCACAACATGGTTATTATGAGACTTTTTCGAATAGAAGGCTTCATGCTATTTTAAAATTGATAAAATATCAAAGACAGTGCTTTACCTTTTGATATGACAAAAAAGCCTTTTCAAAAGGCATCCAAACCCTTACAAATAAACTACAAAGGCATTTGAGCTCATTTGAAAGTATAAAGGTGGAGAGACCATTGAAAAAGCCCCTTGTACAAATTCAAAACACAAAGCAAACGCTTCCCTAGCTGTGTACTGGAGAAAATTGGGTTTCGGGCAACATTTTCAAGTTTTTTAGTGCTTAAGGCCTGCGCGGCGCACCTGTGAGTGAAAATAAAAAAGAGCTACAATGTTGCGTGGCACGCCTGTAGCGGCGCGCGGTGTGCCTGTGCACTCATTCACCCACTGCCCGAAGGCCGACCTGAAAGCCTCCATTCCACGGCGCCCTCTACATTAAACGTGTTTCTCCTCTTTTAACTTCCAAAAAAGCCTTCAAAGACTCTTTGGAACTATTCAAATCGATCAACCAAGGTCCATAAGCATTTTTCAAGCTATTTTCCATTACCTCTTGGTAAATTTCAAATTCTAAAGGGGTTATTGATGCCGTGTTTTCCAAGGAAGAAACAGTGATTAGAAGGTAGGGCCTTTGGTCAAAATCACAGGGTTTTTATTGCTATAGATGTCAAGAATCAATACAATGATATGGGAGGGTGCTGTTATCAGTGTGAGAGAGCCCTAGCTTCCTTTAAAAACAGTGATAGCACACAGTTGCTATAAGGAGTAGAATTTGTTAAAAAAACTCAGAGGATAAAACAATGAATGAAAAGGGAGGATTGTTAGACCAATTTGAAAACTCTTCTGATGTTATTAAGAGGCTAAAACTATACACAAATTACTAGACAGCTAAACAGATGGCTGTAAGGGTCTCAAAAAAAATTTGATCATCTATACAGTGGCAAAGGAATGAAGGTATGATCAATCTAAAGTGTCCCTTTTTGTGTTGTGAGATAGTGAACTTTGTGCAGCCCCCATGGTTCCAAAAACAGAGTATGTTGTGAAGATATTTTAAGTCAGTTGAAAGATAGTTTGTCTATCTTTTTGAAGGGCAGTAAACACCAAAAGAGCAGCACTTGAGGGTAGGATATTTTGTGCCAAACAAAAAATTTCTTTCTTCAACAGGAAACACAAACACATCTTCTTCAAAATCTTTGCTCAAGCACAGTGATAAATTGATTTTGTTTTTCATTTGACAAGTACTTGTTTGATTGGCATCAAAGAGGCACAGTGACTTATAAGGAGGATAAGGTGTGGTGTTGGGAAAACATTTCAAGGACCATTTGAGACAGCTTGTCTTAGTCAACCAACAAAGAATATCCAAAACAAAATGCCTCCCAGGCAAGACAGTAGAAGTGGCCCTCACAGGAGGTTTGAACCCGTTTCAACTGAAGAAGTAAATGACCATCCTTCAGTTCTGTTTAACTTTCATGAAGTTGGATTTCTAGATTTTTGTCAAAGGGTTCAGGAGGTGAAAAGCTATCTTCCCTTAACACATCTGTTGGCCTTAATAATTCAAGGAAAACATGCTCTTATAGCAGGCTTAGATTTCAAGTTTTCCCCTAGATCCATTTCTAAAGCTACCAAAATCCCTTATATTGGAGAGAAATGGTTCAAGCAGATTTACCTAGACTCAGATCAGTACAAACCCTTTTTGAAACCTGAGCATCGGGATGAGTGCCCATCCATATTTCCTTTTTCATATTTTTTAACCAACTATGCACCCCTCATGAAGATAATCATAAAATATTTCACGTCCGAGGGAAGGTTCTCTCGAGTCTATGCTTACCATGTCCAGTTACTCATGCACTTCACTAGAGCCCAATTGTTAAATCTCCCCTTTTACCTCCATAGAAGTATTGAAAAGATGGCCTCCATTGTTCAAAAATGACATCCCTCTCAGTAGCCAGCTTGCCTTTTCCACCATTCCGTCATCAATATTGTCATTCTTCATCAACTTGAGAAGAAGGGAATCTCTTGGGTCACTTTCATTGCACATCCCAATTTTTCCATTGTTTCTTCATCCCATGTATCTCCTTCACCTTCCACTTAGCATATTTCACCTTCTTCAAGTAGGCCAATTTCTAAGAATCTAGAATTTCCCATGCATGATAAAGAAGAGCAACATGATGAAGAAGAGCAACACAATGAGGGAAGGAAGCATGATGAAGAAGAGAAACACAATGAACAAGAGCAACATGATGAAGAAGAGCAACATGGTGAGGGAAGGTAGCATGATGAAGAAGAGCAACACAGTGAGGGAAGGAAGAAAAGTGAAGAAGAACACAGTGAGGAAGAAAAACATAGTGAAGAAGAACAACATGATGACGGAGGGCAGCATAGTGATGACATTCAAAGCAATATATGAAGAAGAAAAACATTATGAAGAAGGGCAACACAGTGATGGCAGTCAAAGAATTCATGAAGAAGGAAAACATAGTGATAAAGAAGAGCACCATGAAGAAAAGAAAAACAGTTGCAAGGAAGATGAGGGGAGTAGCAAGGGCAAAGAAAAGATAAAGCATGTGTTAGCTACGTCTCCTAGGCAAGGGGCCATGATCTCTTCTCCAAAGCTGACAAAGCCTCGAAAACCAAGAAAAAGGGTGCCTCAAACTGTCACTCCAAATGTCACAAGAGCCCTCCGTAGCAAAGGGAATTTTCCTAAGCAATCCCTTGTTGAATCACCAAAGAGAAAGAGGACCAATAATTCCACCTGAAGCAAGGAAAAGGAGAAGGAAGAAAGCGGCCATGAGAAAGAGAGGGATTTTGACATAATTCAAATAAACAGTGAGGACAGTGAGAATGAGGTGAGGATCCTTGAAACCCTCTTGAAGAATAGAGAAGATCAAATCTGTGAGCTACAAGCCGATCTTGAGAGCTCAAATGACTTCATCCATGTCCTACAGATGCAGAATAAACATATGAGTGGTCAAATGGCGATATTTGAAGCCCGCGCTTTCAAATATCAAAGAGAGGCCTCCAAAGCACAAACCAAGCTTGATGAGCTTGTAGGGGAATTCAATGATGATGAGGATGAAGATTAGCTAATACGAAAGAGGCCAAGGACTATGGGTCTCAAAAGAGCTTTGGAGAAGAAAAAAGAGGAAGAGACTGCCCATGTCCAGTCATTTCCACTTACCCTTTTACTCGCCCAAGAAATAGAAGAGAACAGGGAAGCATGGCTTGAAAGCACTTGGAGGATAAGTTGGAAAAGGCCAATAGATATTTGGACCTTCAAAGAAGAATGACTGGGCACTATAAGAAGCTCAATCAATTTGCCCGATGGAAATTGAAGGCCACGCAGGAAAAGCTCAAAGAAGCTCAAAAGAGGCGCCCGTCACCAAAAATGAAGAAAGACACCTCAAGGCTCCAAATTTTGGCCTCATCTTCTTAGCATGTTTCTGAAAACCCTTGGGGGTCATGCTCACCAAAATTGGGCAAAATTCAACAAGTTTTGGTTTTTTGTCATTTTTGGGCTTTTTGTTAAAAATCACGGGCATCGCTATTTCTGTTTGAGACATCCTCAAAGGATGAAAATGGTATCATTAGATTCCGTAATTTTAGGGGCCTCTACTCAGCTAATTTCAGATCAATTGAAGATGATTTGATCCCCCAAAATGGCGAAAAACAATCACTTTTTCCACACTCTGCCCCGTTTATCAGCAAAGTCTATTTTCTAGGTTTTTACACACAGGTTAGTTTTTGATAGAATTTCAATGATCAGTTTGGGACAAGAAAAACATTTTCAGAAAGACATCTAGGTATTTCCAACGAGCCATCACAGGCCTCATTTTGACATCCGGAAGGCCTCCAAAGGTTGTCTGCAAAACAGGGAACTTTCTGCTGCCAAATTTTTGGAGTATTTTTGTAAAAATGTAGTTTTCTGTAGTGGCTTTTCCAAATGTTCATTTAGCCATTTTTAGACCTTGTTAGTTTGGAAAAGTCAATATATTTCCCTTTTTTGGCATTTTTTAGATATTTTCATAGATATTTTGTGCCTTGGGCTTTGCAAAGCCTCAAGGACAAAATCAGATTTTTTGATGGGCCAATGAGCTTGCTAGTTGCACTAGGAGGTTTTCCTCACTTTGGCCTATATATTCCAAAGGATTTCATTGTATATGAGCTTTGAACTTGACGATTTAGAGCAATATATGGCTATACAAGCTTGGAAGAAATACTTGTCTCATGCATTGGAGAGTTTCTTGAGTGCTTTTGGATGATGGAAGAGGACTGTTGTTGGATTCCTTGACTTGGTAGAATGGTATAGTGTCCCTCTCTGTTATGCTTCTTATTTTTCATTCATATTTCATGTTCTTTCTTGCTATAAGATAGTAGAGAATAGATTTGAGACATGCCTTTGGAGGCACCTCAGATTTCCTGCTTCTTTATAGCTTCTATGTTTTCTTCCTTCTTAGTCATATCAAAGAATTCTTGATTACTTTTCACTGAATAAATTGTTTTCTTGTTTCATTTATGGTTGTTATGCATGCTAAGTATGATTCACGGTGTGCCCTGCTTACTCATGGCTAGTCAAAGCTTCCACTTTTGAAACCTTTCTTTGAATGTTTGATTGTCCTAGTTTGAACCAAGGAGGTCTTGTACTGATCTTTCCCTTTGCCTAAAACTCTGCAATCTTAGTTCAAAGTGCCCAATAACCCAAATTACTATGTCTAGGAGTTCCCTCTTAGTATTTCGAGTTGTTTTTTTGTCTTAAATATCTTTCCCTAAAGTCTGATAGCAATTTCCTAAAGTTAGAGAGTCATATATCTCTATGCATTGCTTGAACATTTATTTATATGCATTTATCAGTTTGTAGTTACATTTATCATGATTAATGGTGAGCCCTACCATATAAATGTCTGCTATTAAAACTCATTTATTTTTGAAAGCCTTTGTCCTTCACAAACTTATTGTCCATCCCACTTCATTTTACCAAAGATCCATTTTACCTTGATCAAATCGGCCCTTCAACATAACTTGTATCACCATCTGAAGCATTCTTGAACTTTTCGACCCCATAGCCCAGTTAATCTGACAATATTTTTATCTATCTTAGTATTTGATTAGTTCCTCCCTCAAACACTGAAAAACAAAACCAAAAACTCACTTCATAACTAGCCTAAAATCAGAAACACAGGAATCAAAAAAATATACATCCCTTACACAAATAGAGAGAGCCCTCTCTGAGTCCAGGAAGGCTAGGTCCTTGGGCTCGAAAGTTGGTTTGATGTTACCCTGTCACTTGGCTTGCCAATCAGCCAAATCACGGGACCCTAATATAATGGCGATCACGCTGGGACTCTGAGTTAGTGAAAATTTAAGTACATCTTAGGACTCCAGAAATCCCTTATATTTAAGAATATCTAGTGAATTAGCCACCTCATCGCCACCCTAACATAATGGTGATCACGGTGGGAATAACTGAGTACACAATTGTCTAGAAAACTCTTGTAGATTCATTATTCTTTCAAAATTTAAACAGGCAAGCAATACATAGAGTCATTTAGAGTAAACTCCTTTTGTTTCACCACCCTAGCAAAGTGATGAATCAAGTTTAGAACACTCTAATAAACCATAGGCTGCACATAAAAACTCAAAAAACCCCAAAAACATCCCCAGATTAGCTTTTCCTAGTTATTGGTGGTGGACCATAAGTACATCTCTATAAAAACAACCAAGTTCCACCTGGTGACTCCACTAGCCTCTAGTAGGCCTAAAACTCCATAAAAAACCAAAAATTTCACAAACCATACCTTTATGTTGACTCATCCTTTCCAAAACTTAAAATTCATGGTGCAAACTCTGTAATCTGTGACAAACTAAGTATAACTTAGCGATTCAGAAAACTTCACCTAAGCATAGGAGATAAACATAAATAAACTTGCAAATAGAATAATTAACTTTTCCAAACAGTCCAGCAAACTGTTAAAACTAAGTAATCACTCTTCCTTGCAAGTCTTCATCTCAAAGTTTGCTAGAAAAGATTTTCCCGAAAGCATCTTTGATAGTATTGGTGCTGGACCATTCAAAGTGTTAGCACCCTGTAATTAGCAAGCTTGGCAAAGTCCAACTGTAGAGGTAACATCATACCACTTTGGGATTCAAGGATCTAGCCCTCCTGAATCGAGAGAGGGATCTCTCTATAAATGAGTTAAAAGACGTGATCTTCAAAGGCTGCAATTGTGATATTAGGCTAGTTATGAAGAGCATGGGTTTGATTTGTTTGTTTTTGGTTGGGCAAAGACATGATGAAGATGAAAGGCAGTTCTAAATAAAGGGTGAAAATGTCTGCAATGAAGGAATGATTCAGTTGACAGAAAAGGGCAAAGACAGTTTTAATCCATTGGGCTATGGAGTCATACGAGGATTTAATTGGAAAGAAATATTCAAGAAGGATCCATGGGGAAAGTTACTTATATCAAAGGATATTCTAAAGTGATTTTATGGAATGAAACAGATAAGTAGTGAAAAACCAAACAAAAGGAAGAACAAAGCACAGTCTAAGATCAAGTAAGTACTTTTAAACTAGCTTGCTTTCAACATGTACTTAAGGGGAAACATAAAAGTATTTCTGTTGATCAGGTAAGTGCTTTTAAACTAGCCTGCATTGAAGTACTTTCAATCAGAAAAATTTTAAAAATAGCTCGAATTGCTTAAGATCAGGTAAGTGCTTTTAAACTAGCCTACTTTCAGCATATTCGATAAGGAAACACAGATGATAATCACAAAGAGCACTCTAGATCAGGGAAGTACTTTTAAACTAACCCGCATTAATATACTCTAAGGAAAACACAGGGAAGGCTCATTTTAAAGAAAAATCTAGATCAGGGAAGTACTTTTAAACTAACCTGCATTAATATACTCTTCAAAGAGAACATTCAAATGAAGAAAACATAGAAGTAAAGCTTTCAGTAAAAGTAGGGTATCGTGGAGAGTACATCCTAACTCTATGTTTTCTGCTCTTTATCAGAGAAAGTGAACAGAGTGAAAACATTAAGCAAAATAACAATTAACAGTAAGGAGCACATCACCATTGACATAATTGAGGATTCCATGAATCATCATCTTGTATTGATGTTTCAAACCAGTTACAATCTGCAAGCCCGGTGGGTCTCTACAGCTTTAAAATTCTCATATCATCTTGTGTATCTTTCAGTTACAAGACAGGGCATCAGTAGCTTCAGAATAACCATTACATGCATTCAGATGTCCAGAGACAAACATTTTCTCATCTTCTATAACAGTATTTATAGAAGAATGAAGAGGTGGGAGGATTTCCCAGGGGTCAAGTATTATCAACTATGCAATTAATGCAATTCCTGGCCTTTGGGAACTAGGCAAGGCATAAGGTGGGAATATAATCGTTTATAAATCTACTTCATAACTCTGTTTGTGTCATTCGAGGCCAAACGATTGAAAATACCTGCTTCCCGACTGTTCTTCAACTTCCAGAATGGTTTTGCCAATAATTAGAGATAAGATTCTTTGATTTTCATTAATTGTTCGGCGATCTTTAATTTCTGCGAGGCTGCTGGTGTCTTTTGGAGCTATGGAGGGTTCAATTAGCCTCTTTTTATGGTGTTGGAGGCTTTATCAGCTTGACAGATGTATTTTTCATTCCCAAAACACCTTTTAATTAACTTGAAATCTATGTTTTGGTCTTCAAACGTCCTGTTTCTGGTATATTTTGTCTTCGGCACTGATACTCTTTAACGGTGCCCAATTTAACTGCATTTTCTGGTGTGCAGGGCTGCGTAGGGTTATATGGCATCAATGCCTCATGAAACACTGATGAAAACATGAATTTGCACCCTGTGGCCGATTTCCTTTGACAAATCAAAAGAGGGAGGGTCGTCACCCTCATCTTTCGAATTTCCTTCTGAATATAGCAGAAAACGTTAAACCCTGCAAAATACAAACGAAAGTTATGAAATCCTGCGTTTATAGGTAGAACTGCATTGGAGGTTGTACGGAGGAAGCAGGGTCGTTGGATCATGGAGCGGGGGTGCAGATCGACGGCGAAGATGCAACGACGGGATGTAATGGGCAAAACCTTTGTAAACCACAAAATATATCATTTTTGACTTTACAAAGGAAAAAAGAGTTTTTATATGAAAGGCGGGGGTATCATATGGTGGGCCCGGTGAGATCGATCGCAAATCGCAAAAGGTGGAAAATGCGATGGCGGATTTATACGACGGAGAGAAAATGCGATATTGCAATTTGCGATGAGCGCTGGGGAAAAATGCGATTGGAGCGGTCGTATCGCAAATATTTGCGATGCGATCAGATCGCATCACAAATATTTGCGATGGATCAAACTGTTTAAACAACGAAACACGCGATTTGCGATATGCGATGGATCGCATCGCAGAAACTTGCGATGAGCCTTTTTAGATAAAACCGCGATTCCGCGATTTGCGATCTGCGATGAGCGCTTCTAGAGTTAGCGCTTGGTTTTCTATGCATTTTTCATGGTTTTTCAATGGAAATGGGGGTTATGGAAAATCTAAAGAGTGAGTCTTTTAACTTTGTAAAAGTGTTTTTTCATGAGGGAAAAAGAAGAAATAATGAAAACAAAGGGGATTTTATGGAGGAAAAGGGGAGCAAATAAAGGTTTGATAAGGGGGAAATGAAGGTCTTGCAGCAGTCTTTTTTATGAAATCAACAGAATTTCTGAGTATAACAATGGGAATAGTAAATGAAGATTTGGGACAGAGGCATGAGGCCTTAAAGAGACTTCAAGAGCCAAAAAATTTTAGTGATAAAATTTGTTCCTTGGAGGCTCCAAAAAGTTTTAGCCACCTTTGGGATAACAAAATATTATAGGTGCCTAACAGTGGCTCCACTTGGGGGATGGTGCCTTCTTGAAGGCATCAAGAATTCAGACTTGATTTCTCTGGGAGGCTGACTTGTGCTTGATCCATTTATTTTCTCTGGGGTGCTGACCAGGTGCCTCAACCTTTGAATTTCTCTTGCTCTGCTTCTGAAAAATAATAATCAGTCATGAAAGATAAATGGATTTCATCAATACAACTTTCTGCCTACCAAATCTTACTAATCTAACATTTTTTCTTCATCAGAGTGCACTTGGATTGGAAAACTCTTTTCACCAAATTTTATTCTTTTGAATGCATAAAAAATAATCTAATTATACTCCTTATTTCTCCCTGAACTCAGATTAAACAGTTGAGCTCAGATATTTCTCTACCTAATCTACTGTCTGTTGGGATTAAGCTGTCCAACAGACTTTCATTCTCTAAATTCTACAAAAAAAAATTAAAAACAGTCAAGTCAAGATTAAGCTGTTTGATTTGTTGTGATCTATGGCATAAAAACAAGCTGCACATAGACATTATTTTGCATGAATTTAAACAAAAACTGAAAGTTTTAAGATCTGAAATTTCAAAGCAGTTCCTCCATCTTTTTACATCTCTATTTTGAATTCTGTTTGAGCTATCCTTTCCTTTCCTCTGGTTCAGATTTTTAGTTGATTAGAACCAGATTTGGATTCTTCTTTGACTCAGAATTTGAAACATATTTGAGTCATTCTTCTTGGAAGCTTAGTTTCAGGTTTTGAGCATGTTTGAACCTTTGATTTCTATCCTAACCTATCTACTGATAAGCCAAGATTAAACAGTTTGGCAAATCAAATTCACTATCCTATCAGCAGTAAATTTAGAACTAGTTAGTCAAGATTAAACTGTTTGACTAACTAGGAGTATGTTTTTCAGGAGTGGCATTTGAGCTTGCACACTTTCAAAATTATTTATCTTTTTTGGCATGGGGCTCTGCCTTTATTGTTTTTACAATCTGCCCTCTTTTCGTTCTTTTCTTTGTTTTTGTATTTTTTTTTTCTTTTTTGTGAAACTGAATAAAGAAATGATATTTATAATGGAAATGAAAGCTTTGAAATCAGACTCAGCAGTAGTAGTGTTTAAGGACCCTGCCATTGACAGGACCCCCAAACAGATCTGTGCCATCTAGCTCTTGCAGAAAATAGGCATTAGGACCAATGGTGGACTGAATGATGTAAGGACATTGCCACAAACTATCAAACTTGCCATGTTTTCCCTTCTCCTCTCTTCTGGAGTCCCATCTGAGTACCTTATCTCCAATGCTGAAATCACAAGCCTTTGTTCTTTTGTCAAACAACTTCTTTATATTTTCTTGCACCTTTTGAGCTCTGCTGTAAACCTCTTCTCTTGTCTGCTGGAGATGTATTGTCTCATTGATCCTCCTTATCATGCTGCCTTCTTCTGACTGTATTTCTTGGACTAATTTTATCACTGGTACACCCAGGCTGGTAGGAAATACTGCATCTGCTCCATAAACAAGTTGGTAAGGGGACATTACAATGGATTTCTTTGTGGTCAATCTGTCTGCCCACAGAGCATGCACCAACTTTTTATGCCATGATTTTTTATTTTCCTCCAGCATCTTCTTGATGATAGTCACCAAACTTTTATTTGATGATTCATCTAACCCATTACCTTGAGGGTAATAAGCAGTAGAATGACCAAGTGTAATCTTATACCTGTGACAAAACTCAATCATTTTTTTAGAACAAAAAGCAGCAGCATTATCAGTAATAATCTTTCTAGGAGCCACTATGCTGTATTTTTTAGACCCTAATAACAAGAAAATTTCAACCAGGTATGACAATATTTGAGAGGTTAACTAATCTGTTTTACACAAATTTCAATCCTATAGTCCTTTGACTGAGTTTGAAGGATAGTATAGCAATGAGGGTTCTTCCCAGTGGAGTCTTAAGGTCTGTTTCAGGATTATGGAGTCGCCAAGTGGAAGTTTTTAGCCCCTTTTCAGAGGTAAAAGGTTTTATGGTCCACTACCATGTTTATTAGATACCAATATGAAATATTTTTGGGTTTTCTGAGTTATTGTGGTTGTATGGAAACTAAAGAGTTTATAAAAGCTGGCCAAGCAACTATGAACTCAAAAAGTTCCCCAGCGAAGTCGCCATTATGTTAGCACCCTGTAATTAGCAAGATTGGAAAATTCCAACTGTAGAGGTAACATCATACCACTTTGGGATTCAAGGATCTAGCCCTCCTGAATCCAGAGAGGGATCTCTCTATAAATGAGTTAAAAGACGTGATCTTCAAAGGCTGCAATTGTGATATTAGGCTAGTTATGAAGAGCATGGGTTTGATTTGTTTGTTTTTGGTTGGGAAAAGACATGATGAAGATGAAAGGAAGTTCTAAATAAAGGGTGAAAATGTCTGCAATGAAGGAATGATTCAGTTGACAGAAAAGGGAAAAGACAGTTTTAACCCATTGGGCTATGGAGTCATAGGAGGATTTAATTGGACAGCAAGATTCAAGAAGGATCCATGGGGCAAGTTACTTATATCAAAGGATCTTTTAAAGTGATTTTATGGAATGAAATAGATAAGAAGTGAAAAACCAAACAAAAGGAAGAACAAAGCACAGTCTAACATCAAGTAAGTACTTTTAAACTAGCTTGCTTTCAACATGTACTTAAGGGGAAACATAAAAGTATTTCTGTTGATCAGGTAAGTGCTTTTAAACTAGCCTGCTTTCAGCATATTCGATAAGGAAACACAGATGATAATCACAAAGAGCAATCTAGATCAGGGAAGTACTTTTAAACTAACCTGCATTAATATACTCTAAGGAAAACACAGGGAAGGCTCATTTTAAAGAGCAATCTAGATCAAGGAAGTACTTTTAAACTAACCTGCATTAATATACTCTTCAAAGAGAACATTCAAATGAAGAAAACATAGAAGTAAAGCTTTCAGTAAGAGTAGGGTACCGTGGAGAGTACATCCTAACTCTATGTTTGCTGCTCTTTATCAGAGAAAGTGAACAGAGTGAAAACATTAAGCAAAATAACAATTAACAGTAAGGAGCACATCACCATTGACATAATTGAGGATTCCATGAATCAGCAACTTTTATTGATGTTTCAAACCAGTTACAATCTGCAAGCCCGGTGGGTCTCTACAGCTTTGAAATTCTCATATCAGCTTGTGTATCTTTCAGTTACAAGACAGGGCATCAGTAGCTTCAGAATAACCATTACATGCATTCAGATGTCCAGAGACCAACATTTTCTCATCTTCTATAGCAGTATTTATAGAAAAATGAAGAGGTGGGAGGATTTCCCAGGGGTCAAGTATTATCAATTATGCAATTAATGCAATTCCTGGCCTTTGGGAACCAGGCAAGGCATAAGGTGGGAATATAATCGTTTATAACTCTACTTCATAACTCTGTTTATGTCATTCGAGGCCAAATGATTGAAAAGACCTACTTCTCGACTGTTCTTCAACTTCCAGAATGGTTTTGCCGATAATTAGAGATAAGATTCTTTGATTTGCATTAATTGTTCGGCGATCTTTAATTTCTGCGAGGCTGTTGGTGTCTTTTGGAGCTATGGAGGGTTCAATTAGCCTCTTTTTATGGCGGTGGATACTTTCTCAGCTTGACAGATGTCTTCTTCATTCCCAAAACACCTTTTAATTAACTTGAAATCTATGTTTTGGTCTTCAAACGTCCTGTTTCTGGTATATTTTGTCTTCGGCATTGATACTCTTTAACGGTGCCCAATTTAACTGCATTTTCTAGTGTGCAGGGCTACGCAGGGTTATATGGCATCAATGCCTCATGAAACACTGATGAAAATGTGAAGTTGCACCCTGTGGCCGATTTCCTTTGAAAAATCAAAAGAGTGAGGGTCGTCACCCTCATCTTTCAAATTTCCTTCTGAATATAGAGGAAAACGTTAAACCCTGCAAAATACAAACGAAAGTTATGAAATCCTGCGTTTATAGGTAGAACTGCATTGGAGGTGGTGCGGAGGAAGCAGCGTCGTTGGATCATGGAGCGGGGGTGTAGATCGACGATGGAGATGCAGCGGCGGGATGTAATGGGAAAAACCTTTTTAAACCACAAAATATATCATTTTCGACTTTACAAAGGAAAAAATCATTTTTATATGAAAGGTGGGGGTATCATATGGTGGGCCCGGCGGGATCGATCGCAAATTTCAAAAGGTGGAAAATGCGATGGCGGATTTATACGACAGAGAGAAAATGCGATATTGCGATTTGCGATGAGCGCTGGGGAAAAATGCGATTGGAGCGGTCGCATCACAAATATTTGCGGTACGATCAGATCGCATCACAAATATTTGCAATGGATCAAACTGTTTAAACAACGAAACACGCGATTTGCGATATGCGATGGATCGCATCGCAGAAACTTGCGATGAGCCTTTTTAGATAAAACTGCGATTCCGCGATTTGCGATCTGCGATGAGCGCTTCTAGAGTTAGCGCTTGGTTTTCTATGCATTTTTCATGGTTTTTCAATGGAAATGGGGGTTATGGCAAAGCTAAAGAGTGAGTCTTTTAACTTTTTAAAAGTGTTTTTTCATGAGGGAAAAAGAAGAAATCATGAAAACAAAGGGGATTTTATGGAGGAAAAGGGGAGCAGATAAAGGTTTGACAAGGGGGAAAATGAAGGTCTTGCAGCTGTCTTTTTTATGAAATCAGCAGAATTTCTGAATATAACAATGGGAATAGTAAATGAAGATTTGGGACAGAGGCATGAGGCCTTAAAGAGACTTCAAGAGCCAACAATTTTTAGTGATAAAATTTGTTCCTTGGAGGCTCCAAAAAGTTTTAGCCACCTTTTGGTATAACAAAATATTATAGGTGGCTAACACAAAGAAATCCACCTAGCGACTCCACTAGCCTTCATTTTTGTTTTGACCATCCTTCACATTAGAAAAACCCCTAGAGAGGCCATCCATCCAAAAAAATCACAAATACCATCCTCTCTAAACTCTAAATTCGAAATCTAGCTTCACGAAGAATCAATACCAAATCCCATCCAGACCCAGATCCCCCTATCATAGTTGATAACCCAGAGAAGATTTTGTGGAAAAATTCCAAAATTGGCAACTTAGCTACCGATAGGTCCATTCGTAAAGCAATATCTGTACCTGAACATCTCACATCCTCGCAAGATTCCCCATTTGACTTAAAATCAGCAAAAACCCTTTTCAGAAGCAAGTCACAAAGTAAAATTAACTTTGACAATATTGAGCCCTTAGATTTGCAACAGAGTCCTAGTAGAGAAGCCTCACCTACTACACCTCCCGAATTTTAGCTTCTCCACCACTTTGGCTCCTATCACCCCAGATCTGCTCAAAATCAGTTCACTAGTCCAAGTACATCCGCCACACCCATTCAAACTACCACTATTCAAATCGCCTCAACTCATCCTACAAGCCCTCATATTGTAAATCAACCATTAGCTCCTGCCATGGTAGCTTGGTATGCACCCTTGGTATTACCACAACCTTTGGCACCTTTACAGCCGGACTACCAATCCAAAATCCCGCACTTCACTAGAGTTGAGGTTACCACCGCCCAACAACATGTAGATAGAATTAGCGATGCCTTTGAATACATGGAAATAGAAGACGAGACCATAATAATGAGGATGTTCACCCAAAGCCTGGGCGGAGAACCCAAAAAATGGTCTAAAATCTTAACTCCAAACAGTATACACAATCTCCCAGAACTCTATCAAATTTTCATAAATAAGTGGGAAATAAGAAAAAACCCCATTCAAATCCTATCTAGGTATAGCAATCTAAAAAGGGATAATGGGGAAAGTGTCTAAGACTACTGCACTATGTTCAACAGTGTTTATAATGCCCTCCCGCCTCACTTCAAGCCTCCACTTGACTCAGCCTTAGAAAAGTTTCCTGAAGGCTTTGACCCAGACATGACTTATAAACTAAGAGACAAAGACCCCACAACCTTAGAGGAAATGCAAAATGTGGCCATAAGTGCAGAAGCCAACTTAACAGAAAAGAGAGCTAGGACCAGATCAGAGAGGAAAGTCACGTACTGGGATGAAGTTGCCCCTTTAGTTTCTTCCTTAGATCCTAGAATAGATGGCCTAGTTAAATCCATGGCAAAAATGTGGGAAAAGATGAGTTAAAGGGAAACCCTTAAGGACAACCAGCCAAACCCTCAAAAGAGGAATAGGAACCAAAACTTCAGGAGAGACTAGTCTCAAAATAAACCAAGGGAAAATTACCAACAAATCAGGCCATCCTTCCATGAAAACTATGTTGATGAGGAAGATAGGGACGCAGAGCCCATTGATGAATTCATCTAAACCTAATAGGTTCTGATAATGAAACTGAGGTTTTTCTCATCGAAGAAGAACAAGTTGTTTTTTCTCTGAATCAAAATGAAACAAACTATGAAGACCCCGAAGATCCTGAGATAAGTTTTCAGAATGCCATAATAGAAGCTCATAGGAAATATGATCTCAGGAGTAAGAAAAACTAGGAAAACTCTAAAAAAGATAGCTCAGACATGTCTCTTACTAAAATCCCTAATACCATTCTTAAAAGAGCAGTAGATGATAACAAAATCGTGATCAAGAAAACTGACCAAAACAAGGATAAAGCTATTCAGACAAGCCTTGGTCCAAATTGTCCTAGTACCTCTACTAAGATTCTCGAAACAACTGTGTTGAAAAAAATCCCAAAACAAAGTCAACAAATTAAGAATATAGAGAAATTCATGGTGGAAAAAAATGAAACAAATCTATCTAGACTACAAGCAACATTTAGTTTTGAAGGGGAAATTTCCAAAATAAAAATAACCATACCCCTCACTGAACTAATGACTATAGATAGGTACAAATCTCAAGTCTTCAAATTTTTTGACATAGGAAACGAGGCAGAGACTTTAAATCTGACTGATGACAAACCTGAGCTTTTATTCGGTCCCAAAATAGAAGGTGGATACCAAGAAGGAACTGTTTCCCCTTTCTACTTAAGTTTGAACATCCAGGACAAGATATTACATAACACCATGTTAGATTCTGGTGCCTCCCATAACCTCATGCCTAAGGCAATGATGGAGAGTCTGGGTCTAGAGGTAACCAAACCTTACAAAGACTTGTACTCATTCGATTCAAGTCGAGTCAAATGCTTAGGTCTAATAAAGAACCTGTGTTTTGCTTTAACATAAATACCAGCTAAAAACCTATTCATGGACGTAGTAGTGGCTGGTATTCCTCCTAAGTACGAAATGTTATTATCAAGATCATGGGCCGCCAAAATACAAGGGAGCCTTCAAATGGATATGTCATTTTCCACCATCCCGGTCTTTAACCAAACTAGGAGGTTGCACTGAGAAACTCACATGAAATATATGGTGAGAAACTTAGATAAGCCAAATAACACTCCTATTTATTCCATCCATTCCAATTTAGATTCTTTTATCTTACACAATGAAGGTGATATAAATGAGCAGATAAAAGAAAATGAAGAAGATGTAAAACCATTAAAACAATATCTCCCATCTCCAAACGAAGAAAATGATGACCAAACCTCTGAGAAACCTGAAAAATAGCTTAGAAGCATGTTTGAAAAGGAAACTCTTTGGAGTGTAAGCTTTGACGGTTCTTGTGGCAAAACTGGCTCAGGGGCTGGATTTGGGTACACAATACAAATGAAGGGCATTCTTTCAGATTATAATTCCATGTACCAATAACATTGCAGAATATGAGGCCCTTCTCCTTGGTCTACACATACTTAAAGACCTAGGCGCTAAGAAAATATCAGCCTCGGGAGATTCAAAACTTATAATTAGACAAAGCAAAGGTGAATATTCGGCAAAAAACCCAAGACTGAGAGAATACCATAATGCAGCATTAGACATTGATATGGATTTATGCAGGAATGAAACAGAATAAACATAGAACCATAAATACAGAGATGCAGCGGAAATAACACTTCATTTCATTAATATCAAAGAACTGAAATTTTCTTATAGACAGAATGGAAATAAAAACTAGCTAGGGCACTGGTAGCTATCTCTGAGAAGAGATGTGGCGACTACAGGACTCTGAACTAAGTTACAATGAGGCTCGAGGGCCTATTTATTATTTAGAAACAATGGGAAATCCTAAACAGCCAAAACCCTAACCCTAGGAGATGAAGCGCCAAAACTATGGGCCCCGTTTAGGTAAATTGGTGTTTCAACTTCCCAGGGGCATAAATTTGGCATACGATCTCCATTTGATGCATACCATACCTTGTTAGAAAGATCTATCTGAGGATTACAAATTTTGAATGAGAAACATCGGCCCATGGACCCATGTTGCTCTCTGTTTTTTCCAAAAAACATCGTTTAGGGCCTCAAAACAGCTCTGGAAGTTCAGGACCCGAAAAAACTGCTAAAAATAGTAACTTGTGCCGAAACTGAAAAACTAAAAGAGACAATGGTGGGGCCCCAAGTGGAATAGGTGGGTGACCACCAATATCCACTTGGATAATTCCTCCCCCCTTAGGAAGTAATGGTCCCCATTGCGTTAAATTCCTCCATGAGATGAGGAAATTTATGCTGAACTTGGTCCCTAGTGAACCACTTTCCTTGGTGCAGGAGTTGGGCAGCTTTGACAACTTGATACAGTTGGATCTTATGTTGGTGAGTGTTCTTGATTTGCATGTCCATGACACAATCTATGCTGGCCTGTTCCATGTAGTCTGGGTTTAACTCTGTTGGTGTGAGTTGTTCTACAATGTCTGAGGTGTCCAGTAGAGGTGGGAAGTGAGGACGAAGGCGAACCACATTGAAGATTGGGTGCAGACCAAGGAATGGTGGAATACTGAGCTTCAAGGCATTGTTCCCTACAGCCTTGGTGATGGTGTATGGCCCATATCAGAGCAGGCGAAGCTTGCGGTGGGGTCCAATGAGGCACTCCTTTTGCAAATGTAGCCATACTTTGTCACCCACCTGGAATTTTTGTGGCACTCAGTGTTGATCATGGCGTTGCTTGTACTTGGCATTGGCTCTGTCCAATATATCATGAACCTATTGGCGGATGTGTTGAATGTGCTCGAGGAAGCTACTTACTTTGTCAACTTCAGACTAGACATGAGCTGAATCAGCCTGAGCAGCTGCAAATGGCATGGCTACGTCAATGGGACATAGTGGCTGGAATCCCAAGCCCACCTAAAAGGGGCTATGGCTGATTGAACTGTGGAGAGCCCGATTATAAATATGTTGTACATAGGGGAGGCTCTCGTCCCATGTGTGTGGATATTTTGAATTGTACATGCGCAAAATGTGTATGATCATTCTGTTGACGACCTTTGTCTGGCCATCTGTTTGGGGATGGAACGTTGTGGACTTGGTGAGCTTGGTATCCAACATTGACCAGAGGATGGACCAAAATGTGCTAAGGAACCTGCTATTCCGATCTGATATGATAGACTGTGGGATCCAAAAGTGCACCCACACTCGTTCAAAGAAAATTTTAGCAGTGGCTTCTGTTGTGATATTCTTCTTGCAGGCTACCATAATGGCCATCTTCGAGAATCTGTCGACGACCACAAAAACACAGTCATTTCTCTGCTTAGTAGAAGGCAGGCACGGCATGTAATCCATGGAGATTGATTCCCAAGGTCGACTAGGGGTAGGTAGCAGATTATATAGGCCTTGCTTCTTGATGGTCAGTTTGGCAATGGCACAAGCAGTGCAAGATTTGATGTGCTTCTCGACATCCTTTCGAAGGTTCGGCCAATAGAAATACTTCTGTAGGATTGCTACTATTTTCTCACCCCCGAAATGCCTAGTGACTCGACTGTAGTGTGCTTTCCACATCATCTTGGCATGCTCGCTTGAAGGAACACAAAGGTTTCCTAGGTGACATAAAAGTGCATCTTGGAGGTGAAAATTTGGAACTTGCGTACCCCCCAAGAGTGCCTTGTAAGTGTGGTTGAATTCTGGGTCACTCTCATAGAGAAGCGGCCAATCAGAAGTCTCGTGCCCACAACAGTTGAGCACGGTGGTGAGCGCCATGATTGGTGGTCGGCTGAGGCAGTCTGCAACATTATTGGTGCTACCCTTATTGTACTTGATGTTCAAATGAAACTGTTGCAGATATGTGGACCACTTCTGATGGCGATCATTCTGCAACTTCCCTTGTGTCTGTATGAACTGCAGGGGCCAATGGTCTGTGTGGATGATTGTTTCCTTCCCCAAAATGTAATGCTTCCATTATCGACAAGCTTGCAGATTGGAATACATTTCTTTATCATAAGTGGGATACTTGCGGACTGTGTCAGACAATGTCTCACTGTGATATGCCACTGGATGTCTCTGTTGAGTAAGAACTACCCCAGTAGCATAGTCAGAGGCATTTGTCTCGATCTGAAATGGTTGTTGCAAGTCTGGTAAAGTGAGCACTGGGGCAGAACAGAGGAGATTTTTCAATTCTTTGAACGCCTTCTATTGAGGTTCCAACCAAAATAATTTTTCTCTCGCTCCTCCCTTGGTGACTTGACTCAAGGGCCAAGTGATATGAGAGAATCCCAACACGAACCTCCAGTAGAAATTAGCAAGACCCAGAAAGCCGCGAAGCTCTGTTATAGTGGTTGGGGCTGGCCAATCCCGAATGACTTGGATCTTGGCTGGATCCACATGCACTCCCCTTTCATCAATAATGTATCCCAGATATTGAACCTGGGTCATGCCAAAAGTGAACTTCTCCAAATTGGCACACAACTTTTGTTCCCGCAGTGTTTGGAGGACTTGTCAGATGTGGTGAAGGTGCTCTTCCCAAGTTTGGCTGAAGATCAGAATGTCATCCAAGTACACCACTACAAATGACTTGGTGAATGGCCACAAGATGTTTTCCATCATCCTCATGAAGGTTGCAAGAAAATTCGTCAACCCAAAAGGCATGACCAGCCATTCGAAAAGGCCTTCCTTGGCTTTGAAGGCAGTCTTCCACACATCAGAGGGTTCAATTGGTACCTGGTGATACCCCGACTTCAAGTCAATCTTGCTGAAATATTTTGCACCTTTGAGTTGGTCCAAAAGGTCATCAATCCATGGGATTGGGTACCTATTCCGGACAGTGATTTTGTTTAGCGCCCAATAGTCAATACAGAGTCTCCATGTCCCATCCTTTTTCTGTACCAAAACGATCGGGCTCCCACAGGGCGATGAACTTGGTCGAATATGATATTTTTACAGTAGCTCCTGAATCTGCCTCTTGATTTCATCCTTCTCCAGAACAGAGTGCTGATAGATCGGTCCATTGGGTAGCGGCGTACCTGGGGCCAGATCAATTGGGTGCTTAACCTGACAGTGCAGAGGAACCCCTGTGGGTGAGGTGAAGATGTCCCCATACTCCTCCACAACCTTATCTATTTGTTGTTGTCATGCAGAGGATCCCTTTTTGGAGGTCGTGGCCACAGTCTTCTTCTTGCCTTGGGGGCGGATCATCCAGAAAACAAATTTCCTGGTTTGGGAAATGATCTTACTGCATTGTTTTGTAGTAACCAAAGAGATAGCGGTAGGAGGTGGTACCTCTGGTATCCTGTACAACTTATTTCCCAAAGCAACAATAACAGCACGAGGCCAAGACTCATACACAGCATGATGCTTCCACAAGTATGGTTGTCCTAATAATACATCAGAAACATCAATAGGAGCAACGTCACATAATACCTCATCCGTGAAGGGCTTGATGCTATAGGGAAGGCGGCATTGCTGGTTGACACGGAGATCTCATCCTTGGTGAAGCCACCCAATGGTGTATGGATGTGGGTGAGCTGTGGTCGGCAAGCCCAACCGCTTCATGGTGTCTACTGAAATGAGGTTATTTTGGCTCCCATTGTCGACAATGAACTGTACCATGGAGCCCTTTACCCACATATGGGAGTGGAAGATACATTCCTCCTCCTCTGGATCTTTCGTTTCCTCCTTCTGGATCTTTTTAGTGGCAACAGTGGCATTGGGCTCCGCATCAATAATTTGTTTCCCTTTGTCATTCCCCTTGTCAAGTTCTGATTCAGAGTTGGAGCATGCATCTGACTCAGAAGCCCGCATCTCAACCACCAGCAACTGCTTGGCCCGACACTCACTTGTGTTGTGAGTGGAGCTCTTATGGAACTCACACTACTTTCCCGTGTCCTTCTTTGGCTTTTCGGTGTTGTTCTTTGCTTGTGGCTTCGACAGGTTGTCTTGAGTCACCATGCGTTGGCTCTGTCCTTTTTTTTGTGGTTTGGGAGCACCTTTACCTTGCTTTTGATTCGCAGATCCAAAGTCTCACTTCTTCTGTTTGAATTTCTGCTCAATCTTTGCAGCATACCGGTATGCCGTACCAAGCAAGGAGATGTCGAGGAACTCCATTTCCTATTGAATGTATCTATACAGACAACTGTGATACTTTAGCACCATATGTTTCTCTGAATCTTTGATACCCAACTTGGTGCGCAGGGTATGGAACAGATTCGTCAACTCATGCACATCTTGATCCCCTTGTTGTCACAGTGTGGTCCATTGTATGTACTTGTCCTCCTAGCTCCCCACGGCATAGTACTATTCCTTGATGGCATCTCAGAAAGAATTCCAAGTGGGTACGGCCGAGAACAGAGAGGGTTATGTCTTGTCCTTTTTCTCACAGTGGGTTTCCCACCAGTCCTTGACATGGGGGGCAGATTTGAGGAGTGAAAAAATAATCTTCTCCCTGTCGAAAAAGTCATGAACTGAGAAATATACTTCTAATAGATTCAACCATCTATCTACCACATCTGCATCTACTTGACCCTCAAATATGGGAATGTCAAAATTTACTTGTACCTTAAAAGGAGTCGCACCTCCAGAGTGGCTACTAGATGCAGATGCATTGCTGGTGGGCAGCCGTTGAAGGATCTGGGAAAATTTATCCATCATTGTGTTCCTTTTTTTTTCAAGGGCCTCCTCGAGCAATATTTTGATAGGATCTCCTGCTCCCTCATCTTTCTTTTCGTCCCCCATGGGCGTCCGTCGGGGTTTGCGAGGCTGATCTTGGAAAGGTTCCACCAGATCGAGCCCTAACTCCTTATACCCTAACCTCGTTAGGGACATGCAAAGAAGGATCGAGAAGAAGAAGACCGCTCTGATACCACTGATCTAGATTTATGCAGGAATGCAACAGAATAAACACAGAACCATAAAAAAAGAGATGCAGCAGAAATAGCACTTCATTTCATTAATATCAAAGAACTGAAATTTGCTTATAGACAGAATGAAAATAAAAACTTGCTAGGGTGTTGGTAGCTATCTTTGAGAAGATATGTGGCAGCTACAGGCCTCTGAACTGAGTTACAATGAGGCTTGAGGGCCTATTTATTATTTAGAAACAATGGGAAATCCTAGACAGCCAAAACCCTAACCCTAGGAGATGAAGTGCCAAAACTATGGGCCCCGTTTGGGTAAATTGGTGTTTCAACTTCCTAGGGGTGTAACTTTGGCATACGATCTCCGTTTGACACGTACCATACCTCGTTAGAAAGATCTATCCGAGGAATACAAATTTTTAATGAGCAACATCAATACATGGACCCATGTTTCTCTCCATTTTTCCAAAAAACATCGTTTAGGGCCTCAAAACGGCTCTGGAAGTTCAGGACCCGAAAAAACTGCTAAAAATAGTAAGTTGTGCCGAAACTGGAAAATTGGAAGAGACAATGGTGGGGCCCCAAGCGGAATAGGTGAGTGACCACCAATATCCACCTGGATCAGACATCCTCAAACCTTCAAGAAATATGAACTCGCTTATATTCCTAGGAGTCAAAATACCTTAGCCAATGAGCTCGCCTTTGCTACAAGCAATGGCCAAATACCATGTTTAAATGAGCAGTACAGTATTCAGGTCAAACATCGCCCGACAGTGCCAGAAATTATTGACCATTGGCAAATTTTCAAGTATGACGATCAAATTGATGATTTTTTGCAATCTACGAATGAATTTGAAATGACCAAAACAGACTTAGAACATGAACAAAGGAATATTAGCGAAACTAAAAATCAAAAGCCAGATTTACCTTCTCTAACAGACATAAACTTGATAAACCATCCATAAGAAACTGAGACAGGTGAAGACATTGACCAAAGAGAGCTTGAAGTCTTACACTGTGAAAATGACACCATACCTAGAGGGCTTGCACCCTTAGAGGAATTATTCGATTTTAACGATGTGGCCAAAAAGCCAAAAATGGAATCTATCGAGGATGACATAGAAGAATATAACATAGGAAACACAGAAGAACCAAGAATGATCAAATTTTCCAAAACCCTCCCTCCTCACATAAAACAGAACTACATCAAGTTGTTTAAAGAGTTTAAAAATGTGTTCGCATGGGGATACCAATAAGTGAAATCATACGACACAAGCATCATTCAACATAAGATTCCTCTCAAAGAGAACCAGAGACCTTTCAAACAAAATTTGAGAAGAATACACCCAGTCTTACTACCTTTGGTTGAGAAGGAAATAAAAAATATGTATGATGCAGGGATAATAGTGTCCCTTAGATACTTTGAGTGGGTTTCAAATCTAGTATCGGTTAGAAAAAAAACTGGCGAAATCAGACTCTGTATCGATTTCCAAAATCTAAATAGAGCCCGTTTGAAGGAAACTTATCCGTTGCCCAAGATGGACCACATACTTCAAAAAGTGGTAGGTGATAGAAGAATCTCATTACTTGACGTTTTTTTTGGTTATAACCAAGTGCTGGTTTTTCCCACTGATCAACACAAAACTGCTTTCACCACACCATGGGGCATTTTCATGTACGTTAAAATGCCCTTTGGATTGATGAATGCTGGCACCACATTCCAAAGAGCCATGTACATAGCCTTCTCAAAATACATAGGTGTTTTCATAGTCATATATCTTGACGATATCACAGTATATTCCAAATCAGATGAAGAGCACCTATTTCACCTAAGAAAGGTTTTTAGCAAATGTAGAAAATATGGCTTATCTCTGAACCCCAAGAAAACATTTTTCGGTCTCGAAGAAGTAAAACTCCTAGGCCACATCATTTCGGAAGATGGAATAAAAATATACCCCCAAAGAATTGAAGGCATATTATAAATCAGTCACCCCAGAAACATAAAGGAATTGCAATCCTTTATCGGAAAAAATTAATTTCTTAAGAAGATTCATCCTAAATCTTGTTGAACTTCTGAAAAACATCACAAACATGTTAAAAAAGGAGGTTGGGGTTAAATGGACTACAGAAGCTAAAAAATCTTTTGAAATGGTTAAAAAATCCCTAACTGAAACACCGGTAATAATAAGTCCCGATTTCACCAAATATTTTTACATTTTCTCATTTGCATCGGAACATACGATAGCTGCAGTATTATTACAAAAAATGTAGCAGGGAAAGAACAACCCATTTCCTTTTTCAGCAAGTCCCTATGAGATGCTTCCTTAAAATATAATATCATGGAGAAACAGGCATTCGCATTGGTAAAAGCTTTGAAAGATTTCCGATTTTATATCTTGCACTCTCATATCATTTCTTTCGTTCCTCATACCATCGTCAAAGATATATTAAATCAAGATCCCGATGGTAAACGGGGAAAATGGATCGCTATCATCTTAGAATATGACTTAAAAATCCAACCCACCATACTGGTTAAGGGACAAGGACTTGCAAGACTAATGGCCGAAACTAATCTCCAAGCATTAGATATACATTTTATTGAAAACTTAGAAGAACAAGAAGAATGCACAACCCCTCATGTTGAAGAAGTGTTTTTAAATACACCTTGGTATGCGGATATTATTTATGTATTATTTTATCTAAATGCTCCTCCAACCTTATCAAAGACAAAAGAAAGGTTCCTTAAACAAAAATCCCTAAAGTTTTGCATTATAGATGGAGTTTTGTATTGGAAAAATCCCACTGGTATGCTGCTTAAATGTTTGCTTGAGTGTGATGCAGAGAAAATAATGCACGAAATGCACGAAGGAGAATGTGGAGGTCAACTCTACTGGGAAATAATAGCTAAAAAAATCATTAGAGCCGGTTATTATTGGCCTACCTTATTTCCTGATACTCACAAAATAGTCATGACATGCCATAAGTGCCAATTTTTTTATGGCAAGAAAAAGCTTTTACCTTTGCCCTTACATCCCATCATAGTGGAAGGAACTTTCCAGCAATGGGGTTTAGATTTTATTGGAGAGATTCACCCTTCTTCATCCGCTCAACACAAATGGATCCTTATAGCCATTGATTACTTTACCAAATGGATAGAAGCCATACCCTCTAGGAATGCCACCAATTTAGTCATCATTAAATTCCTAGAAACTAACATTTTGTCTAGATTTGGCTGCCTTAGGAAGATTATCACGGATAATGCTGCTGCCTTTTCCTCCGAAAGAATGGTCGATTTCTACTACAAATATCACATTTCATTAGGACATTCCATGGCTTACTACCCCCAAGGTAATGGCTTAGCCGAGTCCTCTAACAAAAGCCTGGTCAACATCATCAAGAAGCTTTTGGAACAAAATCAAAAAGCATGGCATGGTAAAGTAGTGCATGCACTATGGGCTAATAGACTAACCACCAAAACATCAATCGGTATGTCTCCCTACCAACTAGTGTATGGCACAGATGCCATTTTCCCAACATCATTAGGGGTTCCAGTAATGAAGCTATTGCAAGAAGTTCAAATAGAAGAAAATGACATGCAAAGGAGGGTAAATTAGACTATCCATTTACAGCAAACAAGAGAAGAAGTTTACCAAAGGGCTCAATTGGTTCAAGACAAGATAAAACAATTTTTTGACAGGAGGAACAAGGAAAATGATTTTTAGATTGGGGATAAAATGTTAAAATGGGATTCCAGAAGAGAAGACAAAGGTAAGCATGGCAAGTTTGAAAACTTGTGGAAAGGACCTTTCATCATCAGTTCAGTTAGTCGAAACAATGCCTTTTTCCTGCAAGAACTCGATGGGACTGGAACTTTTGGAGGTCCTGTGAATGGCAAGACATTAAAGCACTACTTTTGTCAAGAGCTCCACTTTTAAACATTTTCAATCATTGTATATGTCATTGTTTGAATAAATAAAACAAAAACAGAAAATTCAAAAACAATAGAAAAGTAGAAAAAGAGGGCGGTTTGAAAAATAGAAAGAAGCCCCATGTTCAAAAAATAGTCATTATGAAAGTGCTCAAGTCTAAATGCCACTACTAGTGCTCAAAGATGTCTTGTTCAGTTATCTAGCCTAATCATAACTGAACATGTTTTAAATTTATTACTGATAAGTTAGTGAGAGAAGAGATAGTCAAATTGTGTAAGCTTGACTTATCAAAGAAAATAGATTAGGAAAAGATACTGGCTCCACATGCTCAAAACATAACCAAAGAGGAAAACAGGGATGAAAAAGAAACTGTGTACCTTAGCCCTGATTTTTCTAAGTTTCATTTCCATGCAAAATAATATTTATGTGCAGCTTGTCTTTCATGCCACAAGTACATGACAAATCAGACTGTCTAATCCTGATTTGGTCATTTTTAAATTTCATGTTTTAGATTAGAGAATGAAATCCTGTCAAACATCTTAAACTTGGCAGTCGATCTAGCATAGGTAGAGAAGCAAAGGAGTTCATCAGTTTAATCTGAACTCCCGATGGATATAAGTGTAGAATTAGATAGGATCATTTTTCAAAAATATTATGCCAAAGAGTTGCTAGTCCAAATGCACCCAAAAGAAGAAAAAATGCTAGGAAATGTAGCAGGGTAGGTAGAAATGACTTTGATGCTAATCATGCTGTCAATTTTCAGATATAGCATCAAGGAAGAAAGAAATTTGCGCCAATGGATAAAACACTGGTCTTCAAAAGACAGAGATCTAAAATTTTGGACACCTCGTGAAAAGGAGTTGCCCTCCCCAAATGGAGCCAATGTTAGTCATCAATATTTTTCACCTGTTGATGATGACTAGTTTTTAAAGCCAAGTTTTCTAGAAGCTGATCTCAAATTTGTCAAATCTATCAGCTAGAAAACACCCCTAAAAATTTTTGTCCTCCTACCTTTTTCAATCAGCCTATGATGAGAAAAACCTAGTTGTCAAGCCCTATCTAGTTTCAGTCATGTAATCTTGTCCATCAGCTATCATAAGATAAAGTCATCTACTGTCATTCACCCTCATCCCCAGCTCATTCATTAGCCATCTACTGATAAGAATGTCAGCCACTCTACCTCTGATCATATGCCATTCTGAGAGCTAATCCTGCTCAAAGAAAATACTCAAAATCTGTCAACGATTTCCCCTAATTTAGGTAGTGGCGCTTTAAGGAACCCCTTCCTTGATGGAAAACATCCTGAGCCAAAATATTTTCCTCAATACTAGCCAACCCTAAATTGGTGCTTAAATCTGCAAAAACAAACCATGATATACCCCTAGTTTATGCCACTAAGAAGTCTTGTTGTCTCTGTCCGGAAGAAATTCTACAAGGATCTAATACAGAAAGGGATGAGCATGTGCATAGTCTAAAGAATATGCTTAAGATGGGGTGAAATCTCCATAAGACACTAAAGGAGCTTTCAAAGTTTCAAGGTCATATTGTTTGCATCTCTGCATGGTACAAATTGAATGAAAAAAAGTATCCAAAACAGAACAAAGAGACAGGTCTAAATGAGTCTCTCATGTTGAAGATTTTTGCCATCATATATCAAATAAAGAGCTGCAAATGCAAAGAGAGCAGGAGTACATGTTTCAAATCATTTCAATGTTCCTTCAGAGTTAATGTTGTATAAGTTTTCCCAAGGATATCATCATAAGTACATAAGAAGATAGATGCTTCTTATGCTGCCACAAGCCTGGGATAAAAACACTAGTCAAAGAGCAAGTCCAATGAATCTCTGCAAACACAGTCAAGAAAGGTTAGTAAGTAATGAATAGCCATCATTTACTCTACAAATACAAGTTATGTAGTTCCTGGTTTAAAGATTCACAAGGGTATTCTAACAACAGGATACATATCTCAGAGCATGCCTCTCATAGCCTATTTTCAAACTTTCACCTTATTACTTATTGTGATATACCAAGTAGAGATAGACATTACAAGGAAAGATGACATAGTTTGAAAAAAAGATGAAATGGTGACTGTGTTAACCTCCTCCAAACATGAGCAGATGGTTGTGGTCACTTGTTGTAAACCTCCTCCAGTATAAAGAGCAAATGGTTTGAAAATATTATGTTAACCTCCTTCATTTACAAGTAAATGGTTAGGAAAATGATAAAGGCCTCCTTCATGTGAAAATTAGAGGGTCGGGAATAGATGCATGGCCTCATTCAAAGAGCACAAGGCTAACAATGCTGCAAATGGCCTAAAAAACTTGTTTAAACCTTTTCTCCAATGGATGAAACCACTAATACAGCAGCATTTTTTCAAGGGATGCTTACATAGTTTCACTGTTGAAAGAGAGAATTGAAATGCAGTGGGAAACAATTGAATGATTGTGAGTATAAAAATGGTGTTAAACATAGGCCAAGCAGTGATATTATGGTATTCAAAGAAGCTTTTTTTCTCTTCTATCAAAGGTCTCATTCAAAGAGTAAACAAAGGCTAGAATGCCCAAGCTTAGAACAACCTCATCAAAATGACAAGAAGATAGATTAAGCCTTGCCTCTGAAAGAGAATTTTTCAAATGAATACACAGAGACAGTATGTATGAGGAAAAGCTATGACACCATGATTCAAGTCCAAGACACCATTCAAAGAAATGAACTTACCACAGTCATAGACCAGACCTTTTTATGTACATAAGAAACAAACTTTGTTGTTTATATGTGATTGCATTAAGGGTCTCTAAAGGCTTGTCTCCTTGATCAACAGATATAAGTCAAGCCTCGGTGAAGGCAACTGAGGTTTTTACCCATAGTTAAAAAAGAAATATCATTGTAAGGATGCATCTACAATCCTTGATATGGCTTTGAGCAGTGTTTCCTTTAAAGGACAGATATGGACAAACAACGAATGGGATTTTGGCTTTTAAGGAAGTTTATCTACTTCAAAAAAGGGTCATGTCTATGGTGTCCTCAAAACGGAGCTGGCCACAGCATGGTTATTATGAGACTTGTTCGAATAGAAGGCTTCATGGTGTTTTAAAATTGATGAAATATCAAAGACAGTGCTTTGCCTTTTGATATGACCAAAAAGCCTTTTCAAAATGCATCCAAACCCTTACAAATAAAATACCAAGGCATTCAATCTCATTTAAAAGTATAAAGGCGGAGAGACCATTGAAAAAGCCCCTTGTGCAAACTCAAAACACAAAGCAAATGCTCCCCTAGCTGTTCACAGGAGAAACTTGGTTTTCAGGCAACATTTTCAAGTTTTTCAGTGCTTAAGGCCTGCGCGGCGCGCCTGTAGTTTTGCATGTCATGCCTATAGTTTTGCGCATCACGCCTATGAGCGCAAATACAAAGAAGCTACACTGCTGCACGATGTGCCTGTGCACTCATTCACCCACTACCTGAAGGCCGACCCGACAACCTCCATTGCGCGGCGCCCTCTGCATTAAATGTGCAGCTCCTCTTTTAACATCCAAAAATGCCTTCAAAGACACTTTGGAACTATTCAAATCGATCAACCAAGGTCCATAAGCATTGTTCAAGATATTTTCCATTACCTCTTGGTAAATTTCAAATTCTAAAGGGGGTATTGATGTCGTGTTTTCCAAGGAAGAAATACTGATTAGAAGGTAGGGCCTTTGGTCAAAATCATAGGGTTTTTGTTGCTATAGATGTCAAGAATAAATACATTGATAGGGGAAGGTGTTTTTATCAGTGTGAGAGAGCCCTAGCTACCTTTAAAAACAGTGATAGCCCACATTTGCTATAAGGAGCAGAATTTTAAAAAAAAACTCAGAGGATAAAATAGTGAATGAAAAAGGAGGATTGTTAGACCAATTTGAAAACTCTTATGGTGTTATTAAGAGGCTAAAAATATGCACAAATTACTATATATATAAACATATGGTTTCAAGGGTCTCAAAACATTTTTTATCATCTATACAGTGGCGAAGGGATGAAGGTTTGATCAATATAAAGTGTCCCTTTTTGTGTTGTGAGATAGTGAACTTTGTGTAGCCCCCATGGTTCCAAAAACAGAGTATGTTGTGAAGATATTTTAAGTCAGTTGAAATATGTTTTTTTCTGCCCCCCCTTTCTCTGAAGAGGCTGCATACTATGCACATAGACAAAAGAGTCATGCTCCAAATTCTTCCAGAGGAAGAAGTGGCAAAAGAGGAAGAGGAAGAAGAAACTTCAGAGAAAGGGGGGGTAGAAAATTTGACAAATCCAATCTTCATTGCACACGTTGCAATAAATATGGGCATGATGCATCCAAATGCAGGACACCTTGGGATAAAATTGAGCAGCAAAGAAATCAAGACAAAGGTAAAACTAATGACAAAGAGAAAGGTAAAGCACCTAAATCCGCTCATTATGTTCTAGCACATTGTAACAATGGAGTAATTGAAGACTTATTTGATGTTTCATTTACTTCATGGAGAGATGATTTGTTTCTAGATTCAGGAGCAACATGTCACATGACATTTAGAAAAGGTTTTTTTGAAGAATTTACTGACAATGTTGATGGAGCATTATATTTCACAGATAAATCCAAATTCAAGCCATCAGGGCTTGGCACAGTCAGGCTTAAGTTGCCTGGTCTTCCAGATCATATTCTACATGAGGTTCTATACCTCCCTGAGTTGAGGAGAAACTTGTTGTCCCTGGTCCAAATCCACCAGCAAGGACACTCCATTCACTTGTTCGATGGCAAGGCATAGGTCAGAAAAGCATCAGATCACTCACTTGTCATGGAGGGAATAGAAGAAGGAAGACTCTTGAAGCTGAAAGGTTCATCTGCTCATGCTCAAAACTTTGCATTCAGTTCACATCATGATGAAGGTACATTCCCATCAAGTATTTTATGGCATGCTAGATTTGGACACTTAAACTATGGAAGCCTTCAGTTTTTGAAGAAAAATGGTGTTAATGGACTGCCTACAATTCTTAGGAAACCTAAGGAATGTGATGCTTGTATTCTACGAAAGCATAACAAACAGCCATTTCATGATTCACACTCCAGAGCACATAGAAAACTTGAGCTTATTCATTCATATTTATGTGGCCCTATGCCTATTGCTTCTACAAATGGAAATAAATATATGATGACATTTATTGATGACTACACCAGAATGTGTTGGATTTACTTATTGAAGAACAAGTCTGATGCTTTTCAAACATTCAAGAATTTTCATGCATGGATTGAAAATGATGCACAAACTCATATTGGCTCTCTACGTACTGATAATGGAAAAGAATACACTTCAAACAAATTTTAAAATTATCTTCATCAACATGGGATCAAACATGAAACAACTGTGTTGTATAATCCCCAACAGAATGGTGTAGCTAAAAGAATGAACATAACTATTTTAAATCTGGTTCGCTCCATGTTATTTTCCAAGAATATAAAATTGATGTTTTGGGCTAATGCAGTTCTATTGGTTGCTTACATAAAGAATAGGTGTTCTTCAAGTTCTATTAGAAACAAAACTCCTTTTAAAATGTGGCATGGCCACATTCCTTCAGTAAAGCATTTCAGGGTCTTTGGGTCCACCTATTATGCCTTGATACCCAAGGGACAAAGGAATAAACTTGGTGCTAGAAGTCGAAAATGTATCTTCTTGGGGTACTCTAATCCCTCCAAAGGATATCATCTCTATGATGAAGCCAATAATAAGTTTGTAATAGCAAGAGATGTCATATTCCTTGAATCTTCCAAGAGTGACAAGGTTGTTGAGCGGCAACTTAATCGCCTGGATAGATTAACACATGCAAAGTCTTTCCAAGAATTCGATAATCAGATTCCACATCTTGAAGGGGGGATTCCTATATTGAATCAAATTGTGGAATCATTTCCTGAAGAACTCTCTCCCCCACAAGAGGAAACAACCACAGATGACACATTGAATGATGTGATTGACAGAATTGGGAGATTGAATCTTGAATCAATCCCAACTCAGTCAAATGAGCAGCCCGGGCCATCTCAGAAAGGTCCTCCAAAATGGCTGACAAAGACACTAGAGAATGTTCATCCCTATGATGTTGGAAAAACAGGAACAAGAAGTTCCACTAAACAAAATGAAGGTGACGTAGATAATTCTGATTCTCCTGTTGATATGGATATTGCTTATAACTGTGAATTGAGTTTGTCTACAGATCATGAACCAACTTCCTTCAAAGAAGCCGCTTCTCATGATGAATGGAAGGAAGAGATGCAAAAGGAGTATAATGCCTTGATAAAGAATGGCACTTGGAAGTTGGTTGATCCGCCTATGGGAACAAAACCAATTGGCTGTAAGTGGGTCTACAAGAACAAGTATAAACCAAATGTCTCACTTGACAAGCACAAGGCCAGGCTTGTGGCAAAAGGTTTTGCACAAAAAGAAGGAATCGATTATGAAGAAACTTTTTCTCCCACAACAAAAAGGACCACCATCCGGACTCTCTTTGCCCTAGCAGCTCAGAATGGATGGAAATTCCATTAGATGGATGTAAAAACTGCCTTATTGAATGGAGATCTAAAAGAGAATTTTTTTATGTCCCAGCTAGAAGGATTTTTTGTAAAGGGCCAAGAACACAAATTTTGCAAGCTTATAAAATATTTGTATGGCCTCAAGCAAGCACCACGATCCTGGTATGAGAAATTAACCGAGCATCTTCTGAAACTTGACTTCAAACATTTTGATCTTGATGATGCAACCTTGTTTGTTAAGAAAGTTGGAAAAACAGTTGTATATATTGTGGTGTATGTAGATGATATTTTGATAACAGGGAACAATGAGAGCCATATTGCATCCATGAAGAAAGAATTGAAGAAAGGTTTCGAAATGACTGATTTGGGTCATGTTCATTACTATCTGGGTATTGAAGTAATTCAACATCCTAAATTTATATTTCTTTCTCAAAAGAAGTACATTAGAGATCTTTTGAACAAGTTTGGCATGGATGAATGCAATCCCTTAACCACTCCAATGTAACAAAACTTGAAGCTCATATCCATTGAAGGGAAGGAATTCAAGGATGCAACTAAGTATAGATAGCTTATAGGAAGTCTTATCTACCTGACCACCACCAGAGCTGACATATCATTTTCTGTTGGAATCCTCTCAAGGTTTATGCAAAAACCTTGTGAAGGACATTGGTCTGCTGTAAAAACAGTGTTAAGGTACTTGAAGGGGACTCAAGACTTTGGACTCAAATATACACAGGTAGGCGACTTAAGCTTGATCAGATACTCTGATTCAGACTTTCATGGGGACAAAGAAACATGGGTGTCTACTACAGGTTACACCATGAGTCTTGGATCAGGATCTGTCTCATGGAGATCACGCAAATAGTCAATTCTAGCAGATTCCACGACTGAGGCAGAATATGTGGTAGCAGCTGAAGCAACAAAGGAAATTGTGTGGCTCAGAAAAATCCTAGAAGATTTGCAGATGAAACAAACTTACTCAACACCACTCATGATCGACAACACTTCTGTAATAAAGTTGGCCAAGAACCCAAAGTTTCATCATTGAACAAAGAACATCAATACAAAATACCATCTAATTTGACATCATGTTCAGACCAAAACCATCCATCTACATCATTGTTCCACAAATGAGAAAACTGCTGATATCTTCACCAAAGCACTTGGAAGAGAAAAGTTTGAAAAGTTCAGATCTATGCTTGGGCTCACCAAAATCCCTTCAGATTAAAGGGGGGAATGTTGACACCTAATCCTAAGGGTTGGGTGAGGATATTTAATATTGTATATTAAATAATATTAGGAAATAAGGAAGGCCAAGAGTCATTGGGAGATTAATCCCAATAGCCTCAACTCCATGTATAAATACATGCACATTCTTCATCTAATACACATTCTGATTTGCAGAGTTACCTCTTGGTTTTACATTTCTTCAACAGGAAACACAAACACATATTCTTTAAAATATTTGCTCAAGCACAGTGATAAATTGAATTTTTTTTTCATTTGACAAGTACTTGTTTGATTGGAATCAAAGAGGCACAGTGACTTATAAGGAGGACAAGGTGTGGTGTTGGGAAAACATTTCAAGGAACATTTGAGACAGCTTGTCTTAGTCAACCAGCAAAGAATATCCAAAACAAAATGCCTCCTAGGCAAGACAGTAGAAGTGGCCCTCACAAGAGGTTTGAACCTCTTTCAACTGAAGAATTAAATGCCCATCCTTCAGTTCTGTTTAACTTTCATGAAGTTGGAAGTCTAGATTTTTTTCAAATGATTCAGGAGGTGAAAAGCTATCTTCCCTTGACACATATGTTGGCCTTAAAATTACAAGGAAAACACGTTCTTATAGCAGGCTTGGATTTCAAGTTTTCCCCTAGATCCATTTCTAAAGCTACCAAAATGCCTTATATTGGAGAGAAATGGTTCAAGCAGAGTTACCTAGACTCAGATCAGTAAAAACCCTTTTTGAAACCCAAGCATTGGGATGAGTGCCCATCCATATTTCCTTTTTCATATTTGTTAACCAGTTATGCGCACCTCATGAAGATAATCATGAAATATTTCACGTGCGAGGGAAGGTTCTCCCGGGTCTATGCTTACCATGTCTGGTTACTCATGCACTTCACCATAGCCCAATTGCTAAATCTCCCCTTTTTCCTCCATAGAATTATTGAAAAGATGGCCGCCACTGTTCAAAAGAGACCTCCCTCTCAGTAGCTAGCTTTCCTTTTCCACCATTCCCTCATCAAGATTTTCATTCTTCATCAACTTGAGAAGAAGGGAATCTATTGGGACACTTTCATTGCACATCTCGATTTCACCACTGTTTCCTCATCCCATGTATCTCCTTCACCTTCCACTCAACATCTTTCGCCTTATTCAAGTAGGCCAATTCCTAAGAAGCTAGAATTTCCCATGCATGATAAAGAAGAGCAGCATGATGAAGAAGAGCAACACAGTGAGGGAAGGCAGCATGATGAAGAAGAGCAACATAGTGAACAAGAGCAACATGATGAAGAAGAGCAACATAGTGAGGGAAGGCAACAAAGTGAAAAAGAAGACAGTGAGGAAGAGCAGCATAGTGAAGAAGAACAACATGATGAAGGAGGGAAGCACAGTGATGACAGTCAAAGCATTCATGAAGAAGAACAGCATGATGAAGAAGGGCAGCATAGTGATGACATTCAAAGAATTCATGAAGAAGGAAAACACAGTGATATTGAAGAGCACGATGAAGAAAACAAAAACAGTGGCAAGGAAGATGAGGGGAGTAGCAAGGGAAAAGAACAGATAGAGCATGTGTTAGCTTCCTCTCCTAGGCAAGGGGCCATGCTCTCTTCTCCAAAGGTGACAAAGCCTTGAAAACCAGGAAAAAGGGTGCCTCAAATTGTCACTCCAAATGTCACTAGAGCCCTCTGTAGGAAATGGAAGTTGCCTAAGCAATCCCTTATTGAATCACTAAAGAGAAAGAGGACCAAGAAGTCCACCCGAAGCAAGGGAAAGGAGAAGGAATAAAACAGCCATGAGAAAGAGAGGGATTTTGACATAATTCAAATAAGAAGTGAGGACAGTGAGATTGGCATCTACTCAGCAATTTTTAGATCAATTGAAGATGATTTGATCCCCCAAAATGGCGAAACACAATCACTTTTTCCACACTCTGCCCCGTTTATCAGCAAAGTCTATTTTCTCGTTTTTTACACACATGTCATTTTTTATAGACTTCTAGTGATCAGATTGGGACAGATAAAACATTTTGAGAAGCTATACATCTAGGGATTTCCAACAAGCCATCACGGGCCTCATTTCGACATCAGGAAGGCCTCCAAAGGTTGTCCGTAAAACATGGAACTTTTTGCTACCAAATTTTTGGAGTATTTTTGTAAAAATGCAGTTTTCTGTAGTGGCTTTTCCAAATGTGCGTTTAGCCATTTTTAGACCATGTCAGTTTGGAAAAGTCAATATGTTTCCCTCTTTTGGCATTTTTTATATATTTTCATAGATATTTTGTGCCTTGGGCTTTGCAAAGCCTCAAGGACAAAATCAGATATTTTTGATGGGCCAATGAGCTTGCTAGTTGCACTAGTAGGTTTTCCTCACTTTGGCCTATATATTCCAAAGGCTTTCATTGTATATGAGGTTTGAAATTGATGATTTAGAGCAATATGTTGTTATACAAGCTTGGAAGAAGTACTTGTATTATGCATTGGAGAGTTTCTTGAGTGCTTTTGGATGATGAAAGAGGACTGTTGTTGGATTCCTCGACTTGGTAGAATGGTATAGTGTCCCTCTCTGTTATGCTTCTTAGTTTTCATTCATATTTCATGTTCTTGCTTGCTATAAGACAGTAGAGAATACATTTGAGACATGCCCTTGGAGGCACCTCAGATTTCCTATTTATTTATAGCTTCTATGTTTTCTTCCTTCTTAGTCATATCAAAGAATTCTTGGTTGCTCTTTGATCACTGAAGAAATTGTTTGCTTGTTTCATTTATGGTTGTTATGCATGCTAAGTATGATTCATGATACGCCCTGCTTACTCATGGCTACTCAAAGCTTCCACCTCTGAAACCTTTCTTTGAATGTTTGATTGTCCTAGTTTGAACCAAGGAGGTCTTGTACTGATCTTACCCTTTGTCTAAAACTCTGAAATCTTAGTTCAAAGTGCCCAATAACCCAAATTACTATGTCTAAGAGTTATCTCTTAGTAGTTTGATTTGTTTGTTTGTCTTAAATGTATTTCCCTAAAGTCTTATAGCAATTTCCTAAAGTTAAAGAGTCATATATCTCTATTCATTTCTTGAACATTTATTTGTATGCATTGATCAGTTTGTAGTTACATTTATCATGATTAATGGTGAGCCCTACCATATAAATGTCAGCTATTAAAACTCATTTATGTTTGAAATCCTCTGTCCTTCACAAACTTACTATCCATCCCACTTCATTTTACCAAAGATCCATTTTACCTTGATCAAATCGGCCCTTCAACATAAATTGTATCACTATGTGAAGCATTATTGACCTTTTCGACCCCATAGCCCAGTTAATTTGACAATATTTTTATATATCTTAGTCTTTGATCAGTTCCTCCCTCAAACACTGAAAAACAAAAACCAAAAACTCACTTCATAACTAGCCTAAAATCATAAACACAAGAAGTAAACAAATATACATCCCTCAAACAAATAGAGAGAGCCCTCTTTGAGTCCAGGAAGGCTAGGTCCTTGGGCTCCAAAGTTTTTTTGATGTTACCCTGTCACTTGGCTTGCCATTTAGCCAAATCACCGAACCCTAATAGCAGTCATTTTTTTTGGAAAACTATAGCTAACAAAGTGTTGACAACAGGATGTTATTGGCCCACGTTATTTTCTGATTTGTATAAAATAGTGATGACTTGTCATGAATGTCAAATTTTCCAAGGGAAGAAGAAATTTCTTCCTTTTCCTTTGAAACCAATTTCAGTAAATGCTCCATTTCAGCAGTGGGGACTGAATTTCATAGGAGAAATCCATCCCGCATCATCAGCACAACATTGATGGATATTGACAGGAACAGATTACTTTACTAAATGGATCGAGGCTGTCCCAGCAAGGCAGGAAACTGATACGGTAATTATTCAATTCCTAGAATCAAAAATTTTATCTGGTTTTGGCTTCCCTCACAAAATTATAACAGGTAACGCAGCAGCGTTCAAATATAAGAATATAGTGGAGTTATGCGATAAATAAAATATTGTCTTGGGACATTCAACAGCATACTACCCACAAGGAAACAACCTGGCAGAATCATAGAACAAATCCCTAATAAATATAATCAAGAAATTGCTAGAGACAAACAAAAGAAACTGGCATCAAAAAATCATCAGCGCATTGTGGGAAGACATAGTTAGCAACAAGAAATACATAGGTATGTCACCTTCCGAATTGATTTATGGTACTGAAGCTGTCTTTCCTACATCACTTATTGTTCCAGTCACGAGATTATTGCAAGAAGTTGGTAGTGAAGACGATGATAATCAGCGAAGGATCAATCAGATGATCCACCTTTAGCAAACAAGAGAGGAAGTATCACAGAATGCTATTCAGTTGCAGGGGAAGATAAATAAGATCTATGATCGAAAGACCAAAGCAGAAAAGTTTCAGTTGGATGATGTGGTGTTGAGATGGGATGCACGAAATGAAGACACAGGGTATCATGGTAAGTTTGACAACCTGTGGAAAGGACCATACAGGATTTCAGCATACAGGGGATAGAATGCTTTCTTGCTTTCAAAAATGGATGGCCAAGATTGCCTCGGAGGAGCAGTGAATGGTAGGCTTTTGAAGCGCTAACATTGTTGAAGATAATGGACCAGAAACTATGTCACAATCATTGTATATACCATGTTATTTTTGGTCAGAGTTCAAACACACAGTAATTGGAGTTTGGGGCCCGAGGTGAAGGCTATAAAACTTAAATGATATGTGTATGGTTTGGTTTTATTTCATTTTTCAGTCTTAGTCTTGAGTCAGAGTCAGTTTGCATAGTGTCAGTTTTCAGTATTTTTGACTCCATGCCCAATGGATAAGGCTACTTGGTCTACAATGTTCTTGGCACCTCCAAAGAGCTACCATCCCCATTGGAGCCAATGTTAGTGTCAGTCTAGTCATACTACCATCAATGATCAAAATTTCTCTTTGCATTTGCATATTAGGAGTCCCATACCATAAATGTTCACCATTCTGCTAGGTCATGGATTCATTGATGGTAGTGATTTTTCATCAGTTTTCCCTGATGTGAAACTTGTTGATATTCCTTTCTATGGTCTTTAGTCATGAGTCACTTTCACTTTCAAAACCATATTAGTAGGTCATAGGGTTGGTCTCATTAGTTTCACCATGGTCAAATAAATGAGTAAAATGTCAATAAATATCAGCAAGGTCATGAGGAAGTCAATAAACTCAAAGTCACAGCACCTGGGAAGATCAAAGAAATGTTTTATTTAGTTTGATGTAATTTTCACCTCAAAACCATGTTTTGAGGTGAAAACATGATACTTTGCCTTTATTATCATTTATTATGTAATTTTATGTTAGCATCTGTAATAAGTCACATTTTAGAAGTTACTATCTCCACAAAGTCGTCACCCTTCATTTCAGAGAATTTTCCCCAGTATTTTTAGTTTCAAATCATGTTCTAAGTATTTCCATTAGAAAGAGCCCAGAAAGAGCTTTCCAATGGTATATTACACTCACAAAACTTACTTCTGGATTGAAATTTATGCCTAAGTGAACAAAAGTCCCTTATACCCTAAACCAACCACTTTTACCATATCTTCCTAAACATTATTTCATTAAAGTTTTATGTTTTTCTTTTATAAAAACCTGTTTTTCCCCATCTGATCACCAAATCGCATTATTAAAATCTTTTAAACACATGCGATTTAATAACCACTTTCCCTGATGTCCCTTTAAACTTTATAATAATGTTTTAAAGTTTGTTATTATAAAGTCTCGTTTCCTTAAATCCGATTAAACAAACCACTGCCCCTCCATACCTTTTAAACTTTATAATAAAGTTTAAAGTTTTATTATAAAACCCCGCCGACCCAAATCCCTTTCCCTTTCCAAATCCGATCGCAATCAAAACATTGGAATGGTGCATTCCAATGAAACCTTTGTGACTATGAAAACTCCGATGTGATTGGCCCGACCATTGATTTGATCAATAATCTGATGGCCCACATACCATCGTCACTTTCAATTAATCCTCTCCGATTGAGTGCTCCCGATTGCATACACTCGATGAGATCCCGAACGTCGATCTTCCCATCCGATCGGACGACCCATACATCATCAGCACTTTCAATCGATCCTCCCTGATTGACCCTTGTAAAAATTCTGATGCGATTGTATTGAATCCCACCCGATTACACTTCTGCCATCAATCGCCCCTTCCAATCCGATGGCCCATACTCCATCACTCTGTTCAGATCGGTGATTTCCTTTTGCGCATTATATTTTTCCCCGCTCTCCTCCAATCTCCTGATGTCGATGGACCTTCGGGTCCCACCATTTGATCTTCCACCCATTTATAATACAAAGGACCTTTTCCTTTCTAAAGCTTAAAATTTTATTTTTATTTTTTTTACAAAGGTCTTTCCCCCATCGCTTATCCCCATCACATCAGAATTTTCCATACATGCTTTACTTCTGCTCCCACAGCCGATTCCGATCCTGATTTGGCCCGGTCCCACCTTAAAGGCCTTTGAACACAACAATTGTTTTCCCCTTTGTAAAAGCGCCAAACTATTTTTAGTGTGTTTTGAAAGGAAATATCCCTTTGGCCTATATTTTATCCCTATTTCCATTTTTCTAATCGTATCGCATCTGTTTGGGCCTTTTTTCAAATATATCCAACCCCCCAATCCTCGATTGCGATGACACCATCACAAATGTATTGCTCCATTATATATTGTATCCCCTCTCCCCCATCGATTCCAATTGCGATTTTGATTTGGGCCCCACCTCCTTTGCCTTTTCTCCTTCCATTCAAAAATGGGTTTTTCCCTTCACTAAAGGCATCATTTCATTTTTATAATTTCAAAGGTAATTTTCTTCAAAGTCGGTTTTCTTCAAAGAATAAAAACAGTGAGCGACATTCAAAGGCCGAGAGCTAAAAATGAAACAGATACTTTACAACAGTAGGAAAATAGGGATCTAATTATCAAATTACCTATTTTTCATTCATCTAGCGTATCAGTGAATCTTCCCAAGTGGTCAAAACGTATTTCTATTCCTCCCTTTTAGGAGCAGATTTTTGGTTCTCTTTCCTATCTTCGGATTTTAGTTCTGAGTTGTTCAAACAACTCCCTTTTTCTTTGGATCTAATTTCCCACATTTCATTCTATTTAGTGTAATTGTAAATCATTTGTAAGGCATTCTGTAAATCAGTAAGTAGGGGAATAGTGTGGAAATCAAGGAGGATGCTCTGCACTCCACTGTAACAGGTTTGGATAGGGAATTAATAAAGAGATGCAACTCTGATTTGTGGGATCCATGTGGTATGAAATTTAGCATTTGTTCTCTCCTTTGTGTTCATATGTAAATTGTTATGTGTACCATTCATCCATAAACATCTATGTTTGAATGCTTTCAAGATAGAAAGGTAGAATCCATTTTTTATGCTCTGCCTTGGGAAATCATTCAATACTCTGTGTTTTTATTCTGTTTAAAAAGGATCCATTTCCCATGCCCCTTTCAGCTCCTCACCAGTCTTTCCATTCCATCATTATTTAAACTTAATTGCTGAAATTTCTTGCCTACCTTGCCCCATGAGATAACCTGTAGCCATGATGTAATTCCCCAATTCAAACTGTCCCATTTGTCCCACACATCCCTGAAAAATTCATTCATTTCATTAAAACATTTTCCCATTATTATACCTAGCCTAAAATCAGTTTATAATTGTACTTTGTTGAATATATTTTCATGGAGAGAGCCCTCTCCTGACCTTGTAGGGCTAGCTACAAGGCTGAGCGTGGTTTAGATGTTACCTTGTTTTCCTTTCTTCAGACTGAGGTTCAATTTAGGTGATAACAAGTCCTTTTAATGATAATAACTTCAAGAGGAATTATAAAGTTGTTGAAACACAGTCAACCTCACCTAGTTATCTTGACACTAATTAAATATATGAAGAAACAAAATGATTTAATAAAACTCGAAAACTTACAAAGGAAAAAGAGAGTTGTATGAAATAAGTTCATAATCCTTCTTGTATTAGTGATGATCAGAAAGACTTAATACAATTTATGCTTTAAAAAATCTTATCATGCAAGGGTGCAACCCTTAATACTTCGATAGATGAAGTATTTATATATATATATATATAAAATATTACAATCAATTTCATGAGTGACGAGGCAAACTATAGTTTCTGAAAATGAACAAAAAGGAAAGGAAAATGATATAAAAGAAGCGAATCTGCATTTTGGCCCTATTCTATTGGAAATTTGTTGCTGAGTCACCAACTTTTCAGGACTACGCTAGAAAAATTGAATGTTGTGTTGGCAGAAATGAGTGATGTGCTGCAAAATCTGACTTGTTCTTTACTCTTGGTATTCACAGAGCTTGTCCCATCACTCTTCATGTGGAATGGAGGCTTTAATAACCTTGCAGTATATTTCATCTACCTCAGTGTACCTTGTAAAAGTTGGTTTTACAGTGAACATGTGTTTTATTTCATGGTGAAAAAACTGATGTTTTCAACTACTTTGTAAAATTCTTTACCTGTCAAAGAACCTTGAATAGAAGACATAGATGCAAACCTTGCTATTTCTTTGAGTTTCTTCATATAATCCTCCCTGGGCATTAATTTTTCATTTATAACAGACAGTGATGGGAGACCTTTTTTAGTCAAAGCATCAATCCTTGTAAGAAACCTATTGATTGTTATATCCAGAGTATGAAATTTTTCTATTAATTGTACCACCAAGTTCTTTTTAATCAAAAATTTCTTTACTTCAAGGATAGTTTCAGTCTTTTCATCTACCCCTAGATCATCCAATTCTTGGTTGTCCTTAGAGTTCATAAATTTTATGATGTTACTGGCTATATTGGGCATATCTCCCAGTTGAGTGTTTGCATCATAAATTGCCTGATTTTCCTTTTCTATTGAATCTTTCTGCTCAAATATGATTATGATAGATGGCCATATTTCGTTAATCTCTTCAAAAATGTTAGTCCAAATGATTTCTTTGACATTTCTCTAAGTGTAAAAAATGGAAGCTTCAGTGGCTCACATCTTCCAGATTTCAACTTCGTTTTGAGCTCTCTGAGGCTCTGATGCATGATAAGTCTCAGACTTATTTTGCTGATGTTCAAGAAGTTTCACTTTGTCCTTTAGTTTCTTTATTTCTTCTGTCTGCAAATTCATTTTTTGAAGTGTGGAGGATAATTGATCTGCAGAATCTCCTTTACTGGTAGTAGCATCTATAACAGTGGGAATAGTTATCATTGGAAGTGCTTCTAAAGGAGAAGCTTGCTTGACTAGTTTCTTACTTTCTTTAATCCCCTTCTCCATCTCTGTTTCCATCTATTTTAGCTGTGTACTCTGTTCAAGAATGAGTTTCATCATATCTTCCTTTTCTTCTTCTGTTTCTGAAATTTCATTGGCTAAAGGATATTCTATAGGTGGCAATTTCAACTACTTCCCCAACGCTGCAATATCAGTATTCTTTTTCTTTATTAACTCTTCTGCAACATTGACATGTGTAGGGTCATAACCCAACTTGATTACCAGATCTTCCAAGGTTTTAATCCTGGTGTCCTTGGCAAAAGTTGAGACTTTCTCCATGTTGAGTTGTGATCTGATATTTGCTAGTGTGACCTGCATTTTAGATAAATACATGCCAGTGTTAGTTACAGTTGAAAATATCATCTCTCTAGTTTGTTATGAATCTCCATTTGATCAATGGGATGTATATCTTTGGCATCAAAATCAAAATATGTATTTTTGTAATCTTCTTCTCCTTTAGGCTGAGGAACTTGTGCTTGAAGAAATTCCATTAGCACTCTTCCTTTCTCTGCATCAAAGGCTAACAAAAGCCTACTTTGTGCACCTGGAGTTTGTTTCCAGAATTTGTTATAAATTTCTATTGTCAAGGCTTACTTTTTGGGTTTGATTTCCTTGAAGATGTCCATGGTGCTCTTTTCTGGCTTGCTTGAAGTTGAAGTACCTGTTTGCATGATATTATGTTGATCTAAAGTAACCATTGAAGTAGTAGGAGACTGTGTGGGCTAACATCATCTGTTCAATGGCTTGAGGGGTTATGGTAAACATAAATTGGCCATTATAATTGATTATGACTCTCTGGATTGGAAAGTAAGAGGCATGACATTTCCTAATGAAATCAGGAGCACTGTGGGTTGGAGGAAAGACAAAACGGGGAATATTAGACTCCCAGAGCTGGATTTCATTGGATTTTTCAATCCATTTGTCTTCTAACCAATAGTACATCTCAAGAATTTTGATATCAGAGTGTGTTTCATAGATTTGATAATATATGTCAACCATAGAGATGTGATGCAGGTTTAGAGGAGGGAAAATTAAATGATTAATGTTTTCTTCGAGATCTTTATCTTTGGGAGGCATAATGGTTATAACTGGCAGTCGAATAGAGGAAAGAAATAAGTTTCTATGAGCAAGAGGAGGGAAATAAGGAGAATGGTAAGATCGTGCGTGCTTAAATGATTGTAGCACTCCTAAATGAGTAAACAACATGTTCACCACCTATAAAATTTGTTATAGCAAAAGGTGGCTAAAACGTTTTTGGAGCCTTCAAGGAACAAGTTCTGTTGCAAAAAAGTGTTGGCTCTTGAAGACTCTTGAAGGCCTCATGCCTCTGTCCAAATCTTCACTATTGTTCCTATTTTATACTCAGAAATTCTACTGATTTCATAAGAAGAAATTGCTGCAAAGGCCATTTTTCCCTCCTCCCACTTCAAAACTAACCTTCATTTTCCTCCCCTTTTTCTCCATAAAACTCCTCTATTTTCATGATTCCTTTTCTTCCATTCATGAAAATCATTTTTACAAGGTTAAGAACTCACTTTTTAACCTTACTGAAGCCCTCAAATTCCTTTGAAAACCATTGAAAATCTATAAAAAAACCCATTTTTGTATTACAGACTTAAGCCCCCTTGGGCTAAGTCCTAAACCACTTCCCCTCCATATGCCCGCACCCTAGAACCAGGTGCTAGAGCCTTTTAGCACTTATCGCATCAGAAAAGTTTAATGGTTAGATTGAAAAGCCCAAGCCCGAAACTCCGATTGCGATTAGCCCTTTTTTGTATATGCCTTGGGCATGTTATATTACATAAGACCACGGGCCCCGCAATCGGGCGTTGGCCATTTCGTATATTTTCCACCCCGATCCACCAAAACTTTATATTATATTAAAACTTTGGGTTTTTCACGCATTATGAAGAGTTTCCACCGGTTCGCTTTCAAAGCAATCCCCGCCATTGATCGTAAGCCGATAAAACGACCCGTGCAACATCGCATCGCAGCATTTTCATTGAGTGCATTTAACATAATGCCTCCTCCGATTAACATCTCTTGATTCTTTCCTTGACGTCGATCTAAGCTGCAGATTGACGAACCATAAATAATCACTCTGTCGCACTCCAAAGTTCATTACCCCGCCGATTGTGACCTCCCGACGCATATCCCACCGTCGATCTGATCTACAGATCAACGGTCTTCATCTATTCGCATCGGACTTTTCCGTCGGGTGCGCCTAATTACTTTACATTGCCCCCCTCCGATTGCCATTTCTCGATTCACTCTCCGTCGTTGATCTGATCCTCAGATCAATGGTCATCGCTCAATCGCATCACAAGTTTTTTGCCGAGTGCATTAACATGATTCCTCAGCTGATTGCAATCCTATGATTGGATCTGGACCGTCCACTTGTCCAGATCGGACGGTTCCAGATCATTCCCATATTATTTCATCACCCTTCGCCTTCCACCAAATGGTTTTCCAAACCAATCACCACCGTTGATCATTGCGCGATCGACGGTTCTGTCTTATTCTTCCCTCTGCTCTCCTTTTAACCTTCTCTTGGCTGATCTCCACCGTTGGATGATGCCATCCAATGGCCATGCTCCTCCCTACGCCTTCTAAAGCAGTTTACACAAAAATGGATGATTTCATAATATAGTTTTGTATTTTGCAGGGATTAAAGGTTTTCCAATGTATTGAAGAAAAAGGTCGAAGGCCAGAAATGACGATTCCTGCGCCTTTGATTCATCAAATGGAACCATTCGCAGGGCTCAAATTCCACGTCTCGTTAATGCTTCATGAGGAATTGATGCCATACGAGCCTTGCACGGCCTGCACATCAACAAGACACTGTGATTTTAAATCACAGTTAAAAGAGTATCAGTGTTGAAGACAGAACATAGTAGAACAGAAGATTGAAGATAGATTTGCGGGGATCACGGCTAATATTGATTATCAAAAGCCTAATCCCCCAAATTAAATACAGAATTAAAGGTAAATCAAAAGATCTATCAGACAGAAAGGCCTCCACCACCAAATCTGAGGCAAATTGATTCCTCTCAGCTACCACAAAGCCACCTGTGCATCAAAGCATTCAAACAGAGGCTGAAGTTATTGATCAAGATTAGATATTTGCCTCAGCACAACCAGAGAGTTACTTTTGCAAGTAAACTTAATGAACAAATATCAACAGAATTATTACATCCTGAAACAGAGCCTTAAAAGTCAACAAAATCTCCCATCGAGCTTAATCTTAAATGTAAATCCATTAATATAGTGAGAATATCTGTACGCTTCTCCATTGAGCCCACTAAAGGCCGAGAAGTCATTAATATGTATTAATTGTCCTAAGAGATATTTTATCAGATCTCACCTCCTCATTCTTCTATAAATACTACTGTAGAAGATGAGAAATCGTTGGTTGATTTGGCTACTGAACATTGAAATGTAATTGAGCTTGAGACTTCTATCTGTAAATAGTGTTCAATGGCCCTTGGAGCTCTGTTTGTGATAGATAAGTTAGGCTGAGATGAGTATATGATTGCTAAATTAAAGCATTGGACTTAAAGTTGTAACTGGTTTGGAGCATCAATACAAGTTGATTTATGGGATCCTGGTCTATGTTGACGGTGATGTTTTTCTCATTGTAACTTGTTATTTTGTTTTTGTTTTCACTGTGTTAATCTTCTCTTATAAATAACAACATGCATAGAGTTAGGACCTACTGTATATCAGTACACTTCTCTGACTGAAAATCTTTATCTTCACGTTTTCTTCCAATCTGTGTTATTTAGGAATGATTTAATTCAGTTAAACGGTTAGGAATGCTAGCGTTCCCTCGTCCTATTCTCTAAGCTAAATATTGTTCTCAAATGTTATTTTCATTTCATGTTAAGTATTGATGAACTAAGGAAGATATTGTGAGCCCTGGTCCTAGTTTTATCCCAAAAGACTGACTGAAAGTTTCCCTTGGAATGTGTTGAAAGTTGGCTAGTTTGAAAGTACTTACCAAATCTTAGCCCATTCTGTGTTATGTTTGCGTTTCCCTTGTGTTAAAATGTTTTCTATTGAAAGTGTATCAAAGGCTAGCTAGTTTAAAAGTACTTACCAGATCCTAGTGTACTTTCCTGTCTTTCTTAACTGTATGTCAAAAGCAGGCTAGTTTAGAAGTACTTACCTGATCTTGGGCTGCTCTTCGTTCTTCATCTGTTTAATTCCCCTTCTTATTATGTCATTTCATTCCATAAATCAAACTTTAAAGAGATCCTTAGACATATATGACTTGCCCCATGGACCACTCTTGCCTCTTTCTGTTTCAATTAAACCCTATTATGACCCCATAGCCCAATGGACTAAAACCTGCAATTATCTATCTTCCTGGCCAAAGCTTGTTCTGTTTGCTTGCAACTTCTCACCTTTGAAACTCTTTGCATTTAAGACTCTCCACCTCAAACAGTAATCATGCTCAACCATCCAAAAAACAAACAAAACTCTCGGCCTTCATAACTAGCCTAATATCATTACACTAAACTTCAAAGACAAATCCATCTTTGCACTTATTGGAGAGATCCCTCTCCGGATTCAGGAGGGCTAGATCCTAGAATCCAAAAGTGGTTGAAATGATGTTTCTCCTTGTGGTCGGACTTTTTCCAATCTTGCTAATTACAGGGACCTAACATTTCTGGCGACTCCGCTGGGGAACTTTGAGTTATTGTCTTGTTGAATACTTTAGACATCTCAGAAATCCCTTCGTTTAATGACATTTGTTCTGTTAGCTAGTTGAACCGTTAGGCATAACACCTCTGGCCAACAAACATTGTTTAGTGAGTAAGAAGCAACATTTTCAAGCACTACCAAACACATGGTAATCATGATGAAGCTTGTTTGAATCAGTGACAAACTAGGAAGAACCTAGGATTCTCATAAGGCTTTATCTAACCTTGAAAAACTAGCTGGCTTAGCCATAAGAGTAGACTTTATTTGTATCATAACCATAGCTAAGTTTTGAAACAGTGTTAAGACATTCTTAGAAACCACACAACTGAAAATAACTCAGAAAACCCAAAAAATATTTGAGACTGGTATCAAATAAACATGGTAGTGGACCATACAACCTTTTACCTCCTTAGGAGCTAAAAACTTCCGCTTGGTGACTCCACAATCCTTAATAGAACTTAAGACTCCACTAGGAAGAACCCTTATCATTTTAATATCATTCAAACTTAGTTAGAGGATTGTAGGATTTAAATTTGTGAAACAGACTAGTTAACCTCTCAAAGATTGTCATACCTGGTTGAACTTTTCCTATTTATTTGGGTCTGAAAAACACAGCATAGTGGCTCCTAGAAAGATTCACACTAGAGCCTATCCGGACCCTGATCCACCTGAGATAGTTGATAACCCAGAAAGTATTCTTAGGAAGTCTCCGAGGATTAAATTATCAACTGTTTTCAGATCACCCTTGAGAGCTAATTCAGTTCCTGAAAATATTCCAGCTCTACAACAATCACAAGTTGACTTAGTAAATCCCTTTAGAACTAGGTCTATTGATGACCTAGATCAGTTAGATTCTGAGCCTTCACTTTCATCCCTTGAAACAAGTGAACATCCTGGTAGAAGAGAAACAACACCTCCTGATTTACATTTCCTTCACAACTTAGGTGTCTCTCATCCAAGATCAGCTCAGCAATCTACTCCTGGTCCATCCGTTTCTGCTCACCCTACATCCACTCTTCAAACCACTCCATTCCAGCCCACTTTTCCTTTTGTTAATCCACCTCTTGTGAATCCACCTCCACCACATATCATGGCAGCATGGTATGCTCCCTTATTCCTTCCTGTACCATTAGTCAATCTTCCACAGGACTACTAGTCCAAAATTCCATTATATGATGCTAGTAACACTACAACTGCATCACAACATGTGGATAAGATGAATGAATACTTTGACAGAAATGAAATTGATGACGATTCTGTCAAAATTAGACTATTTTTTCAAATTCTGGGGGGAGAAGTAAGAAAAAGGTTTAAAGACTTAACCCCCCATAGTATCAATGATCTCCAAGCCTTCTATCAGAATTTATTAAATAAATGGGAAGTGAAGAAAAATCCTCTCCAAGTCCTTTCTAATTACAAGAACCTCCATAGAAACACTGGGGAAAGTGTGCAAGCTTACTGCACCAGATTTAACAGTGTGTATAATGCACTTTCCCCGAGTTTAAAGCCTCCACGAGGCTCAGTATTAAACAAGTTTGCTGAGGGGCTTGACCCCAAGATGGCCTATCAGCTGAGAGAGAGAGAGATCTTGCAACTCTTGAAGAGATGCAAAAAGATGCTCTTGCTGTGGAAGTCAACATGATGGAGAAGAGAGCAAGAATGAAAAACGAGAAGAGAGCATCTTTTAGAGAGGAATCCACACCTTCTACTTCCAGCTCAAAGATGGAGAAAATGATGGAGGAGATGATGAAAGAGATGAGCATAATTAAGAGAGCACAAGCAAGCCAAAATCAAAATGCTCCTCAAAACAGAAACCAGAACCAGAATCAGAATTTTAGAAGGAACCAACCTCTAAACAGACCTAGGGAAGATGATCAATAGATCACTCCTCCCTTTCATCAAAACTATGTAAGTGAGGTTGAGGAAACAGATGAAATAACAGAGGAAGATGATATCAACATGCTCGGGGTAGATAATGATGACTTTGAGATTCATTACGATAGAAAACAAGGTTTATACACACCTTATGATGACAAAAGAGATGATGATGAAAATTATTATCAAGACATGGAAAATGTCATCATAAAGTCTCAAATAGAATATGACCTTAGAAGTAAAACTAGTCAACAAACTCCCAACACCAAAACGTCTGACAAATATTCACAAAATAGCACTGCAACCAAGCCTAAAATTTTTAAACAAAAGGAAAAAATAGTAGCTATAAATTCTGATAAAGGTAGAGAGAAAGGCACTCAAAACGTTACAAAAAATAGTGCGGACCTTAGAAGTACTGAAACTTCAGCTATTACTCATGTTAAAACAATTTCGTCAAATGTAAATAGAACAAATCACCAAGCTGATGTTGCTGATAGAGTAACAGCTAATAAGGCTGAGACAGGTACTTCAAATAATCAAATTCCTTTCAGCTTGGAGCAGGAAATTTCCAAAATCAAAATCTGTGTTCCCTTGACTGAGTTAGCTGCCCAGCATGTATATAGGACCCAAATTTTGAAGGCTTTAAATATAGAGGAAAATGAGGATACAGTAAATCTTAATGATGACCATCCAGAGCTTATATTCAGTCCAAAGATTGAAGGTAGATATCAAGAGGGACCTGTTCCTCCCTTTTATGTGAGTTTAAACATTCATGACAAAAAATTTCACAGTGCTATGCATGATTCTGGGGCTTCTCATAATTTAATGCCAAAAGCTGTAATGGAGAGCCTTGATCTAGAAATCACTAGACCTTATAAAGACCTTTACTCCTTTGACTCAAGCAGAGTAAAATTTTTAGGATTAATCAAAGACCTCTGCGTTAACTTAGCCCAAATTCTAGCCAAATGCTTAGTAATGGATATTGTTGTGGTTGATGTGCCCCCAAATTATGGAATGCTATTATCAATATCTTGGGGGGCTAAGTTATACAGGACTATGCAAATCGACATGACCTATGCGACTATCCCTATTTTCAATCAGACTAGAAGACTTTACAGGGAGCCCCATATGCAATACACAGTTACAAGCCAAGACATACCACAAAAATCTCCTCTATATTCTATAAATACAGGCCTTGATTCTTTTATTCTATTTAAAGATGAATCACTTAGTGAAAAAGTCACTTTAATAGGATTAATGGCTGATAGGGAGGAAGAGAAACACAACGCAGGAGTATCAGAATAGTTTTCTGAACCTGTAAACTCTAGCAAACAAAACACAGGTCTTGAACTACAATTCATGCGTCCATTGCTCTTAAACCTTGACAGTCGAGCAAGCATCCCTCAAATAAATGAAAATATTGGGGAATCAAAACAATTACAACTAAGTGCTAATATTCCACAACAATCAGAAGGCACATTAGTTGAAGAGGACAGTGACCAAGATGAAACCGAAAATAGTCCTCTATGGAGTATGTATTTTGATGGATCCTACATTAAGAACAACACTGGTGCAGGTGTCTGGATCTGCAACACTGAAAACAACCACACAGAAAGCATTTCCTGCAAATTAAACTTTCAGTGTTCCAACAACATAGCGAAATATGAATCCCTTCTCTTAGGCTTACGATTGTTGAATAAGTTAGGAGCTGGAAGGATCAATGTGTATGGGGATTCAGAGTTAGTCATTAGGCAAGTCAATGGGGAGTATAATGCAAATCATCCTAGACTTAGGGCCTACCGAAATGATGTCATGGACCTTTTAAAAACATTCGAGGATTCCAAACTGATTTTCATCCCAAGAAAAAGAAATGTTGCCGCCCAAAATTTAGCCTTTGTAGCTAGAACCTGCTTAACACCATATGAAACCAAAGACTGCACAACTCAGATAAAATTTAGACCAGCCGTTCCTGATAACGAAAAGTATTGGAAGGTGTTTGACAGAGACAAACAAATAGAAGACTTCATGCAATTCGGAAATGAATTCGAACTACACAGTTCGGACTCAGATTATGAAATAGACTGCAGTGAAGAAAATTTTCTTGGTGAAGAAGAACCATCTCCTAAACTTGCCAATATAAATATACTATCTAGCAAACTTGAAAACAAAACAAAGCAGAATGCAGAGTTAGAAACTGAGGAGTTAGAAAATCTGCACTCTAAAGATCAGAGTTTGCCTAAGGGTCTGGCACATTTAGAAGATTTGTTTGATTTTAACGATGTGGCCAGTAAGCCTAAACTGGAACCTATAGAGACTGAAGTGGAAGAGTGCAATATAGGCAGTGAGAAAAAACCGAAAATTATTAAACTGTCTAAAACTTTACCAGCTCACATTAAACTTAAATACATAGAGTTGTTTAAAGAATTCTCTGATGTTTTTGCATGGAATTACGAAGATCTAAAATCCTATGACACTGAAATAATACAACACAAAATGCCTCTCAAGGAAAACCAAAAACCATTCAAATAGAAACTACGCAGAATAAACCCTGTTCAGTTGCCTTTGGTTGAGAAGGAAATCAGGAAAATGCACGATACTGGTATTATTTTCCCTATTAGATATTTTGAGTGGGTGTCTAATCTGGTGTCAGCTAGGAAGAAAACTTGAGAGATTAGGCTTTGTATAGACTTTAGAGACTTAAACAAAGCTTCATTAAAGGACAACTACCCTTTACCTAAGATGGATCATATTTTACAAAGGGTGGTAGGGTCTAGAAGAATTTCTTTGCTTGATGGCTACTCAGGGTACAATCAGATCTTATTTCACCCTGCTGATCAATCAAAGATAGCATTTACTACACCATGTTGTTTCAAGAAATAACTCCCTAGAGGTTGTTGGGTCAAAAACCTCCACAGATCAGGGCATGCTATTCAAGAAGGACTCACACAACCAAACTTGTATGCTAAAAAACAGATATTATAGATTGTAGAACTCACCCGTAGATCCTACGTTTGATGTAGATCCCATGGGGTCCAAACCCCCAGCAACCCTTCTTCCTCTTCAACCTGGAAATCAAGAAGAGACCTGCACAGAAATCTAGTTGTACAACATATATCTTCCCTAAATGTCAGTGTAATCCATGTGAAACATCGTATAAACAATAATAAATGCTTAATTAACAATATTTTCACATATGCAAGCAAAAATTAGCACGTGAATTCGGGAAAAAGGATGGTTCTTCTTCATTACAAACAACATGTACAATAATACAAAGGTGGAGAGATCACCTGAATCCTTCCACGATCTTCAAACAGACCGTCGTCCGGATCCGTCCTGCCCTTGCCTCACTAGGATTCTTTCAAGACTTGTGCACACGAGATGACATATAAGCTGATGAACATCTCCAGGAAACAAGGGTTTCCTGTAAAAATCTGGGAAGTGCAGGAGGCACGGGAAATCAGACTTGAATTAGGCTCCAACAGAGTATAATGTCTATAATTTTCTCTCTCCCTTAGGACATGCATATGAGGGGCTTTTATACTCCCTCAAAGTAGTTTCAATCTGTTGGAAAGAGTTGGCCACGGGCTGGGGTGGTTGAATTACGGGAATAACCATCAACCCAGCCTCGAAAATAGGGATTTTTATATATTTTTAATGATTTTAATGACATACACGGAAAAGTATCTATGGACTCGCGTATACACGTGGAAAATTCTGGGCATATCTCCGTATGGGATTTTAAACACTATTTTTATGAACTTTTATTCAAGTATGTGGGAATGGGTGCCCAAGGCCAAAGAGACAATCATGAATCACATGAGGGTGAAAAATGATGCTATAACACATGGGGCACTTTCATGTATGTGAAAATGCCTTTTGGTCTAATGAATGCTGGAGCAACTTTTCAAAGAGCCATGGACATAGCATTCTCGGAAGAACTGGGCTACTTCATCATTATATACCTTGATGATTTCACTGTGTTTTCAAAAACAGATGAAGAGCACTTAGGACATTTAAGAAGAGTTTTCGAGAAATGCAGAAAGTTTGGGATATATTTAAACCCTAAGAAGACACTATTCGATCTCCAAGAAGGTAAGATTCTTGGGCACATTATTTTAGAAGAGGGTATTAAGATAGATCCAAAGAGGATTGAGGCCATATTGCAGATCTCTCATCCTCGAAACATCAAGGAGTTGCAATCCTTCATTGGAAAGATTAACTTTTTGAGAAGGTTCATCCCCAACTTGGCTGAGCTTCTTAGAAATATCACAAGCATGTTGAAGAAGGAGCAAGGGGTAAAATGGACCTTGGAAGCAAAGAAGTCCTTTCAGCTGGTGAAACAAGCATTAACCAAAACACTGGTTCTAATAAGTCCTGATTTATCAAAAGATTTTTATATTTTTTCGTTCGCATCAGAACATACCATAGCTACTATCCTTTTACAGAAAAATCCACAAGGACAAGAGTAGCCTATTTCATTATTTAGTAAGGCATCGAGGGATGCCCCTCTGAAGTATAACATTATGGAGAAGCAAGCTTTTTCTTTGGTTAAAGCTTTGAAAGACTTCAGGGTATACATTCTTCACTCACATATCATTTCCTTTGTCCCAAAATCAATTGTTAAAGACATTCTGACACAGGATCCAGATGGTAAGAGAGGTAAGTGGATCACTGTTATCCTTGAATATGATCTAGAGATAAAACCCACTAAACTCATCAAAGGCCAAGGTCTAGCTGGGTTAATGGCTAAATCCAATTTTGAAGTTCTTGATATTAATATGATTGATGCTTTGGATGATCAAGAGGAAATCTCAACTCCCATTGCTGAATACTATTTTATGACTTCCTCTTGGTATGCTGATATTATCTATGTTTTGCTTAATTTAAAAGCACCTCCCGATTTGACAAAAACAAAGTCAAGATTCCTAAAGTTAAGAGATGTAAACTATTGCATTATAGATAAATGTCTTTATTGGAAAAATGCAAGTGGTGTATTGCTTAAATTTTTGCCTGAGTGTGATGCGGAGAAGGTTAAGCATGAGTTCCACGAAGGAGAGTGTGGAGGTCATTTGTACTGGAAGACAACAACCAACAAAATTTTGAGGGCTGGTTTCTATTGGCATACTCGTTTTTCTGATATACACAAGATGATCATAGCCTGTCATAAATGTCAACTTTTTTAAGGCAAAAGAAAACTGCTACCCCTACCTCTGCATCCAATCATTGTTGAAGCCCCTTTTCAACAGTGGGGGCTTGACTTCATAGGATAAATCCATCCACCATCTTCTACCCAGCATGGATGGATTCTCACTGCCACAGACTATTTCACTAAGTGGATAGAAGCCATACCTTGTAGGCAAGCCAATGATTATGTTATTATAAAATTTATAGAGAATAATATTCTCTCTAGATTTGGTTGTCCTACCAAGATCATCACGGATAATGCAACAACATTTGGGTCAAAGAAGATGGTTGAATTCTGTCACAGGTATCAGATAACATTGGGGCATTCCATGGCCTATTACCCTCAAGGTAATGGACTTGCAGAATCCTCAAACAAAATTTTAGTGAACATAATCAAGAAACTATTGGAGGACAACAAGAAATCTATCCAGATTAATAGATAGATTGACCTTGAAGAAATCTATTGGAATTTCACCCTACCAACTTGTGTATGGCACTGATGCAATTTTTCCAACCAGCCTTGGTGTGCCAATGATGAAGTTGATTCAAGAGTTTCAAACTGAAGATAATGACATGATCAGAAGGATCAATCAAAAAATTCATCTTCAGCAAACCAGAGAGGAGGTTTATAACAAGGCATTACAGAAGCAGAACAACATAAAAAAGCTTTTTCATAGAAGAATAAAGGCCAGCAGTTTCAAAATTGGGAACAAATTTTTAAAGTGGGACTCAAGGAGAGAATACAAGGGCAAGCATGGAAAATTTGACAACTTATGGCTTGACCTTTATCTCATTCATTCAGCTGCTGGTAACAATGCATTTTTCTTACAAGAGTTGAATGGAGCTAAACTATTTGGGGGTCTTGTCAATGGAAAGATGCTCAAGCATTACTTCTCTTGATCCATGTCATGTTTTGAAGCCTTTTTGTCTTTTTTCCATTATAAGTATTTCATCCACCATTGCATTCAAAGTTAGAAAAAAAAAAATACAAAAACAATAGAAGAAAGAAAAGAGGGCAGATTGTGAAAATAAGAAAGGTATAGCCCCATACCAAAAAGGAGAAACAAATTCTGAAAGTGTGCAAGCTTAAATGCCACTCCTAAAAAACACACTTCTAGTTAGTTAAACATCCTAATCTTGACTGATTAGTTTTAAATTTACTACTAATAGGATAGTGAATTCGATTTTCCAAACTGTTTAATCTTGGCTTATCAGTAGGTAGATTAGGCTAGAAATTAAAGGTTCAAACAATTTCAAAATTTGAACCTAAGTTTCCAAAGAGAATGACTCAAATTTGTTTCAAATTCTGAGTCAAAAAATATGAAAATATGGCTCTAATTAGCTCAAAATCGGAACTAGTTGACAAAGGAAAGACAGCTCAAACAAAAGTCAAAGTAGAGTTATAAAAAGATGAATGAAGTGCTTGAAATTTCAGATCTTAAGCCTTCCATTTTTTATTTAATTTTCTGCAAAACAATATCTATGTGCAGCTTTTTTTTTATGCCATAGATCACAGAAAGTCAAACAGCTTAATCTTGACTTGACTGTTTTTAAATTTTGGTTGTAGAATTTAGAGAATAAAATCTGTTGGACAGTTTAATCCCAACAGATATTAGATTAGGTAGAGAATCATATGGGCTCAAATGTTTAATCTAAGTCCATGAAGAAATAAGGAGTAGAAATAGATTATATTTCTTGCTTTCAAAAGAATAAAATGTTGTAAAAGAGTTTTCCAATCCAAGTGCCCTTTAGTAGGATTGGGTAGGTAGAAAGCGTGTTGATGAAAGATCCATTGTTTCTATGGCTGCTAATATGTTTTCAGAGAAAAATAATCCCAGCAAAGGAAGGGCAGCCCAATGGATGAGGCGATGATCAGCCTCCCAGAGAATGCAAGTCTGAAGTTCTTGATGCCTTCAAGAAAGGCACCATCCCCAAGTGGAGCCATTGTTAGCCACCTATAAAATTTGTTATAGAAAAAGGTGGCTAAAACCTTTTTGCAGCCTTCAAGGAACAAATTTTATTGCAAATAAATGTTGGATCTTGAAGACTCTTTAAGGCCTCATGCCTCTGTCTGAATATTCACTCTTGTTCCTATTTTATACTCAGAAATTCTACTGATTTCATAAGAATAAACTGCTGCAAAGGCCATTTTTCCCTCCTCCCACTTCAAAACTAACCTTCATTTTGCTCCCCTTTTTCTCCATAAAACTCCTCTATTTTCATGATTCCTCTTCTTCCATTCATGAAAATCATTTTTACAAGGTTAAGAACTCACTTTTTAACCTTACCGAAGCCCTCAAATTCCTTTGAAAACCATTGAAAATATATAAAAAACCCATTTTTGTATTACAGACTTAAGCCCCCTTGGGCTAAGTCCTAAACCACTTCCCCTCCATATGCCCGCACCCTAGAACCAAGTGCTAGAGCCTTTTAGTGCTTATCGCATCGGAAAATTTTAATGGTTAGATTGAAAAGCCCAAGCCCGAAACTCCGATTGCGATTAACCCTTTTTTGTATAAACCTCGAGCATGTTATATTACATAAATACCACAGGCCCCGCAATCGGGCACGGGCCATTTCGTATATTTTCCGCCTCGATCCACCAAAACTTTGTATTATATTAAAAATTTGGGTTTTTCATGCATTATGAAGAGTTTCCGCTGGTTTGCTTTAAAAGCAATCCCCACCATTGATCGTAAGCTGATCAAACAGCCCGCGCAACATCGTATCGCAACATTTTCATTGAGCGCATTTAACATAATGCCTCCTCCAATTAACATCTCCTGATTCTTTCCCTGCCGTCGATCTGAGCTACAGATCGACGGCCCATAACTAATCGCTCCGTCGCACTCCAAAGTTCATTACCCCGCCGATTGCAACCTCCTGACGCATCTCCCACCGTCGATCTGATCTGCAGATCGATGGTCTTCATCTAATCACATCGGATTTTTCCATCAGGTGTGCCTAATTCTTTAATGTTCCCCCCTCCGATCGCCATTTCCCGATTCACTCTCCGCCATTGATCTGATCCTCAGATCAACGGTCATCGCTCAATCACATCGCAAGTTTTTTTCCGAGCACATTAACATGATTCCTCGGCTGATTGTGATCCTCCGATTGGATCTGGACCATCCACGTGTCCAGATCGGACAGTCCCATATCATTCCCATATTATTTCATCGCCCTCTGCATTCCACCAAAGGGTTTTCAAAACCAATCACCACTGTTGATCATTGCGTGATTGACGGTTCCGTCTTATTCTTCCCTCTACTCTCCTTTTAATCTTCTCTTGGTTGATCTCCACCGTTGGATGATGCCATCCAATGACCATGCTCCTCCCTATGCCTTCTAAAGAAATCTACCCAAAAATGCAGGATTTCATAATATAGTTTTGTATTTTGCAGGGATTAAAGGTTTTCCATTGTATTGAAGAAAAAGGTAGAAGGCTGGAAATGACGATTCCCGTGCCTTTGATTCATCAAAGGGAACCATTCGCAGGGCTCAAACTCCACATCTCGTCAATGCTTCATGAGGAATTGATGCCATACGAGCCCTGCACGGCCTACACATCAACAAGACACTGTGATTTTAAATCACAATTAAAAGAGTATTAGTGTTGAAGACAGAACACAACAGAACAAAAGATTGAAGACAGATTTGTGGGGATCACGGCTAAGATTGATTATCAAAAGCCTAATCCCCCAAATTAAAAACAGAATTAAAGGTAAATCAAAAGATCTATCAGACAGAAAGGTCTCCACCACCACATCTGAGGCAAATTGATTCCTCTCAACTACCACAAAGCCACTTGTGCCTCGAAGCATTCAAACAGAGGCTGAAGTTATTGATCAAGATTAGATATTTGCCTCGGTACAGCCAAAGAGTTACTTTTGCAAGTAAACTTAATGAAAAAATATCAGTAGAATTATTACATCCTGAAATAGAGCTTTAAAAGTCAACAAAAGCTCCCACCAAGCTTAATCTTAAATTTCAATCCATTAATACAGTGAGAATATTTGTACGCTTCTCCATCGAACCCCTCAAAGGCCGAGAAGTCATTAATATGTATTAATTGTCCTGGGAGATCTTTTATCAGATCTCACCTCCTCATTCTTCTATAAATACTGCTGTAGAAGATGAGAAATCATTGGTTGATTTGGCTACTGAACATTGAAATGTAATTGAGCTTGAGACTTATATCTGTAAATAGCATTCACTGGCCCTTGGAGCTCTATTTGTGACAAATAAGTTAGGCTGAGATGAGTAGATGATTTCTAAACTAAAGCGTTGGACTTAAAGCTGGAATTGGTTTGGAGCATCAATACAAGCTGATTTATGGGATCCTGGTCTATGTTGACGGTGATGTTTTTCTCATTGTAACTTGTTATTTTGTCTCTGTTTTCACTGTGTTCATCTTCTCTTATAAAGAACAAAATGCATAGAGTTAGGACCTACTATATATCAATACCCTTCTCTGACTAAAAATCTTTATCTTCATGTTTTCTTCCAATCTGTGTTATTTAGGAATGATTTAATTCAGTTAAGCAGTTAGGAATGTTGGAATTCCCTCATCCTATTCTCTTAGCTGAATATTGTTCTCAAATGTTATTTTCATTTCATGTTAAGTAGTGATGAACTAAGGAAGATATGGTGAGCCCTGGTCCTAGTTTTATCGCAAAAGAATGACTGAAAGTTTCCCTTGGAATGTGTTGAAAGATGGCTAGTTTGAAAGTACTTACCAGATCTTAGGCCATTCTGTGTTATCTTTGTGTTTCCCTTGTGTTAAAATGTTTTCTATTGAAAGTGTATCAAAGGCTGGCTAGTTTAAAAGTACTTGCCAGATCCTAGTTTACTTTCAGTATTTCTTAAGTGTATGTCAAAAGCAGGCTAGTTTAGAAGTATTTACCTGATCTTGGGTTGCTCTTCGTTCTTCATTTGTTTAATTCCCCTTCTTATTATGTCATTTCATTCCATAAATAAAACTTTAAATAGATCCTTAGACATATATGACTTGCCCCATGGACCACTCTTGCCTCTTTCTGTTTCAATTAAACCCTATTATGACCCCGTAGCCCAATGGACTAAAACCTACAATTATCTATCTTCCTGGCCAAAGCTTGTTCTGTTTGCTTGCAACTTCTCACCTTTGAAACTGTTTTCATTTAGGACTCTCCACCTCAAACAGTAATCATTTTAAACCATCCAAAAAACAAACAAAACCCTCAGCCTTCATAACTAACCTAATATCATTAAACTAAAATTCAAAGACAAATCCATATTTTCACTTATTGGAGAGATCCCTCTCTGGATTCAAGAGGGCTAGATCCTAGAATCCCAAAGTGGTTGAAACGATGTTTTTCCTTGTGGTTGGAATTTTTCCAATCTTGCTAATTACAGGGACCTAACACAACCTGCAAACAATGAATTATAATAATTTGTAATGAGAAAAGGCATTTGCAGAGAGATTTAATAGGTTTAATAGCGAAAATTGATATTTTTCTTTGATGGTGTGGGTTAATGGATAGGTAATTAACTTCATAATGGAAATATGGAGGGAGATATTTTAATTGACTAACGGGTAGTGAGGTGGAAAAAGAGGAGCAATGTGCAAATGTCATCACAGTAGGCGGTATAGAGAAAATAACTTTCGGAGGGCGGGTAGGGTGGTTTATGGGATTGCGCTTGGGGGGTCCCAATTCACGTGAGGGTGACACTTATACATGGGAAGTTTCGTATTACAATTATTTTCAGAACCCACACCCCCCCCCCCACCCAATGATAAACTTCAGATGGTGGAGGGGGGCTGAATGGTCATATGGCTCATTGGATTATGACATATGTTAAGGATGATCATCATATATTAAGTAATGTGCGGGGATGATATATGTGATGATGTGATTGGTGGGGTCGGGGCTTTATTAAATAATGCATCGGGAGACATGAAAGGAATGAAATGTGAATAAAGGGAAATGGATGGTGGGGGTCGAATAATATAGTTAAATGATTAAGGGAAATGGAATGAAAATGAAGTGTGTCGGGTAAGTTTTTTATGGTTTATAACTTTAGGATATGAATTAAATAATTAGGATTTAAACCATGCTAAACACTTTTTCCATAGGCGCATTTAGACTAGCAGCCAATCAATCTATTTTTTAAACAAAATGAAGCTTTCCTTTTTCATTTTTCTTCCCTAACATTTTTAATTTGCCTTCTTTATTTAGGGAGTCTAACACCTAACATTTTATTCATATGGATGCCTACGAAAATAATAATTTTCCTAACATTTTTTAATTTTTCATTCTTGTGCATCCATATCCTACCTTAACATTTTCAAAAATATTTAACTAATTATGTTAACTTATCAAAAAAATATAATGTTACAACAATATGTATGTTATATTTCTATCGATTCCGCTTCCTTAAGGTCAACTAGGAGGTTGAATCTTATTATAGTAGCCTCTCGTTACTTTTTTACCCCGGTTGTCCAATTACTTGGGTAGATGTGGGAGGAAGGTGTTACAGTCGAAAGGTACTTGGGAGTCACTTGAAAGTAAACCTTATATTAACCATGTTAAGGAAATTTCAATGGGATTGAGATTTGTTACTTTTCCCTTGCGTCTACATCCAATCCACGACTATCCCCCTAGGTTAAATTTATTATACGTGGTAACCTTAGAGACCATAATCTCAGGGCCATTACCCAAGTTGACGACAGAGGGGAAGTCTCTATTATACATGGAAAAAACATTGACTAGAATCACTTGGATCGTTTTAGAGGGCATTCTTCACTATTGGGTGCCTAGTGTAAAAATATATTTCACTCAAAAAGGTTGTCCACCTTGATTTTCATGCACTAATATTAGGTTGTTTAAAGAATTTGGTTAGGAAGCTATGGTCATTCATGAAAAAACATATTTATCGCTAGAATATAATCTATCCACACCTTTAAAATGCGTACAATAACAGTTAATTCTAAGTCATAGGAAGAATATCTCCTCTCATGTTATTTTATTTTTCGGGACTCATATGCAATAACTTTACCTTCTTGCATTAGTACCCCTCTTACTCCTTCCTAACATGCACCAGTGCAAATAACGAAATCCTTCTCAAGGTTTTCTATTTTTAACACTGGAGTTGTGGTTAATAAATTTTTTAGTAATTAAAAACTACACTAACAATAATCAGTCCACTTGGAAAAATTTCCTTTCTTTTGCAAGGGGGTGATAGGATAGGCTATTCTGGATAACCCTTCAATAAGATGATGGTATTATCCCTCTAGACCCATGAAATATCATATGTGAGCAACATTGGCCGAAAATTTCCATTCCATAATGGTTTTGATTTTCTCCAGATCAATAAATATCCCTTCTGCAGATATGATATGTCCTAAATATTGAACTTATCCCTATAAAAATCACACTTATTGTATTTAACATACAGCTGATTTCCACATAATGTTTCTAAAATTATTTTCAAATTATTCTTATGTTCCTCTAAATTCTTTGAGTATATAATAATTTCATAAATATATATATTAGGACAAACTTATCAATATAGCGATGAAATTGATCTGAAATGATTGTATTAGTTTTGTTGCGCTAAGGGTATTTCAGTTTTAAAAACATGTGCATAATTGGTTCATTAGTTTTCATAAGGATTAAGGATTTTTTCCATGAATTATAGATGAAATTTTGTGAATTAGAAGTATAAATAAGCATAAAAAACACTAAACAGTAGTGTAAAATAGAGAAATGATTCACCACATGAATTTTACATAGCAGGTATCATGAAGCAGTTCACCCCTCCTAGTCTACATCTGTTGGTCTAGCTCCCAATGGCTTTTCCATCTTTCATTATGCTCAAAATTTTGCTATTACACATAGTTACAATGCTCTAATGGTTGTTTCATCTACACCAATGGCTTTAGAATGCTTCAATTTGTCAAAAATAACTCTTGATTCACTCAAAATGGTCGAAAATTGAGCCTCCTAATTTTTTTCCCAATATCTCCTAGGGAAAATCCACTAAATGTGGAGAACTCCAGTTAACTAGAGTTAATTTAGGGTTGACTGTGAAATATGGCACGCCCCTATCCACTTCACCAATAAATCTACGCATTTAAACATTATGGATAGGGTGGTGGCCATATGCGCCCCCCCAACTATTAAGTGGCTTGATAGTTAGCAGAAACATTGGAATACAATATCAGAGTTTCATTAAACATACATACGTTCACGATCAAAAAGTTCTTACGTTTAAAACAGATCGCACATAGCCTTAAACATCTTACATACACGTGGAAGAGGGTTCTTGCGTCCCACAACACACAACCAATCATAACGCATTACAAATCACAATATAAGATATATCGCAGATCGTAGAGTATGCGAAATCGCAGATCGCATGGTTTAACAATATATCCGTCGATGCGAAGTTGCGATGGCAATGTCGCATCGTATATTTCGCAAGTTCCACTTATCACATATCGGCCTCCTACACATTTACCAGTAAAGACTAAACCATAATGCTTTCGAAGTGCGATAGCGCTCGAACCTCCACTGACATGTGGTCCTCCTCGCCGCATCATGACTTATATAATTTAACTTGCGAAACTCTTTAACGATAAAATTTGTTATGTGCGATGTTTCTCAACTGCGATGAGATCTCTCCCATTGAACTCCCACTACTGCTTCTGCGATCTAATCACCACCATTCATCCCTCACTATTTACTGGATCACGACTGTCCGTTCCACCTGAAACATTTTTGTGGTTGTGCAATCCCTAATTCCATATGTAGAGTTCAAGACTCCATGAAAGCCACCAATTTGGATCCCACTCTACCGGTTGATCCGGTTCTGAACCTATTTTCCATTTCAAAACCAATCCTATATCTTGGAATTTGAGCAAAATTTATGAACTTCTGATCATTCCTCCCCATTGGGAGGCTTTTGGACCCTAAAAGACTTGATTACATGTTCAATAGATGAGGGTACAACTCCCTCACCTTTCCAATCTCCATCAATTTTTCCTTGCTTGGTTCAGTGCCTTTGAGCCCAACTTAAAGGTAGTCAACACTTCCCCTCTTTGATGCTCTTCTCCTCCTGTTAAGAATTGTATCTTCTTTGAGCTCATCTATAAATTTTAGCGAGAAATCTTCAATAGAAGGTAGTTGAACATCACTTCCTTGATCATCGATAAAAGGAGGCTCATACAAGCGTAATTTTTCAACATTAACAACTGAATACATTTGCATGTAAGAAGGCAAATCAAGTTGGAATGCATTATTACCAACTTTTTTTATGATCTTGAAAGGACCATAGCGAATGGGTTTGAGTTTTTTACCTTCCCCTTGCATCCTTTCTTTGCTAATGTTCAACCATACCTCATTTCCCTCTTGAAACTTGTGATCAACCCGATGTTTGTCATGCCTCTCTTTATATTTTCTTTGAATTTTCTCAAGTTGTTCTTGAACTTGTTGATGTATCATCTAAATTTTCTCAATGAAATTTCAAGCCTTATCAATATCACTATGGCCACCAATTGAAACATCCTTCCCAAAGATGAAGTCTAAAGGTAATTTTGGCAAATACCCAATGCATTCTTCAAAACGTGAGGTTTGTGTTGAAGAGTGTTTTTCCTAGTTGTAATTATGATGAATGTAATGTAGTTGTTCAACACACAACTTAGAATGTTTGCTGCAATATCCTCTCAATAGATGCACAACTGTTCTATTCACCACTTCAGTTTGTCCATCTATTTTTGGATGGAAGCTCTTTTTCAAATTTGTGTCCATCATTCTCCATAGATTTGATCAAAAATTCCCAATGAACCTAGACTCCTTGTCACTAACAATAGAAGTGGCTAATCCAAAATGAACCCAAAAATTTTGAAAATAAAGCTCAGCAGTAATGGTCTTCTTACTCGGCACAAGTATACACATTTTACTGAATCTATCCACAACCAGAAAAAGATAATCATGTTGCTTTCTTGACATAGGTAGACCTCCAACAAAGTCCATGGAGACACTCTGCCATGGCCTTGATGGTACCAATAGTGGCGTGTATAATCCAAGTTTCCTATTACTAGGCTTACTTGTTGCACACATAGAACAACCTCTTATAAAACGTGACACAATATCTGTCATGCAAGGCCAATAACAATACCTCTGTAGATGTGCCACTATTTTTCTTACCCCAAAGTGTCCAACAATAAGAGAAGAATGAACTTCTCTCATGACACTTAGCCTCTCTCCTTGTGGAATAAATAGCTTTCACATATGAAACAGAAAATTTTAATGCATGTGATAATCTCTTTCTTCAACTTGATTCCCTTCACTCAAACTAGCATACACATCTTTTAAATAACATCATGTGCATATTGTTCTATGTAACTCTCATGTACAACATAATAATTTTTGGGTAAAGTAGAAGCACGAATGATTGGTCTCGAAAGAATATCTACAACTTTATTGAATATACCTTTTTTGTACCATATAACCAAGTGAAATTTTTGAATAAATCCCATCCACCTGAAATGTCTTGATTGCTGCAATTTTGTTTGTGACTGCAAGTATGTAATGGTTGGTGATCAGTGTGTACAATAGTCTCTTTACCTATCAAGTAGTGTTTCCACTTCTTGAAACTTTGTACCAACGCATATATTTCTTTGCCATATGTAGGATAATTAGTCACAACACCATTAAAAGTTTCTAAATGAAAGGCGATAGGCTTACCATGCTGCAAAAGAACTATGCCCATGGCATAGTCACTAGCATCGATTTGTATCTCGAATTACTGTCTCAAATTCAGTAATGAAAGGAATGGATCTGAACTGATTGTGTCTTTTAAAGCTTTTAACACTTGTTGTTGTTTGCCTTCACATCAGAAGCCTTTCTTCACACTTGTCACTGCATGCATAGGAGTTACGATGGAAGAAAAGTTAGCAATAAATTTCCTCCAATATTGATTTGCACCTAAGAAACTTCTTACCTCGGTAATTTTCAATGGCCTCCACTTTAGAAGGATCAATCCTCAACTCTCCTCCTCCTACAATATGTCCCAAATAGACCAAATAAGTCTTTCCAAACTCACATTTTGACATCTTAAGAAACAATTTCTCTTTCTTCAAATATCAAGCACTCTATTTACATGCAAGACAGGATCTTCTCTTATTTTATTAAAAATCAAAATTTCATCTAAGTACACAATAAAAAATTCATCAAGGAATGGTTGTAAAACATTATCCATAACCCGCATAAAATTTTCTAGTGCATTACATAAACCAAAAGGCATAACTAGCCACTCAAAGAGTCCTTGTTTGGTTTCGAATGTTGTTTTCCATATATCACTTTCTGTAATTCTTACTTGATGATATCCACTTCGTGAATCTAAATTAGTGAAAAAAATTTCTTCTTTCAGCTGATCAAGAAAATCATCTATTCTTGGGAGTGGGTAAAGATTTTTTATCATAATTTTGTTCAAAGCTCAAAAATCTACACACATGCACCAAGTCCCATATTTCTTTGGTATCAAGACTATGGGTGAACTACATGGAAATGTTTTTGGCCTTATGATACCTTTATCCAAAATCTCTTTGATTTTCCTCTTTATTTCAGCATTCTCCATTATTGACATGCAATACATACCGATGTTTGGATGAGGACAATCCTTCTGCAACTGAATCTCATGTTGAATTTCCCTTTTTGGAGGCAATCATGTTGGCTCCTGAAACATCTCATGATGCCCATTAAACACATCATATAATTTTGATTTCAAATTAGGATCACATCCCTCAAAAGATTCATGATTAATATCAGCTTTGAGCTTAATCATAAGAAGAAAAAAATTCTTACTTGGATTTACCAACCTCTTTACCTGTCCAACATTTACCAAAGCAATATTTTTTATCTTGCGGTGTTCTCTAACAATGAAATCCTTGCCATCTTTGAATAAATGATACTTGTTATCATGGAGATAGAAGATCGCTTTCCTGTCATACAAGTAAGGACTCCCTAATATAATACGAGTTATGTCAAGTGGAACCACATCTAATTCAAATGTGTCAACAAAGCTTGCAGTGATTGCAAACCTCAAGATACATTTCCTTGTAACCTATAGATTTGCATCCTTCCACATCCAACCCAATGGATATGGTTTTGGATGTGGTATGGTCTCAAGGTTAAGTATTTTGACCAAGTCTTCAGATATTAATTTTTCTTGTGACCCACTGTCAAATAGTGTGTCAATATTGGTATGCTTGGATATGACCCTCACATGAAACAATTCTATTATTTATTCTTCATTTGGAGTGTCTATGTGACAGTTTGATGTACTGGTACTAGGTTTAGTTTCAATTTATTTTCCCTTCATGTCCTTCAATCCCATGTCTGTAATTTTAGTCTCATCACCTGAATCAGACCCTAAGTCATGTTGAGCTGTAGCAGTAGTTTTTTGTTTCCCTTTGTTCTTGGGTTTCTTTGGCCTCAATTCTAGATGTAATTTCCAACAATGAGTTTCATCATGGCCTTCTTTTGAACAATTTTTACAAGTCACTTTTTCTCCCTCTTTCTTAACAAATGCATTCTTTTTGTTTTTACCTTTTGGGGTTTTCTCCTTGGCTTTACCCTTAAAAGGTTTCTTCCTACCCTTTTCAGGAATGTTCTTACCTCTAGCTTCTAGATGTGTGGCCTGAACACAAACTTCATCTAGAATGGTGGGGTTAAACATGAGAATAGTATGTTTTAGGTAGCTATGTAAGCCTCCTATGTACTTAGCAAAGTGTCTTGGTTCTGCAAATCCACCCCTAATAAAAGAGTTCTTCTCCTAAATTCCTATGTGTATTCTTGCACATTTTGTCCCTTTAACTGCTTAAAGTTATTCCAGTTCATGATGGCTTTTTGCATATGAGATAATGCATAAAAAAAATTTTTAATAGTAGCAATAAAATCTAACCATGATATAATAATCTTACCATGTCTCTTGATTTCCTCCTGTGTCTTGGCTTCCCACCAAACAAGTGTTGCATATTCCATTCTAAAAGAAGATAATTGAATCTTTTTATCATCATCTCGAAGGTTCTGTATTCTTAAATAGACCTCCAATTGTCGAATCCAATTATCTAGCTTGTCTGCATTTACTTCACCATTAAAAATTGGCAATTCGAACTTAACATCAAGTTTTAATAAAGGAGATTTACCAGTGTTCTTGGACTTGTGTGGCTGATGTACTGAATAAGAGGTAGAATATTATGATGATGATGAGGGTGAATATGGTGGCTCTCCATTGCCTTCATTTCCTCCATTTCCCTTCTTTAACTTGTCTTCATCATGTTGACCTCCTAAAGATCCTTGTCCTTCCTTTTGGAGCTTAGATCCTTCTCTTTCTAGTCTATCATTCCTTTCTTGATAAATAATTCCAATCATCTCAGTCATGTCAAGAAATTCTTTCCTAAACACTCTTTCTTCTTCCTTAGGATCAACTTCTTCATGAATTTCTCCTTCCTTATGAGACATTATTAATGGAACTTCTGCTTCTTTAGGAGGTTAACTAGGTGATGGATATTGTAGCAATATTTATCTCCTCTGCTTTGGCTCCTTTTGAGACCCTCTTGCTTCTACCAGTTTGTCTTCTCGCCTTTTGAGCTTCAGCCTTGTAAGCATCTAAAAATTTCAAACGATTAAATAATTATTTGCACTAAAAACACCAGAGAAAAACTCTAGCTATGATACCAACTAATCTTAAATGACTGTATTATTTTTTTTGTGCCAAGGGTCTTTCAGTTTTAAAAACATGTGCATAATTGGTTCATTAGTTTGCATAAGGATTAATGAGGTTTTCCATGAATTCTAGATGAACTTTTGTGAATTAGAAGCATAAAATAAGCATAAATAACATTGAACAATAGTGTAAAATAGATAAATAAGTCACCACATGAATTTCACACAGCAAACATGATGAAGCAGTTCACCCCTCCTGGGCTACATCTACTAGTCCAGCTCCAAATTGCTTTTCCATCTTTCATTATGCTCAAAATTTTGCTATTACATGTAGTTACAGTGCTCTAATGGCTTTTTTCTTTGCACCAATGGCTTAAAAATCATCCAATTACTCAAGAATGACTCTTCATTCACTCAGAATGGTCGAAATTTGAGCCTCCTACATTTATTTCCCAATATCTCTTAGGAAAACTCCACTAAATATGGATAACTCTAGCCAACTGGAGTTAATTTAGGGCTGACCACCAAATTTGGAGCACCCCTATCTGCTCCTCCAATAAATTTTCACATTTAAATGTTATGGTTAGGGTGGTGGCCATATGCACACCCTGAACCGTTAAGTAGCTTGACAGTTAGCGGAAACAATGGAATACAATATCGGAGTTTCATTAAACATACATATGTTCTAGATAAAACAATTCTTACGTTTAAAACAAATCACACATAGCCTTAAACAACTTACATACAGGTGGAATAGGGCTCTCGAGTCCCACAACATGCAACCAATCACAATGCATCACAAATTGCAATATAAATATATCGCAGATTGTAGAGTATGCGACATTGCAGATCAGGAAACATACAATTTCATAGATCCCATGGTTTAATAATATATGCAACGATGCAAAGTTGCGATGGAAATGTCGCATCCAATATTTTGCAAGTTACAATTATTGCATATTTTCCTCCCGCACTTTTACCATTAAATACTAAACCGTATCTCTTGCGAAGTGTGATAGCACTCGGACCTCCGCCGACAAGTGGTCCTCCTCGTCGCATCACGAGTTATATAATTTAACTTGGGAAACTCTTTAACGGTAATTTTTTTTCTATGAGATGTTTCTCAACTGGGGTGAGATCTCTCTTGTTTATCCCCCATTGCTACTTTTGCAATCTAATCACCGCCATTCATCCCTCGCTGATGACTTGATCACGACTATCCACTCCACCAGCAACATTTCCACGACTGTGCAATCCCTGATTCCATATGCAGAGATCAAGACTCCATGAAAACCACCAATTTAGATCCCACTCTACTGGTCGATCTAGTTCTGAACTTGTTTTCCATTTCGAACCCAATCCTGTAACTTGGAATTTGAGCAAAATTTACGAACTCTTGATCAGAAATACACTGTTCATATAATTTGTAAAGGTTGTTGGAGTGCTAGTTAGGCCAAAGGTCATAACCGCATATTCATAATGTCCATCATGGGTTCAAAAAGCGGTTTTAGGAATGTCCTCCTCCTGTACCCTTATTTGATGGTACCCTGACTGCAAATATGTCTTATAAAACAATGTATCTCCTTTAACCTGATTGAATAAATCGCGATTATGTGTAAGGGATACCCATTCTTAATTTTCAGCTTGTTAAGTTTTCGGTAATCGATGCATAGTCTCAAACTACCATCCTTTTTCCTTGAAAAGCAAGAAAGTCGCTCCCCACAAGGATGCACTTGAGAGGATATAGCCCTTGTTGAGTAATTATTGCAACTACATTTTAAGTTCAGTTAATTCAGGAATACTCATTCAGTAATGATTTTCTGACACACGTGCAACCTCTAGAATCAATTCTATTGTGAAATTGATATATTTCTTAGGAGGTAGCCCTAGAATTTCTTAGGGAAACACATCAGGAAAATCTTGAATGATTGGTAGCATTTCAAAAGACACTATCTTATTTTTAGAATTAGTAAAACCCACTTGCATTGCATATATTTTACATAACTTCCTAATGCATTTACCTAACTGGGATGCGGTAATTGGTCAAAGTTTTATGGGTCTTTTGACCCCTTGAATTTCCTATCTTACATCCTCTTTACTAAGATAACTTCTTGTCTTTTCCTTAGTGTTCACTAGCTACTAATGTTTTTCCAACCAATCCATTCTGATTAAAACGTCATAAGAACCCAAAGGTAGCACATTCAACTTTATGTTAATTATTTTATCTGTTATTTCAATAGGGAAGTCATCTATTTTGGTTTTCACTCTTCATTTTACCTCGGTGGCAAGTTGCACTAGCTAGGGGTTCTTATATTTAAAGGTTTTTAAATGACAATTTTCAATGATCTTGGGGCTAAAATAATTTAAACTAGCTCCTGGGTCTACCAAAATGGACACAACATGTTTATATATCTTACCTTCAAGTTTGATCATAGAGGGTTGGTATTAAGCTTCATGATTGTCTAAAGCTAGATTAATCTTTGTTATGTTTCATGGCACCTCACCAACCGTGAAGGCCTCTTGAATTTTGGTAGTTTGTTCGGTCCTAGTGCGGTGAGGGAAGTTTTTTTTTATAATGAGGCTCCCCAAAGCCCCAACACTGTAATGGGGGTTTCTGCTATTGACTGAACTTAGGTTTACTGAAGACTTCTTCTTGTATTGATTCCCCTTGTGATTTTATTTTCTGTTGATTCCTTCAAGGAGGTTTGTTGTAGTGATTTCTATGCAGACTTCTAGTGCCTCCAGTTTTAATATTTTTCATGTTCTCAGATTTTTTTTGTAATTTTTTATTTGCCCAACACTTACTTCCTTCTCACTTTGACTTCATTTTTTGATAACAGATTCATTATTTTCGAATGGTCTCATCCATGGTATTTGGATTATCAAATTCCAAACAATCTTTCATGAACGCTGGTAGAATTCTCATGAAACGTTCAACCTTGGCTGAAACGACAATCACTAATTATCAAAATGATTATTTACTATATATCACCGCAGCTAAAATGACCATCGCTATGGTTTTGGTCTAAGTATAAGATGGAATTGAACATCCAATCTATTATTTGAGTCGTAATCTCAATTATACGGAAGTTAAGTACTCGTACGTGGAAAAGCTTGCCTTGGCAGCTGTACAAGTTGTCTAAAGATTTCGCCATTATATCTTGCTCTGAAAAACAACAATAGTTTCGGATTTCAACCCCATGACTTACATATTATCACGTCAATTGCTGGGGGGGGAATATTCAAAATGGATTGTCATTTTGTAGAAATTTTATTTGGAATTCATCAAATCCAAGTCAAAGAAGTCTTTAGTTTTGGATGAGCTTCTCTGTGACCTTCCCTCTGATAGTACTGCTACTACGTTGGAACCATCTATTCCAGATGAGTATCTATTTCTGATCGGATCATCTAATCCTTGGTTTCTGGAATTTATCATTTATCTCAACCTAATCCCTCTCACTCTAATCTGCGACGTATTTGATACCAAGCCAAATATTATCTGATCATTGGCGATACACTTGATCGTCATGGTGTCGATACCATTTTAAGGAGGTGCCTCACTCATGAGGAGGCTGAAAAAGTATTAAATGATTGACATGTTGGGGCTTGTGGTGGACACTTATTTGGATATGCTACTGCACAAAATATACTATGCACTAGTTACTTTTGGCCTACTATTTTCCGAGATTGCATCCTCACAGTCAGAAGTTTTCATGCATACTAGATTGTTTTCGTAAAATCCGCAAACCACCAGTGCCAATGCATCCTTTTATCTTTGCTGGACCATTTATGAAATGGGGTATTGAGTTCATGACCTGCAGCCCTCCTTTGTCTGGGGGGCATCATTATATTATTGTCACAGTCGACTATTTTACCAAATGGGCCGAAGCGATAACTACATTCAACAACACAGGACAGACAGCTGCATTGTTTTTCTTCAACCATGTTATTGCACGGTTTGGGATTCCACAGGCTATAGTTACAGATCATGGGAAGAATTTTCGCAACCATATGATGTCTTAATTGACTACCAAGTTAGGATTGTCACAAGATAATTATACTCCTTATTATCAACAATCAAATGGACAAATTGAGGCTATTAACAAAATTCTTAAATGAATGCTTCAACAAATGATAGGAGTCCGTAAAAGGAACTGGCACTTTATCCTATACTCTGCTTTGTCTGCATATTGAACCTTAGTGAGAAACGCAACCATATTTACTCCTTTTCAATTGGTGTATGGTCTAGAAGCTATCTTACCAATCCAATGTGAAATATCATCATCAAAACTCACGATAGACTTGTTATCTGACACCTCAGAATAAGAAGCGCATCTCCTTAACTTCATCCATCTAAATGAAACGTGTTGTGAAGCCCAATTGTCCAACGAAGTGCATAAGAGACATATAAAGGCACAATAAGACAAAAAATTCCAGCCTCGCATCTACTCAGATGGAGACTTGGTCCTTCTTTACGATCAAGAAGTTGATGTAGTAGGTACAGGGAAATTCGAACCATTATGGCATGGCCCCTATATTGTCAAAAGAGTTCTTGCTAAGGGTGCTTACGAGTTATTTGATTACGATGGAATTCCATTGGCGCAGTCTAGAAATGGGTTGTATTTGAAACATTACTATGCTTAATCATTAGCATAGTAATTTTTTATATTATATTGTATATATGTTGTTGATTTGCATTGATTATCTTAATTTGTTTTTAGATTTTTCTTCATGTTAGTAATCTGCTTTACATTTTATGGCAGATGTCTGAATCTTCGGAACCATTTTTTGGATATGCTGATGGTGCTAGTCGTAGTATGCAGAATCTATCCTCTACAGCGTGGACCATTTTCGCTCCGAACGGTGAGTTAGTGAGTTTTCAAGGGATTTGTATCAGTGGATCGACGGACAATATCATTGAGTATAGTGTGTTGATTGAACTTCTCTCTGATGCCATTTCATTTGGTATTAACCGCATAATCATAAGGTTAGACTCACAACTTGTGGTATTACAACTTACTAGTATTTATACTATTAGAAATCCAACACTTCTTAGATTGTTCCTAAGAGTTAGACATTTGGAAAGAGATTTTGATTTCATTCAATATCAACAAATTTCCAGAAATTTGAACACTTTAACTGATTCATTAGCTAATCAAGTTTTAGACAGACATTTGCGACATAGGTAAAGAAAACATTCGCATCATTGAATAGGATTGCGCATTAAACATAGGAAAAACTCTGAAATCATATAGATAGATAGTTATAGGTTTTTACAAAACTTGTGTCCAAGACACATTGGTCATTTGACCTCAAAATGTATGGAAAATTTCACAAGTAAACTAGTGGTGCTCATGGTAACATGCTATAGATCTAGCAATCCTATGAGGCAACTTCATCCAATGGTTAGGAACCCTAATAGTGTGTCGCTGCAGTGGCATGGGAAGCTCTTCGATCCAGCAATCCGGAATCCCGAAGGTCAACCCCTCTATGTGATGCTGAAGCTCAGTTAGTGTCTCAGCCATATCAAGGTCCTGAAGGATTGCTCTCCCGATAGCCCTCTCTGCTGGTGCATCTGCTTCGCGCTCTGGTTCCTCTATTGGTTGAACACAAGCAATATTTGCATTACATCAAACATTTAGTTTACTCTTGGAAAGAAATAAAAACACAAAAACATTGTATAAACCTTAGAAAAATAAAAAAACATGGTCAAATCATTCTTACCTATTGCACCCCACTGAGCGCCTTCTGGTAATACTAGATCTGGATCTCCTCAGAAGTCAACGCCTAGATATGCGTACTCATCGATGGCGATGATTTGTTGCCGAAACCAAGAAAAGAATGTAGTAGAGAACACAACTGTCGATTGGCCTGCGTGCCGACTCATGAGTTCTACCCATCTCTGCATATGAGGATCTCTAGGACTAGATATATCCAATGTTACATGTTGCGGTTGCATCAGTGGAATCCGTTCCAAAGCGAAGGAGATAAGGATTGTACCATAACTGAAATTTTTCTTCCTTCCTCCCTTTTCTTTATTCATTTTTTCCTTTATCTGAGATAGAACAACTTCAAACCAATTGAAGACTATTGGCTCTAAGCACTCTAGGTCATACTACATATACGATCTGTTCGCTACATGTAGTGTAACGGTGCCAGCAAGTTTAGTGATCATGAAAAGGATGGTTCTCAAAGGAAAATCCCTGACATCCCTGATGTTTATTTTTCCATCTTTTCTAGGTTCTGCCCCTGGATAGCAATATTACATAACATAATACCTCACTGTCTCTCCTCCAAAGGTAGACCCTATGAGAGAAATGGGAAAACCTCTCCTCAACAAACCTGTGAGAAAATTCACGTCCTCAACTGTTATGGGAACCACTTTGTTCTTAATGTGAAATGCCTCTATCGTTGGATCCCATGCTCGAAATAAGAATTCCAGGAGTTCTATTTGTTGCCTCATTCCTGACAATTTAAATTACTTAAGCAATCCACAATCTCTTAGAGCTCTTACCTTACCCGGACCATTCAAGGCAATCATATATTATTCTTCATTTTCTCTTTCCCTCCATGTAATCGTCATTATAATCCAATGGAAACCTGAAATGCAACCATAAGATCCATTAGATTCCATTCATTGCAAAAAACTAGGCAAATTTTGGGCACAACATGAAAACCAAAAACTTGAATTGTGCCCAATGCACTCCCTGGGCTGAGATAGTGCGTTGCACATGGAGGTACCCTTCACCGTACCTGCTATGCAATGCATGTTTTGACATTCAGGGGTGTGTTTCCCTCATTTCAGGCATAATTTAACCTAGGGTCCTCAAAACCATAAATTTTTTCAAAGAATGGAAATGAAATGAATACCAAAGCGAAGAGGAGGTTCATGGGACTAACCTAGATCAAACGGTGACGAAATATGTCCACAAAAACGACCACAATCAATGACTGAAGTTTGGGGGAAATATCAGGTTCAAAGCTCCAAAATGAAAATGGTAACTATGGAATGGTAAAAATGAATAGTGAAACTACTTTTTATAGACATTTAATTGTTTGTAAGTTAAATTTATTGCTATGACTATAGTTTTATTATGTTTTTATCATAAAATAGGCAATTTTAATCCATTTGATTTTGTTTTGAACATGAAATACAACTGATGAATAGATTATTCGTGCAGATTTATTCAAAGAATGACTTGACCACAAAGCATAACTTTTCTCCTTATTTTTCAAGCTTTTTTAGAAATGAAAAAGGATTTGAAGCACACTTCTATCTCTTTTTCGAGCTTCGATAACAATGAAAAAGGAACCCCTGGAGTCTTCTTTCAGCTCCTTTCAGACTTCAATAATCTGAAAATATTGCCAAGCACTTGTTTTTTTGAGCTCGTTAAAGTAAATGAATCAATATCTACTCAGTATAAGTTTAACCCTTTTCCGAACTAAGATAGATTATTTACGAAAAAGGAATACTTTGGTTAAACATGAACAAAGAGGTTCTCTCAGATATTATTTTACACTTTTTTGGATTTGAGTGATAAATTTACGAAAAAGTACTTTATGGAGTTCTCTTTCGTTCGTTTTTTCAGACTCTCTAAATATGAAAAAGGACCAAGCTATCACTATCGTTAAGCTCGCTAAAACATAAAATAGCAACAGGCTTGTCGATCATGGCAAGAATCAATTTTCACTCATTGCTAGACTCATTAAATTATTAAATAGCGATACTTTATTCACCTGAAGGTTTGAATTATAGATCAAGAAAATGTTATCCTCCTCAAGCTTGTTAAAAAATAAAGAGGTACTAGTCAACAAATGACCGGGGAAAATTTTGGAAAAGTAACCAAAGTTTCTTTTTGGTAGCAAGTCACTCTTGAACATGACACTTCTTTCACTCCATGTCTATGACTGTTTGGGTTGGGTAATCATCTTGACGGTTCATTCACACCTATGTTTCATCATACCTTCACTTTGGTTTCGGGTCAATGCTGCCAACTCATCACAGTGTTGCCGATATGTTCAAGAGAAGTCATCCAGTGATTAAAAACTCATCCTTCTGCAATACTCATAAACCTTCATTTTCATGACCGTCATCCCTAAAAATTTCTATATCAAGTCATACCCTTGTCTCTGAAATTAGTAACTCTAGTTTTGCAATAAAATGACTTCCTATTGACAACAAATCAATATCTGGGAAGTTCACTTAGAAACATCATATTCCAGTACCATGAGGCTTGTTACAACATCGACAAGATCCTCACTTCCATACCTTTGACTGAAATATTTTGTTTGGTGTTCAACATCAAATCATATATTCATGCCTTACGAAATGTACTACAGTACCTTTAGGGCCATTGACATTAATGGTGGTTCTCTCGCATTTGTTAACAACACACATCATTGGCTAGTAATCAAACAATGTCTTTCCATGTTCGACTACAAATCATATATTCGCATGGCTAGAATTGTGCCTGAATTATCGAGTGAACGAGATAAGAATACCACGGATCTAGTTTCAGCCATCTGGGCTGTGATTTTAGGATTTTTGTACACATCATCTATATGGTGACCTTACATACAGATTGTCATCCAAACATGGGCCTATATCTGTAGGCATGTCTGCATTTGGCCAACATTCCAATGAAGAAGACTTTTTGAATTATGTACATGTTATTATATTTTTCTATGTGATGAATATGGGAATTTCTACCCTCAGAAATTATGATCAAAAGAGGATATATCATGATGTAATGCATTGTAATATTGATGCAGGTGACCACTCTGCTTCGTTTCCAGACACATAACAGTGTAAAGCATCTCAATCAAATGTTCTTATTATTTGGATGTCATGCTTTAGGGGGAAATTGTTATAGGTCAATTTGGGCAACATTCCCAATGACCTGGTTAATTGAGCATCATCTCTAGGACCAATGATCAAGGGTATATCATTCCCTATCATTTCAGTTGCTACATTCCCTAAGACAAGAAACAAGACAAATCAAGCAAGACTTTCATCAAGCAAAGGTTTCCATGGTTTGAATCTTATTATATAGCATATGAGAGCTCACCAATGCAGGTTCTAAGGAGCCTAAGTGTGTTGAATATGCAGGTAGCCCCATGCTAGGCTTCTCTAAAAAACACTTCTCAACATTCACAGGTGCGTTGGTCACATTGGGAGCGAAATTCTCATTGTTCCGAAATCTCTACTTGGCCAGTGCCTTCTAGAAGAGTTCACATGTGTCAAGCTTGGGATCCAAGTGTTCATTTGACATCTACATGTCTCGAAACATGTCTTGATTATTTTTGGAAATTTATTGATTGCAAAACAACCTACAGTTCATCTATAAACTGAGCACAGATCTAAGTACTTGAGAAGGAAGAATTTGAGTAGAGAAATGTTGGAGAATTTTCAATTGAGAGCTAGATTTGTGAAGCTGCTGTTGGAGAGATTTATACTGTGATGAGGCTTGGGAACGTTGTTGGAAGGTCACCTCAAATCAGCCATTAGGTTGTAACCTCTCCTTCTATCATCAATAAACAGTACTGCTTATTTTTCCCTATATGCATCTGTATTAGCTTTGATTTTCCATATTGCAAGATCTTAGTTGATGTATATGGTTTATGCTTTACTAATTTAGCTAACTAGCTTGAATAGATATCTATATTATTGCATCTTCTAATGTTTCAGTGTTCTTTCTTGCAGGAAGCATTCACCTCACAAACTGCTCGAATTTGAAGCTGCAACGAAAGGAACAGAAGGAGCCATTTGGAAGCAACTGAACAAATAAGCCTCCAATCCTCTCTATGTATCTATTCTGAGTTAGGAGAAATATTCATATAGTCTTTCACCTATTGTTCTAGAGTAGCACCTATCTAGGGAAGCGTGATTTATCTTTAATTCACAATTCTAGCCCAACAAATTGACGACTCTGTCGGGGATAATTTCTCTTAGTTCTAAGTGTTTTAGCCTCTGATTTTCTTTGTTTATACACCTAGTAGTTGTTACACACATAGACCAAACTTTTTCAGAGCTTAATTTCCAAAAGAAGTGAGTTAAACAGTAGTATTTCTCTTTGTATACTGCACCCAATGCACCCTTAGACTGGACACAGTGCTTTGCAGTGCACTGTCTCCCTTCCTAGCCTGCGTTGTAGAGCACTGTCTCCCCTTGGAGACTGCGTTGACTCCTGAAAATACCCAAATTCCATTGAATTTGACTTTGCAACTTGCTTCAGTTTTGTTTGCTACTATGTTTTGAAAATTTTGATGCTCAATTGACCAGGGAGTCTATATACTTCTTCCTCCTTTGGCTGAAAATTTGTTCAATGTTTGTTTAAAAAAGTTTTTCTTTATCATTGACAAGTTGATTTCAAAGTACTTTTTATGGTCACATTATGAATCATTTGCTTTCGAAATAGGAAATTGTCCTAAAATCTTCATTTCCTTGATAGGGGAAATTGGTGTTCAAATCCTCGTTTTTCCTTCAAAAAAGAAATTATTGTTTGTATTATTCGTTTCTTGAAAGTAAAAGGCATTTGAATTATTGATCTAGTGCACCTAGTTTCTTTTCTTCATTCATAACATTAATAAAACTAAAAATAAAAACTCGCATTTGCATGTAGAATAATGTGTGTTTTGCAAAAGGAACATTAGGAAATCTGCATTTAGTTTGTGCTCATTGATTTGTTTGCTCACAAATTATTTTCTCTTTTCCCTTAGTAGCTAGGTTCTTCATTGAAAAAGTTGAAAGTGAAATTTTGTTTATCATTCTTAGCTTACATTTTAGGAATTTCATACACATAATTGCGGTGAACCTTTGAAAAGCAAATTGTTAAGCAAGATCAACATAAAATTAATCTCAATTTACTTAACAATGCATTGGAACCATAACGATAACATTTAGAAGGTCTAGGCTAGAGACATGTTCCAACGTTGTAAACCATAATAGTTGTCATTAACTTGTCTGTGATACATTCCGAGTGTGATACCTCACTCCACATATGTAATTATATCGTAGCTCGTCCATGTAATTTCGGGTATATTGGGCGGTGTTAAAGTATGATAAGTATAAAGGGGTGCTCTCACTGTGCAATTTCGCATCAGACAGCACTAATACGGACTTGAGACTCCACGTACCTTCGAGTATATTTGGGAGAACAAATTTTAGGTGCTATCCATCCATAGTGAATTGAGTTGACCACCTTGAAATTGTGATACACCGAACACACCATTCGGGGAGATTACCTGCCCGTACTTCTTGGTTCGCCCGGAGGTATTCTGCAGTTCATAGATTCTAGGTAAACCCTTTTTCCTAGCACTACCCTCTTTTTGTTTATTTGTTTTTTGGATAAAATAAATCAGTAATCGTGGAAGAAAAAACTCCTATTCCCCTTCGTTTGCGTATATTAGCTTTAAAACCACCTTTACCACCGGAAGTTACTTCTGGTAGGCGAAGGTGATCACGATATGTCGAATCAAGTATAATTCGTACCTCTAGAGAAACATCATCTTTTAAACAAGAGTTAGCTCAAATTGTTTCCACACATCCCAGTTCATCTACTGTTGACAAAATGGAGTCTTCATAGCTACACATGGTCATGATCCATTCAATCATTGAGACCATACCTCCTGGACCCGACGTTATTCAACCACAAACTAATACAGATATTGTCTCTTCTTTGCAAGAAAATCTGAATCCCGAAGTCGAACAATTGGAAGTTGTTCCTACCTTGGTCACTCCACAAATTTCTATAGCCACTGAAACTCCTATATCACACATTCAACCGTCTGAAATATATTTTGGGCCTAACGGTGAAGTTCTTCCTCCTGGTTTAATTCCGATTGAAGAAATCCCATAAGATTATACACCTTTAACTCCAACCTATTTTGGCAAGGACCTTTACCTGTACGAGTCTTTTCCTCAATCGTTTCCATCTACTTTTGCTGATCCTATTTCCATTCAATCTCCTGTAGATTTTTGAGGGTATACATTTGGTCACACAACCATGTCTAAACCAACATCTTCGGTTGGGTCTGCTATTCCAATTACATCATCTCCTACCCTCGCTACTTCGTCAATGTTCACTACCTCACCAGAGTCATATTTGCACAGTGGCCCTTCGGTCCCAACAGGCTACAAATAATTCTCTGGCACTTTCTCTGGTGCATCTTCACGTTCATGGTATTTTCCAATGTCATCATCTTGTGTTTTAACTGGTAGTCCTATCCTTAGTACCGAACGACTTGATTCATTACATACATCATCAAGGCAATATCAAGTCGGTTCTTTTGGGTCAATTCCTTTAAGTACCATATCAATTGGACTCCCAAAAATTTTAGAAATTTATTTTTTGTCTTATTATCCTCCTTATGTTGGGGGGCAACCTTTGGTCACCCAATATGACAGTACTCTGTCACTTTTTGGTCAAACTAATGTTGACATGAATGTTTGTCAATGGCAACCCACTTTGCCTATCCAACCACAAACGGTTGTACACTCGTATCAAGCAGTTCAACCTGTTACACCCACTTCATTACCACTTTCTAATACATCTATACCCCTGTTACATAATCAAAATATTGTACATCAAACTTATCAGGTAGGTTCTTCGACTCAGTATCATCAAATGTTGGGTCCACATAATCAAAATCCTTTGGTTAATTTACAACAACGTGTATCAGGAATCATTTATTCACAAGCTGGTGTACCATTTTATGGGATGTCACAAATGCAAACTGGTTATACATATCAACCGAATCCAACTTATAATTTGGGTTATAGCATTGGTGGATAGACCCCTTGGCAGCCACAAGCGCAAATGCCTCAAACTTCATTTCAACAAGTATCGTATCTAGGTTTTGGTCAACAGAATTCTCAAGCATTTGCTATGAAAAACAACCCCTATCTAGGTTATCAACAGCAAATTCCGTATGCTGGTGCTCAAAGACCTGTTAACCAAGCAATTCCATCTTACCCAGGCTATGCTCAACCTGACCTTAATCGATAGTTGCCTTTTGTTGCAACCTTAGAATTACCAGATTTAAACCGATCAACCAATGATCCTATAAACTATGCTCCTTTGTGGCTGGTGATACCTCATAAATTACCCTCTGATATTCCTAAATTCAGTGGAAACCCTGGAGAATATTCATCGACTCATGTTATGACTTATAATTTATGGTGTTCATCAAATTCCCTGAACGATGATTCTGTTCGACTACGTCTTTTCCACCGTACGTTCATAGGTTTGCCTGCTAAATGGTACATTGAGTTACTTAAAGCTTCTTTTGACAATTTCATTGCTTTATTTACTATATTTTTGACCCATTTCCAATTATTGATCAGATATGAAACTGGAATGGAACTCTTGACCAAATTCAAACAGACTAATGCTACTCACATTTCCAATCATATTCATGAGTGGCGTCGTCGTCGTTGAATGGTTAAGACATTTTTTCTTGATCAGATCCTTGCTGAATGGTTCATTAAGTCACTTTTACCATCCATAACTGAGGATGTGGCTAAAGGTGGCATCGTCACTAAAGAGAAATTTATCGCTCGTGCCCAATATTTAGACTTTATTTACACTCAGTCTGGCACGCTCTATGAAAACATTCCTAATGCACCGTGATCTAATTTCAATGTTCCTCCTCAAATAAAGGACTCTCATGTCAAATACAACTTGATAGGCACTGTAAAAACACACCACGCTACTGCATCTGATCCTGCTCCTACTTCCAAAATTAATGTCGTGTCATTTGAAAAAAGCAAAAGTGACAAGAAACCAGGAGGTAAGAAAAAGGGGAAATCAAAGAAAAATAAAACTTCTAAACTGTAGGAAATATCATCTGATAAACCATCTGGACAATAGAAACCTTGTTATCCATGCATAATCCATAAAGAGGAACACTTTGTTAGGGTTTTTCCTCACCGTGTTGAAGTCTCAAAAATCATCAAGACTTCTCATGCATTAGCTGTGTTGACAGACCAATTCCCAAGTCTGGACATAAATTTGGTTGTTACGGATCCAACTCCTAGTTCCCAAGTGCTAATGTTATCCACCACAAAACCTTCACAAGATATTTTGGTGTTGACATGGAATAAATACTATGGTAGTCCACTCACTGATCAACCTACTCCCTCGACAACGAATCCATCTAATGAATCAGTACCACCTACTGTTATTCCTGAATTGACAATTAAGCCACCAAAGGGAGCAATTCATAAATCGATAAATCGACATAAAATCCTCGAGAAAGAGCTGCACAAAATTATAATATAGTTGAAGATTTGGCTCAATCCCCTTCAGCTATGTCTTCTCTTGAGGTATTACAAAATTGTCCCTCCCAGAAGTAGGCTTTATTGTCAGCCATTGGTGGAATTGATCTGACTGATTCTAATCTTGTCGTCTCTAATCATATGGGTTATGTGCTGCAATTACCAGCAGAATTGGCATTCTCCATACAAGTAAATGTTATCAATCACCTTGTTCATCGCACTATTATTGATGAGGGAGCATCTATGTGCATTATGTCTCTAAACTGTTGGAAGTCACTTGGATCGCCGCGATTATCATAATCATCAATGACGTTGAAGGCTTTTGATGGAAGAACATATAAACCTTGCGATATTATCAATAACCTAAATGTTGAATTAGGGGGCAAAACGGTAAGTATTGATGTCGAGGTTGTTGACAGACCCCTTGACTATAATATTTTACTTGGAAGACCATGGGTATATGCAATGACTGCCATTGTTTCTACATACATTAGAATGATTTCCTTTCCACATAAAGGTATAATCACAGTCATTAATCAATTATATTTTTTTCCTCTGCTTCACAGGTAACTGGAAGCATTCTGTTTGTTCACTTACCCCAACTAGAAATTCAGAACATTGGTGTAGGACTCTTAAAGGATTCCACTCTTATGGGAACCTTTGCATTACCACCACCTGTGACGTCGACAGAAATTGCAAGCATAAAGACCTGCTACATGATCTCTTCCACTCTATCTGGCTTATGGGAGAGTACGGGTGATTCTGGTATTTCTACGTTGGATGTTGTCTTACTATCCAACCCTATTGAGCTGGCATAGAAATCAATCTATTTGGCTTGGGCGGAAAATCCAAAATCAACATTGCCGAGTGTTTAGGTTGATCGTTCATTAGCTTTTGGTACTCCATCTGATCCATTTTCCTCAAAATTTTTGACAGATGAACATATTTTGGAAGAAATGATGTCAGAAGGAGAACCATGGGAAGATTATCATCATCGTTCCCATCTTCCTGATTATGAAGAAAAAAATCTCAATGAACTATATCACCCATCCATCAAAACTTTCTTTTCGAATTCTTTACCGATTAATGCAATTAACTCTGAGCGAAATTTATCAAATATTGAAGAAACATTTCTATTGATATTTCGACCAAACCTGGAATTATAGAAAATATTCATGTTAGTGTATCTTTTTCTCCATCAGAACTTGCTTCATATCGCTCTCTTTTTCCTGAATTTTGTAACATATTCGCTTAGTCTTATGAGGAAATGCGAGGCATAGATACTAGCATAGTTGAACACACTATTAATATGTATCTTGATGTTAAACCAGCGAACCAACAACTTCGTCCTGTTCATCCAAAGAAAGTCGTTGCCATCAAAGAAGAAGTTGAAAAGCTTTTTTGTGCTGGTTTCATTTACCCTGTTCCACTAACTGAGTGGGTTTCCAATATCGTTCCTGTTATGAAAAAACAAGGAACCATTAGAGTGTGCGTCGATTATCGGGATGTCAATCAAGCTTTTCCAAAAGACAACTATCCTACTCCCTTTATCGACCAGATTATTAATGATTGTGCTGGATGCGAAAAATTTTCATTCATGGATGGATTTTCCGGCTACAATCAAATCAATATCCACCTAAATGACCAACATAAGACAACATTTATCTGTCCCTGGGGCACATTCGCATATAGGAAACTTCCGTTCGGTTTAAATAACGTTGAGGAAACTTTTCAGAAGAAGGAATTCATAGTCTCAAAAGAAGGAATTCGAATATACCCACTGAAGGTATAGGCCATTCTTGATTTGCCTACACCATCAAACTTACTTCAGATACAAAAAATTCAAGGAAAGGCTAAATTCCTGAGAAGGTTCATTCCAAACTATGTCGAAATGGCTAAAGGATTTACTCGATTATTGAAAAAGGGGGTTCCCTTCCATTGGACGAAGTTTCACAAGCTTCTTTTCATGCTGTCAACGACCATCTTGTCCGAGCATCATTAATGTATCCTCCTAATTATGAAAATTATTATTTCCTATATATCGTTGCGGCTAAAATGACCATCGCTATGGTTTTGTTCCAAGTAGAAGATGGAACTAAACATCTGATCTATTATTTGATTCGTAATCTCAATGATACGGAAGTTAAGTACTTGTACGTGGAAAAGCTTGCCTTGGCAGCTGTACAAGCTATCCAAATATTTCGCCATTATATCTTGCTCTGAAAAACAACAATAGTTTCAGATTGCAAACCCATGACTTACATCTTATCGGGAAAATATTCAAAATGGATTTTCATTTTGTAGGAATTTGATTTGGAATTCATCAAATCCAAGTCAAAGAAGTCTTTAGTTTTGGCTGAGCTTCTATGTGACCTTCCCTCTGATAGTACTGCTACTACTTTGGAACCATCTATTCCAGAAGAGTCTCTGTTTTTGATCGGATCATCTGATCCTTAGTATGGGGATTTTATCATTTATCTCCAAACCAAAATTTTTTGACCTAATACCTATCGCTCTGATCAGCGACATATTTGATACCAAGCCAAAGATTATCTAATCATCGGTGATACACTTTATCATCATGGTGTCGATACCATTTTAAGGAGGTGCCTCACTCATGAGGAGGCCGAAAAAGTATTAAATCATTGTCATGCTAGGGCTTCTGGTGGACACTTATCTAGATATTCTACCGTGCAGAAGATACTCCGTGCTGGTTACTTTTGGCCTACTATTTTTCTAGATTGCATCCTCATAGTCAGAAGTTGTCATGCATGCCATATTTTTTTTCGTAAAATCCGAAAACCACCAGTGCCAATGCATCCTGTTGTCTCTGCTAGACCATTTATGAAATGGGGTATTGACTTCATGACCTGTAACCCTCCTTTGTCCGGGGGGCATGGTTATATTATTGTCGCAGTAAACTATTTTACCAAATGGGACGAAACGATGCCTACATTCAACAACACAGGACATACAGCTGCATTTTTTTTCTTCAACCACATTATTGCATGCTTTGGGGTCCCACAGGCTATAGTTACGGATCATGGGAAGCATTTTCACAACCATATGATGTCTAAATTGACTACCAAGTTAGGATTGTCACATGATAATTCTACTCCTTATTATCCACAATCAAATGGACAAGTTGAGGCTATTAACAAAATTCTTAAACGAATGATAGGAGTCCGTAAAGGAATTAGCACTTGATCTTGTACTCTGCTTTGTGGGCATATCGAACCTTGGTGAGAAACGCAACTGGATTTACTCCTTTTCAATTGGTGTATGGTTTGGAAGCTATCTTACCAATCCCATGTGAAGTATCATCATTAAAACTCGCGATAGACTTGTTACCTGACACATCAGAAGAAGAAGCGCGTCTCCTTAACCTCATCCAGCTAGATGAAATGCGTCGTGAAGCCCAATTGGCCAACGAAGCACATAAGAGACATATAAAGGTGCAATACGACAAAAAATTCCAGCTTTGCATCTACTCAAAGGGCGACTTGGTCCTTCTTTACAATCAATAAGTTGATGTAATAGGTACAGGGAAATTCAAACCATTATGGCATGGCCCCTATATTGACAAAAGAGTTCTTGCTAATGGTGCCTATGAGTTATTTGATTACGATGGTATTCCATTGGCACAGCCTGGAAATGGGTTGTATTTGGAACGTTACTATGCTTAATCATGAGCATAGTAATTTTTTGTATTATATTGTATATATGATGTTGATTTGCATTCACTATCTTAATTTGTTTTTAGAGTTTTCTTGATGTTATTAATCCGCTTTACATTTTATGGCAGACGTCTAAATCTTCGGAACCATTTGTTGGATATGTTGATGGTGCTAGTCATAGTATGCTGAATCTATCCTCTGCAGCGTGGGCCATTTTCACTCCAAACGACGAGTTAGTGAGTTTTCAAGAGATTTGTATCGGTAGATCGACAAACAATATCGCTTAGTATAGCACGTTGATTAAAATTCTCTCTGATTCCATTTCATTTGGTATTAACCACATAATCATAAGGTTAGACTCACAACTTGTGGTATTACAACTTACTAGTGTTTATGCTGTTAGAAATCCAACACTTCTTAGATTGTTCCTAAGAGTTCGACTTTTGGAAAGACATTTTGATTTCATTCAATATCAACACATTTCCATAAATTTGAACACTTTAACTGATTCATTAGCTAATCAAGTTTTAGACAGACATTTGCGACATAGGTAAAGAAAATATTCACATCATTGAATAGGATTGTGCATTAAACATAGGAAAAACTCTGAAATCATATAGATAGATAGTTATAGGTTTTTACAAAATTTGTGCCTAAGACACATTGGTAATCTGACCTCAAAATGTATGCAAAAAGTCACAAGTAAACTAGTGGTTCTCATGGTAACATGTTATAGATCTAGCAATCCTACGGAGCAACTGCATCCAACGGTTAGGAACCCAAATAGTGTGTCGCTGCAGTCGCATGGGAAGTTCTTTGATCTGGAAATTTAAAATCTCGAAGGTCAACCCCTCTATGTGTTAGTGAAGCTCAGCTAGAGTCTCATCCATATCAGGTTCTTGAAGGACTGATCTCCTGATATCCCTCTCTGCTGGCACATCTGCTTCGTGCTCTGGTTCCTCTACTGGTTGAACACAACCAATATCTTCATTACATCAAACATTCAATTTAGTCTTGGAAATAAATCAAAACACAAAAGCATTGTATAAACCTTAGAAAAATCAAAAACACGTTCAAATCATTCTTACCTATTGCACCCCACTAAGTGCCTTCTAGTAATATTATATCTAGATCTCCTCGGAAGTCGATGCCTGCATATGCGTACTCATCGATGGTGACGATCTGTCACTAGAACCAGGCAAAGAATGCAGTAGAGAACACAACGGTCAATTGGCCTACATGCTGACCCATGAGTTCTACCCATCTCTGCATCTGAGGATCTCTAGGACTAGATATATCTAATGTTACACGTTGTGGCTACATCAGTGGAATCTGTTCCAAAGCGAAGGAGATAAGGATTGAACCATAACTGAAATTTTTCTTCCTTCCTCCCTTTGCTTTTTTCAGTTGTTCCTTTGTCTAAGATAGAAGAGCTTCAGACCAGTGGAATACTGTTGGCTCTAAGCACTCTAGCGCATACTACATATACGATCTGTTCGCTACATGTAGTGTAACGGTTCTAGCAAGTTTAGCGATCGTGAAAAGGATGTTTCTCAAAAGCAAATCCCTAACATTCCAGATGTTTATTTTTCCATCTTTGCTAGGTTCTGCCCCTGGATAGCAATACTACATAACATAATCCATCACTTTCTCTCCTCCAACGGTAGACCCTATGATAAAAATGGGCAAACCTCTCCTCGACAAACCTATGAGAAAATGTGAAATCCCTCACATAACATAATCCCTCACTGTCTCTCCTCCAACGATAGAACCTCTGAGAAAAATGGGAAAAAATATCCTCAACTGTTATGGGAACCACTTTGTTCTTAATGTGAAATGCCTCTATCATTGGATCCCATGCTCGAACTAAGAATTCCAAGAGTTCTATTTGTTGCCTCATTCCCAACAATTTAAAGTCCTTAAGTAGTCCACAATCTCTTAGGGCTCTTACAATACCCGGATCATTCAAGGCAACCATATCTTGTTCTTCATGTTCTCTTTCCCTCCATGTAATCATCATTATAATCTGATGGAAACCTAAAATACAACCATAAGATCCATTAGATTCCATTCATTGCAAAAAACTAGGGAAATTTTAGGCACAACATGAAAACCAAAAACTTGAATTGTGCCCAATGCACTCCCTAGGCCGAGACAGTGCATTGCACATGCAGGTACCCTTCACTTTACCTACTATTCAATGTAGGTTTCGACATTCAGGGGTGTGTTTCCCTCATTTTGGGCAGAATTTAACCTAGGGGCCTCAAAACCCTAAAAAATTGCAAAGAATGGAAATGAAATGAATACCAAAGGGAAGAGGAGTTCATGGCACTAACCTGGATCAAATGGCAATGAAATCCATCTATAGAAATGACCACAATCAATGTTTGAACTTTGGGGGCAAAATCAGGTTCAGAGCTCCAAAATGCAAATAGTAACTATGGAATGGTAAAAATGAATAGTGAAACTACTTTTTATAGTTATTTAATTGTTTGTACGTTAAATTTATAGATATGACTATAGTTTTATTATGTTTTTATCATGAAATAGATATTTCTAATCCATTTGATGTTTTTTCGAATAGGAAATACAACTGATGAATAGATTAGTCGTGCAGATTTATTCAAAGAATGACTTGACCACAAAGCATAATTTTTCTCCTTATTTTTCGAGCTTTGTTAAAAACGAGAAAGGATTTGAAGTGCACTTTTATCTCTTTTTCGAGCTTCAATAATAGTGAAAAAGGAACCCCTGGAGTCTTCTTTCAGATCTTTTTAGACTCCGATAATGTGAAAAGATTACCGAGCACTTGTCTTTCCGAGCTCGTTAAAGTAAATGAATCGATATCTACTCAGTATAAGTTTAACCCTTTTTCGAACTAAGATAGATTATTTATGAAAAAGGAATACCTTGGTTAAGCATGACCAAAGAGGTTCTCTTAGATATTATTTTACACTTTTCGGATCTGAGTGACAAATTTATGAAAAAGTACTTTATCAAGTTCTCTTTCGTACCTTTTTTTAGACTCTCTAAATATGAAAAAGGACCAGGCTATCATTGTCGTTAAGCTCGTTAAAACATAAAATATCGACAGGCTTGTCGATCATGGCAAGAATCGATTTTCATTCACCGCTAGACTCGTTAAATTATTAAATAGGGATAATTTATTCACCCAATATGCCTACCCTCAGCAATTATGATCAAAAGAGGATATATCATGATGTAATGTATTGTAATATTGATGCAAGTGAGCACTCCACCTCGTTTCCAGACTCATCATAGTGTAAAGCATCTTAATCAAATGTTCTTATTATTTGGATGTCATGCTTTAGGGGGCAATTGTTATAGGTAAATTTGGGCACCATTCCCAATGACCTAGTTAACTGAGCATCGTCTACAGGACCAATGATCAAGGGTATATCATTCCCTATCATTTCAGTTGCTACATGCCCTAAGACAATAAACAAGACAAATCAAGCAAGACTTTCATCAAGAAAATTTTTCCATGGTTTGAAGCTTATTATATAGCATATGAGAGCTCACCAATGCATGCTCTAAGGAGCCTAAGTGCGTTGCATATGCAAGTAGCCCCATGCAAGGCTACTCTGCAAAGCACTTCCCGACATTCACAGGTGTGTTGGTCACATTGGGAGTGAAATTATCATTGTTCCAAAATCTCCACTTGGCCAGTGCCTTCTAGAGTTCACATGTGTCAAGCTTTGGATCCAAGTGTCCATTTGACATCTACATTGTTAAACACCATGTTAAGCACACACATGGTGTATGAGAAGAATAAATACACACACACAATAGACTCAACACAATGAAGGATAAGCATGAGGCTTTCTTATTTTTCCATTATACATGATGTACATTTATAGTACAATGGTGTGACTCTTGGTTTCTTATTCCAAGGTCACTTGGACTCCATTGTGACTTTTCGCATTCCACACCTACCCATGGAGGATTAGGTGTTCCAACATCCCCCCTTAATCCGAAGGGGTATGTGTGAGTCCAAGAAAAGATTTGTAATACAAATCTGCAAAGTATACATGGTAGCACTTGGGCTGAATCAACTCTCTGAAATGCTGGAAAAAAGAGGCGGTTTAAGGATGACCACCAACACTAGAACGCAAAACTTGTTGCAGTTCCCGGAACTCTTCCAAAACTGGCAAGAAGCTAAAAGCTTCTGCTAGAGGAATTGTCCCTCATAAAAAAGGGAGACCTTCAACCTAAAAGAAGGGAGTTCTACTACCTGTGATGGTTTTAGGATTACCAGCAACTCTGGAATGCTTGAATAATTTCCTAGAACTCAACCAAAACTGGCAAGAAGCTGAAGGCTTCTACTAGAGGAAGTGTCCCTCATATATGAAAGAGAGACCTTCGACCTAAAAGAAGGGAGGTCTACTACCTGTGATGGTTTTAGGTTATCCACCAACCAAAGATGATGGTTTAAGTTTGTCCACCAATCGAAGGCATGCTCATGGGCATCCGTGTCCCTGGCTACATCTCTGAATCTGGAATGACGAATTGTGGCTCAGGCTCACTTGAACTGTTGTGTCTCTAGCTACAACTCTGAACATGGAATGAGATATTGTGGCTCAGGCTCGCTTGATCTGACGTCGAAGCTTGTACATGACCACCATTTCCCCCCCTTTCAGGGACAAGGTGAGATGATGGCGAAAACTCAACTACAAGTTTACTCAATACTCATGAACATGTTCTGACATGTGACTTAAACATCTTCTTGGCTGCTAATGCCCATTGCCAAGAAGCGATCCATCCAAGATGAATCTTGGTTCTTGCAGGAGGCTTGTGTCTGAAGCATCTGTTTGAAGAATGGGTGTGCCAACCACAGTGCTTGCATGGATGAAGATCAAAAACAGTGATCTTTCATGTGACCAACTCGATTACAGTGTTGGCATTTCTCAATCTACTGTTGTTGTTATGGAGCAGGATCTGGAACAGCTGCAGGTGAATTGTCATACAAGAATCCGACACTCTGAAATATGATTGTCTTGGTGTAGTTTGGAATATGAAAGAACACATACTTTTCATATACAAGACCATTTCTGTGATTGTTGTGGACAAGCTCTTCCCACGGTCTGATGATGGGTTTAAGACGTGCAGGCTGAGCTACTTCATCTGCAGGTACATTTTCTCTAGTACAAGGAACTGAATGTGAATCAACTGGAAATTTATCTTCTTTCTTCTGATGAGAGTTCTTCGCAATCTTCTGAACAGAAACAGGCTCAGAATGGTGACTCTTTTGCTGAAGCTCATCTTGTTGGAGCTGAAATTCCAACTGCAAAAACTCAATCTTTTCTTGTGCATCTAGCAAACAATTTTTAATGTTACAAAGAGCATTCTTGCTCATTTTTATCATGTCATCAATATTTGAATGAATGATATTATTCAACAACTCTAATGCCTCATTGATTTTAGCCATTTTTAACAACTTAGGCTCAAAAAATAAAAGGGTGTCGACTTCAACCGAAAATGCACCCGTTTACAATGTGATTCACTTTCTTTCAAAAATTACAAATGACTCCAAAAAATTCTCAAAGTACAAAATATGATGATTGCAACTATGAAGAAGTAATACAATGTCAATATCTCTGCAAAAATATTTGAATGTGCAGCAAAAACAACTTGTGCAAGAAGCCTTTAAGGCAGCTGAATTTTCCTTCAAAGAGTTGTTTTCAATGATGGAAAACTTGTCTTCACATGTAAAATTCTTTCAGAAAATCACCCTTCAAATCAATGCCACAAATCATAATGCAAATCTTCAATTTTCTCTATGTATTTAGTCCATCTACTCACATGTCATTCCCTTCATTTCTGTTGTTCATATTCTCTCCTTTTCCTCTCTCTCTGCTTTTTTTTTTATTTTTTATTTTTTTTTAATTAAAAATTAATTAAAAAATGGGAATAATTAAAAATGGGGGGATTTAAAAAGTCGAATTTAAAACAATTGTGAGAAATATTATAAGGGAAATTTTAATAAAAAAGGGATTATTAAAAAAGGGAAGGGGGGTGATTTAATTAAAAAGGAAAGGGGTATTAATTTAAGGGGAGGGGACGGGGGGGTATTATATGGGAGAGGGGGCGTAGATTAGAATAAATTTAAAAAACAAAAATAAAAAACAAATTTAAAAGAGTGATGGTATTTGAGTAATGGGAGCAACATAAGGTGTTGTAGAAGTGAGGGCGCAGGTCGAAAGGTCGTGGGAAGCGCAGGCGGTGAGGGTGTTGCCGTGGAGTGATAAGGGATATGAGAACGTTGTAGTGGGTAGGATAGGGGCATGAGGGGTGAGCATGTAGAGCGGGCATAGAGTGGGGAGGAAGGTTAATACAGGGGGCGGCGGGTTGAGTGGTAGAGCAGGGTGAGAGTTCGGTGGGAGCGTGGAGAGGTAAGCGCAGGGTCAATGTTTGTGTAAGCGTAGGGTCAGCTTTTGTGTGGGTTTTTTCAATAGAAATAATATAGGGGGAGCGTGGTTGAGGAAGAGTATAGAGGGGGGCTGTAAGGCCGACGGTGTAGTGGGGAGTTGGTAGTGATGGGTGTGCACAGGTGTAATGGGTAAGGAGGAGGCCGAGGGGGCTTGAGAGCTCAAAATTTTTTTATTTTTTATTTTTATTTTTTTTTATTTTTTTATTTTTTATTTTATTTTAAATTACAGGAGAGAGGAGACTGAATTTAAAACAGCAACAGAGAAAGGCAGTCCAGAAGCTTAGAAATTTTCACCAAAAACCCCAGAATTTTTCAGAATATTACATAGGGCGATATAGCAACAGAAAATTGGAGAATTTGTGGAGTTAGAGAACTCAGAAATCTTAGAAATCTTTTAGTGAAAACTTATAAATATTTCCAATAGCCCAGCAGCAGGAAAATGGACTTTAAAAATGCAGAATTCTTCCCTGAAAATTTCAGCAAAAAACCCAGAAATTTGCACAAATTTTTCAATGAAAAACTTAGAAATTTTTCTTTCAGAAACCCTCTTTAAACAGTATTCTAGTAGCTCTTCAAAATGCAGAATTAATAGTTAGAAATTGCAGGAAAAATGAGCAGTGAGAAAACCTTCATATGCACAAAGATGCTTTTCTCCAAAACCACTGCTACTCTTCTTCAAAACCTGCTCTTCTTCAAATCAATTTCTGAATGCTGCAAAAATCTTGATGAATGCGGCAAAAACACTGCTACAAAAACTCTGAGTGCTGCAAAAATTATCAAATTTTTTGCAGATATGCACAGGCCATAAACACAAATGGCTCACTCAATTTGGAGCAGGGCTAGCAATCGCCCGCTCTAATACCATGTTAAACACCATGTTAAGCACACACATGGTGTATGAGAAGAATAAATACACACACACAAAAGACTCAACACAATGAAGGATAAGCGTGAGGCTTTCTTATTTTTCCATTATACATGATGTACATTTATAGTACAATGGTGTGACTCTTGGTTTCATATTCCAAGGTCACTTGGACTCCATTTTGACTTTTCGCATTCCACAATTACCAATGGAGGATTAGGTGTTCCAACATACATGACTAGAAACATGTCTTGCCTATTTTTGGAAATTTATTGATCACAAAACAACCTACAGTTCATCTATAAATTGAGCATAGATCTAAGTGCTTGAGAAGGAAGAATTTGAGTAGAGAAATGCTGAAGAATTTTCAATTGAGAGCTAGATTTGAGAAGATGCTGCTGGAGAGATTTATATTGTGATGAGGCTTGGGAATGTTGTTGGAAGGTCACTTCAAAATATTCATTAGGTTGTAACCTCTCCTTCTATCATCAATAAATAGTACTTCTTATTTTTCTCTATATGCATCTGTATTGGCTTTGATTTTCCATATTGCAAGATCTTAGTTGATGTATATGGTTTATGCTTTACTGATTTAGCTAACTAGCTTGAATAGATATTTATATTATTGCATATTCTGTTGTTTCAGTGTTCTTTCTTGCAGGAAGCATTTAGCGCACAAAACGCTTGAATTTGAAGTTTCAATGGAAGCGAAAGAAGGATCCATTTGGATGTGACTGAACAAGTAATCCTACAATCCTCTTTGTGTATCTATTCTGAGTAATGAGAAATAGTCGTATATTCTTTCACCTATTGTTCTAGACTAGAACCTATCTAGGGAAGCGTGATTTATCGATAATTCATCATTTTGGCCCAACATCTCCTTTTAACTTTTTCCTCTACTTCCTATTTTTCTATTGGTCTCACAAATTGTCATATTCTTCTTCATTCCCACCCGTATTTATTTTTGAGTGTTGGGTGTGACTTCCTTCAGGAGAATTTTCACCTCTATGTATTTTCTCCTCGTCCCTACCATCATTTATAGATATTTGTATAGATTTTTGATGATTTTTCCAATCTTAAAGACTTTTCAATATCTTTTTGTGATCTCGCATCAATCTGTCATTATTCAGTGACAAACTAGCCATTTCAGTCATTAAATGTTGAATAGCTTCCAAGAGCATTACAATATGGTTTTGGTGTCTGCCATCCATTTGTACCAAAATTTCTAGGTTAACTCCCGAAGTAGGTATACTTCCATCTCCCCTTCTCATTATGCTGCCACTCTGTGTTGATGACATATAAATATTTATTAAGGAAATTTCCCAAATAGGCCAAAATATAGGAACCTAACGCTCTCATACCACTTGTAACAATCCTTACAAATAAACTATATAGCTTACCCATGTCATAAAACAAATTTATGTACCTATACCTAGGAACCAATAATTTTGTAAAGGATATCCAATGGAATTACTACTTCCGAAAACATACTCTTAAATTTAATTCATATGCTAATTATTTATATGGTTCACCCCTTAATACACATACATATATCCTAGTTGCATTGCTATTGAATATATATATTAAACCCTATGTGACAAACCTATTTTCTGGAACCTTAGTTTTATGTCTCAGGTCAAGAGTTCACTTTGAAAGGGTTAGGAACTCTCTAGAGACAATTTTTCTTTGAAAATGAAGTGATGGGTGCTTTAGAGGTGTGATGATATACACTGTGTGTGCACTACGATTTTCATTGAACGACCTAGGTTGTGGAGGGGAATTTAATGGTAATTGTCCCTTCCCCTTTGCCCCTAAATGGCACCACCATTCTTCCTCTCAATGTTTAACCTCTACAACTATTACACCACAGGGTTCTCAGTTTCGACTCTGATCACTGTCCTTCTGTAATCTAACATTCAATTTTTTTCGCTTGCCAGAGTCTTCATGGCACCATTTTATTTTCTTGGTTCTCTGATGCAGCATTATTATTTCTTAAGTCACACCTAAGTGTAATGGAGGGCTTCAATTTGGCCCTGGAATGTTTAGTTCGAGTGTGTAGAGCCACCTTTTCCTTTCCAGGTAAGGGGAAATTATTATGAAATTGTTGTTACTTAGTTTTTTTTCTGACGAGGTTTGGGTTGAACCCTCTCACCTCAAGTTCTTATAAATGTTCTTTTTACTTTAGTTTCAAGTTCATCATCTGCAACTGTTCTATCAACAATTAGTCAAGGTAATAATTCCTTCATACTACTACTATTCGAGTCAGGTTCTGTCAATCATAGTAGGTAACATGGATGAGTGCTGCAAGATACAATGGTTATAAATCTCATGAAACCTTTGTTTAATTGCAAGTATGAAATTTGGGAATTCGTTATATTTCTCTGTGTTATGCTTTCGGCTCCTAGACTTGAGCTACGGGGTTTTGAAGCTTCTTCTAAATTGGGTGCTCTTATACAATATTCTTATAATTTTCCTTCATCTCCTTTAATATGAGGCCACGAGTTAGGGTTACTTGTTTTGTCTTATATCTAGGGTTGTAATTGTTTGTCTTCACAATTTTGTGTCGAATTTACCGAGTTGAGCAACTTGTAATAGTTATTTTTGACGACGTCTCGTGGAAATATTTGCGCAAAAACTAGGGTCTCTTTGTAAACAATGTCTTTTGTTAATTTAAATTAATGCAAGGGTTTTCCTCATGACTTAACTATTCCTTGTAATTTATTTCTCTCGCATACCTTTATTGTTAATATTTTGACAGTTATCAATAGGGTTCATGTTCTGTGTTAAATTTGTTGTTGTTATTCCTCAAATGAGGTTATCACGATGAGTTTTCATGGGTGTCGCTATTGTTTTGTATATGAGAATTTGATTTTGTCTATATGTCATCTTTCTTATTATTCTTGAGCTTATAATAAATATTCTTGTAATTTGTATTGTTCACCATGCATGTCATTACTATTCAGCTCTGTGAACTTTATTTTTTGTAGATGCAGAATATGAGTTATGTTTATAACAAGTCTTCTTTTGAAATAAGAGAGTTAATTTTTATTAATGGTTTCTTTTACTGGTTACCCACAACACCTACAGGGGTGCAACTTCTAGCCACAATTTTTTTATCCCCTTTATGGGAGAAGGATTGTTTCCGAGTGGCCCTCGAGCTTGGAATAATAACGAAACTATCTCACATTATTGTAAATATTCCACTAATTAATTTATCCATTAATTCCTTTACTTCACTTGATAGCTAATATCTCATTTTATTGTTTACTAGTGTCCCTTGGGCTTGCAAGGATAACTAACCTATCCTAAATTGTTATAAATATTCCACTAATTAATTTACCCATTTTTTCTTGTACTTCCATTAATATATAATAACTCATTTGACCCATTTTATCATGCAAAAACTATTTATGGGAAGTCCTTTTAATTTTTAGTAATAAGTGTCACATTCTTCTTCTAGTAACTAGGTCGAATCTAGTTTCTCCTTGGGCCCACGTATTTGTTAAAATGTTAAGACACATAAGAGAATAATTCAAGAGACAGTTATGTAAAGACATTTATGTCATATACAAAATAGTAAAAATTTATATTCAATTATTGAGATATTTTTCAATATTTTCTTTCATAATGACTATTTAATATTTAGTTCATTCATTGAGATGGGTGCTCTCTATTTTGGCCTAGTAGTCCTCAGATGGGATTTATGATAAATACTGGAGAGTATGTCTCAGTTTAGGGCCTAGTGATCCCTCATTCAGACTATGGATTACAGTAAAGCCTGAGAGACTAGGAGACAGGAAAATTCCTCATGCTATAGGCGGAGAACTACAATAGCATTCATTCTTTTCTGGCCCTTTTTGTTTGGTTATGAGTCCCACATTCATGCTTGGAATATGGCATGAAGGGGATTGGTTGAAGAGGTATTTGGCTTATCCAATCTATGGTCGGGTGGAACGTGGAAGTCCCATATCTAATTGGTATATTCATAAATAAGAAACTTATTACTTTGGTATTTGATGTATAAATGTACTAGTTATTATGTCAATTCTATTGATTTTGTATCTGTTATCACTCAGATTGAACCACAGGCTAAGAGAGGCAACTCTGAGGTAACCTCAAACCACACTTAGCCAAGTACCTAGCCCTACTAGGCCAGGAGAGGGCTCTCTTCGTATATATCACAACCAAAATATCTGAGGAAATAAGATATTAGGCTAGGCATAGTAGCTCAGGGTTTTTAATTTTGATTCTGTACGGTTTTTCAGGATCATGAGTAGTCAAATAGCCAAGGCAAGGAAATTAGGTCAAAATAAACAAATTATGCTAAATTCCCCAAAACAGAGCATGAAACATGAATTCTGCCTTTCAACTTGAAATTAAGCATATCATAGACATGAAAATGGTTTATGAGCTACAATAAATTAATACAAGTGATAACAAAGAAGAAACTATGTCAAACACTGCATACCACATGGATCCCAAATAAATAGCTTCAAATTTCTCATTAATGTCCAAGCCAAACTGATACAAATATGTCTCTTGAGATGCGAAAGCTCCAACTGAGTCCAACCTCTACAAATTACTAAGAAAATACATGATATAGACCTAAAAAAACTCTTCCTAGCCTTAGGGAGTCGAATCCATGAGATAGGGATCAGTTTCACCTACTCCCAAACAGGAATATGAAGACTGGGAAGACCCAACAATTTGCCTCTAAAAGAGAGGAAACTGATTCATTTGACCTCAATTGATGACTTACCTAATGTATCTACCTTAGATGAGAGTAAAAACATTACATTTGCATTCACTATGACCATTTACATCAGTAATTTTATCATTTTCCCAAGTGAAAATTCGAAAATTCAAAATTTTTTGAAGATGGTGAAAATGACAATTTCCTAGCAAAAGCGCAACGCCGTGACAGAAAATATAGCCTCTCTTGCAAGACAATTTTGGAGGCCTTCCCGATGTCCAAATGAGCTACATGATAACTCATTGGAAAGCTCTCTGAGTATAGTTTCCACATACGTCTTCATATTCCAAAATGGTTCCCATCTGCCATGTCAAAAATCATTTCTCCCAAGATTGGTATTAGAGCAACGCCTAGGCAAAAACAAGGGCAGATACATGTTTTTTAGGTGGCTTTTTGCCTTTTTGAGGGACCAGTCCTCCTCCAAATCTTATGAAAATTTCTGGAGTTAATTTCCTCATCATTATAAACATGATGGTGGTGACCATTTCTTTATTTTATGCTCCAAAAAGAAGTGTAGTGCCAAGGGCGCTGCATTTTTGGCAAGTTGGGTATTAGCACAGCGCCCAAACATTAGCGCAGCACCTCTGCAGCACTGTTTTGCAAACCACTTTTGGAGGTCTTCGCAATGTCCAAATTGGGCCTAGGATAGTTTTTTGGAAAGATATTGAGGTATAATTTACAAATATACCTTTTTTATGCTGATTGGAGTTGATTTTACCTATCAAAATTTGATGCTCCCAAGAATGGTAAAAACCTACTCACTGAGTGTGCAGAAATGCAGAGTGTTGGTGCAAGCAACTTTTAAAGGCCTTCATCAACTCCAAATTGAGATCGTGATAGCTCATTGGAAATATATCTCTATCTAGTTATCATTTTAATTTTCAATCAAGTAATTTTGACACTCCAACTATGCAAAAAATTGATTTTCCCAAGGTCACTCTAGAAGTGCGTCAAACCTCTTGCAACACCTATATTTTTTACATTTCTCTAAAACCATGACACCTGTGTAAAATCCGAAGGAGGTTTTTCTTTCTTTCCATGGGATGGACAAAAACCTCTCTCACTTTTGTCAAATTCATTTTTTTTTGTTCAAAAACATAGTTTGAAGAAAAACTAGCCCTATGAGTGGAAAATTACTTGACCCTTGGAATGATTTCTTTAAAAATTATGGAGACATGATATTATGAGTTGGAATGGCCTCATACTTACTTAAATTACCTCCCTTATGGATCCTCTTCTCATACGCCTCTTTTTTATAGCAAATCCTAGTTTAGTGGGAGAGGAAATTAGGGTTTAGTGCTTGTTGACAATGATGACTTGGGCACCCTTGGGAAAAGACAAATCCCTTTGACATTTTATGTGTTGGCATGTGGAATTCTAAGTCGGAAGCCTTTGGGAGACTAAATACTTATTACATTTGAACTGAATGAATCAAATCATGAGTTTATTTTGGGTCACCTTCACACCTTGAGCTGGCCCTTATTGAAAATGTGACAATGAAATTATTTGACCTAATGAAACCCTAGTTACCCTATGAGAAATGAAAGAAAATGACTCAATAAGTGACTTTGACTAAAAGTGGAATGAGAGCAGACTTGTTTTCAACATGATGAAGACATGGAAGAGGGTCAGCAGGCATATGCTTGTGAAGGAAAATGGGACACTTGACAAGAACAACCACGAGTGGAAAAATTTTATATCATGACCTAATGGAATGATTGAAAATTTATTTAGAATGGGACACATAAGATGGACATGAAAAATGTTTTTTGATCCCTGGTGGAAGTATGTAAATACTAACACCAACAGTATCCAGTATTGTAATATTCCTTTTTAGGAAAACCAGCAATATAGTCACCAAAACACATTTTTCAGAAAATTATGCTATAACAGTCAATAACAGCCCATGGATCCATTATTTTATACAATATAGAAACCAAATATGCAAGGATATCAAAAACAAATCATTATAGCTTAGTTAAACAAGCCTCCCAAGCTCAGAACAACCCAAAAACACTACAATCCCATGACTACTACAACATAGAAATTCTGAAGCAAGTAACAGTGAATTTTAATGAGGGTTTATGCTATAGAAATAGATAAACAAATGGATCTACTGATATATTACTCAAGAGAGCTAAAAAAATGAGATCTAGTCTCTTTTACACAATTCCAAGATAACCTGACAAGGATTTCTTGATAGGCATGAGATACAAGAAGTATATATTGTAGAACTGTGGCTGAATCACACTATATTACTAAAGCTCTGGATACATATGGTTGGAAATGAAAAAAAATGGTTTTATCTCCTCCTTACTAGCTTTCCAGGTGAAAGGCTGATCACTTCACTAGGAAACTAGCTCACAGTCAGGGGTTTTGACCCATCCACTGTAACACCATAAAAAATAATGTAGTTCCTAAAGGATACTGTGTTGTATCTGTAGGTGACTGCTTGACCCAATGGTGGAAATAAATCCCAGAATACTCCTCTCGGATTTCTTCAACAAGTCCTCCAAGAAAGAGTGTGGAATTCTCACATGAGAATACCCTTGCATTAAATAATGTAGCAAACCCAGCTAAACAGATGAAGCATGCAATAAGTCATAAGACCAAAACATAAAAAATATTCTGAATATCTCCATAAGGCTTCCATCCCCTTCATTATATAATTGATGAGCTTTCCCACCATTGGCCCCACTCATTTAAGAGGTTACTTCCATGCAAAGACTCCTCCAAAACTGCGTTGTCTCCACTAGCTCCACTTTCTCATTTACAACATTGTTTGATTTGGTCAACCTTGACTTAGTCTCCATGCATTTTCTCCTTTCACACCCAAGGTGGCTTTATTTTGAAAATCTAAACTGATACACATTCACATTGGGTTGTCTCTATTGATGATTCACTCCCTTCATACCAAAATTGTTGACTTGGTCAAACTTAACCTTGTCCACATGCATTAGCCCCTGTTCACACATGAGGGTGATTTATCCAGCTATGAAGATGATCCCTTTTCACATTAAGAGGGATTTTATGCCTACATAATGGATTTATGGGCCTCCCTACCAATTTATTCATCTAAATAAATGTCAAGAGAAAAATTAATATTCCAATTAGCTACATGCTAATTTAGGAATATTACAGTCCTCCCCTCCCAAATGTTACTTGTCCTCAACAAACTGCAAGGATAGAACTGAAGAGCCTCCTCTCCTCCTCCTGTCGCATACTCATATGATAAAATACTCCAAGGAACAAGATGATGTCTTATCAATAAGTCTCCACGTTGCCCCTCCCAAGTAAGTAAGTTAGCTTTTTCTAACCATCCCAAATAGCTATCATCATATAGAAGTTAAACACCCATGGAGGCAGCAATGTGTTGTCTAGAGGCCCTCTAGAGGCATGGAATCTGAAATATGTTGGGAACCCTCATTCCCATGTGAGTCTCCCCTCCCCAAGCTATCATCCATACAAAACGAGTCACCCTCCAAAGTGGAAACTCATGAAAAGTCTCCTCCACCTTTGGCTCCTGCAATGTAGGTGGGCTGCATAACTGAACATGTTAGAAAAAATGGCCTACCCCACGCTGTCTCTCTCTTCAATTATTATAATTGTAGAGTAGTTGTTGATTTTGGGCTTCAATAGTGTTTCTCTCAAGAGGCAAGAAGAATACTGGATCTTCAAATATCTTCCCTCTAAAGTCATGAATCATGTTGGCCCAAACCATCCCATGCAAAGTGAATGGTACATCATCACCATATAACATCCAAATCAGAAAAGTGTTGAAGGTCATGTCAAATTTTGGATGATACCAATGGTTTCTCCAGAGGATGAAGTGCAGTTTTACCAACTGTTGTTTTAGAACATCATGTGGCAAGTTGTCTCCCAACAATTTGCCCGTTGTGCATGTTTTCTCGTCTACTATGAAGTAGTAAATTACATTATATATCAGTTGAGAATAATAATAATAGCACCATACTTGCCCAATGTCATGCAAATAATGTTATCTCCATAAAAAATGTTGGCCCTATAATGACCATGAAACCCAAAGATAATATTGCCCTCTTGTGTAGCAATGCATTGTACATAGATGGTGAGAAGATGCAAATACTTTATGAACTAATCTATAAGTACATAAATACATTGCCTACCATGCATAGTGAGTAGGCTGAAAGTGAGGTCCATAGATGAGCCCTCCCATGAGAGTCTTCTCATAAAAGTCTCTAAAAGGAAGGGATGTGTTAGCCACCTATAATAATTTGTCAAAGCAAACAAGTGGCTAAATTTGTTATCAAGCCTTCAAGTGATAAATTCCCTTGAAAATTTATCATCTTTGAAGCCTTATGGTTTTCCTATCCTGGTGATTCATCTTCACTGTTGTTTCCATCTTAAAACCATGTTGATTCACCAAATAAAGCTATTCCAAATACCTTCGAAATTGCCCATTTTCTTAAAGCCCTCTTTTCATCTTTAAACCCTCCATTTAGCCACTAAAAGCCTTAAATCCCCTTTAAACCTTTAAGGATTCATTTATAGGTTTAAAAAACCCTTTCTTTTCTCTCTACCGAAAGCCAAAAACCCTCAAAAATCCCTTCAAAAAGCCTTAAAACAGTCTTTTCAACATTTGGCTTATTAGCCCCTGAGGGCCTATAGCTTTAGCCCTTTCTTCACATCACTTCACCCCCCACGACCAAGTGTTAAGCCCTCATCGCTCATTGTAATTGGATTTTCCTTTCCCTCGCTTTCCCTTTACTCTTCTAATCTTCTGATGCGATAAGCGCCTTTCTTCTGCCTTCGGTCCTTCCGCTTTCCACGAAACCATGTTTTTGCCTTATAATTAGCCCCTGCGATCGAAATTGCAAAAATTTAGTTCCCATTGTTCTTTTACTTTTCCCTGACCCCCCGATCATGCAATGTAATCCTGGCCGTTATTCTGAGAATATCTACATCCATCGCATCACCTAATCCCTTGACCTCCGCCCACTACATGACAAACATCACACGTCACTGCATGGCCCACCATGTCTTCCACCCCTGCATCTCTGTGCCTATCACGTGTGACCCACATCGTCTAATCAACACTCCATGATCTGACGGCTAATACTCTATATCGCAAAATCCTAGCACCCGAGGTTTAACGTTTCAAAATTTTGCGAAATGGGCGGTATTGAGAATCCACGTGTCAGACAATGTGTGGAATCACACTCCATCCATCCCAAACTGCCTCCCCCCATTTTTTATGCGACAACCATCCTTAGTTTCCTGCCATACCACCGCCCTCCACAACGTTGCTTTCAGTTTTAATCATAGCCATCGATCTCTGAGATCGAATGGTACACATGTTATCACGATTTCGTTCATTTCCTCTCCATCTCTCTCCAAAAATGCTCATCAATAGATCTCCACCATAGATCATCCTGATCTAATGGTCCACATCCCTCATCACACCAAGACCTCCATTTGACCTGGTTAGCTACTCTGCCAGGGTTTTCTTCCCGTTTTTCCGCTGCAATCACCATCTGCACTGCTCCTTGCCTTCCAACTAAGCCTTTGAAAATCAGTTTAACCCCAATTCATAGGGTTTCATAACTTGTTTGCGCTATGTTGTAGGTTTAATGGTGGTCCTTCCCAACTTGCCCCACAGTCACGAAAGGTGATAGAAAAACTCAGGGTGACGACCCTGCGGCATAAGTAAATGCAAAGGGGGCCCATAGGAATATTTTTCGTGTCTCAAACAGTGGATCATGACCATTTTTCACATGGCCAAACCCCCAGACATAAAAACTGTCACTGCAAAAAATCAGAGTTAAAGATAAAAGGGATTAGCGCAGTACATTGAAGATTTGATGCCCAATCCGTAGCTACAAACAGAGGTGCAATTCATAGACCATAAATAATATCAAGGAAACTCAACAAAGTTAAAGCACAGGTTAAATACAAAACAATGATTAAAGCAGCGCAGAAGATATATCAGCGAAGCATTCCTTTTACTGAAGAAAGGACCAATTCCTACTACCCATTCTCTATTCTTCATCGAGCCCCAGAACAATTATTGTTCTGAAAGAATTTCCTAAACTGTCAGTACATTGGTTGCACAACATGGAAGACCTGAAAGCCAATTTTTCCACCTTACTTGTGACAGAGGATAAAACAAAGCACTACAACCAGAAAGTATTTCAAAAGAACATACCCTCATAGTTATTGTCAACCTGACAAAGACTCCTAATTCATCTAAAGGGTACACATAGTTAATGTAAAACCATTAAGCATAGTGGGAAGCCGAATACTCCTTCCCTCTGTCTTAATGAATCATTTAAGTCCTATCTACCACTACCACCACTCATTCACCTATAAGAACTCATCAAAAATGCATTGGAAAGGGTTGGAAATTAACTGATTGTAAGCATTTCATTGAGTTGGAGTTCTCTGAGTAGTAGTTGTAAATAGGCTGGGAGATGATTTCTGGATTGTATCAAGGTATTGGATGAGAATGTATGTGACTGGTTTTTCTCTACTAATATGACAAGCATGTTCATCAGATGCTGATCTAATTCATTGGTGATGTGTCTTTTCTCTGTATTGTTTTCCCTTTGTGTTACATCATGTTTCATTTTCTCTGATAAGAAACAATCATTTTAGCTTAGGATATACTATTGCAAGTACCCTAATGCTTCCTGCACATTCTTATCTTTATGTTTTCTGCTATTTTTGTATCTAAGAACAAATTCAATATATTTTAACCAGTCAAAGAGTTAGTTTTCCCATGCTTATTGATGTATGAATTTAGAGTTTGTTTCTTAGATGTATTCGTTAGTTCAGCTAAAAAGAATAGAAAAGTAGGGAGATTTAGTGATTAGCCCTGTCCCCTAAGTTTCCATTCCAACATTTAAATTTTCTAAGATCCCTTTGAGTTGAATGTCAAAAGCAGAGAAGGTTAAAAGTCTTTCGCTGATCTTAGACTTCAATCTGTGTTTGAACATAAGTGTTTTATATTGTCTAAAGGTAGTCAGGAGGACTGCTGGATTGTTGTCTTTGAAGTTAGCCTCAGGAGTATTGATCATAGAGGTATAAGTTATGCCCTGTCCCTTGACTTACTTCAAAGTGGTCACCTTAGAAGGTTTTCCTTGTCATTCCCATTCATTTCTGTTGAGCTCCAAAAATGTTCTTTCTTCCACCACATTCCACTCCATTTCTTTTGTCCATTATTAATCCCAGGCTCAAATGATCAATGAAATTAGTTAAAATTTCTTTAAGAATGAATATCATGGCTAACTTGCTATGTTTTTATGATTTTGTCATTGTAGTACTTTTTGAACTGAAACTAGCTACAGAATGCAGATATTCTGTAGCTAGTTGCCAATTCTGCAGCCGTCTTCATGTTTAAGCAGGTTCCAGATGTCCTATCAGATAAAACCACACATGGTCGTATTCCACATCATGCCTTTAGCATTTGTTGCTCTCCGTGAAGATTGAACGGAATTTTGTACGTGGTTATGCACGTGGGAACTCAAACTAGGAGATAGACTCCTAATAGGACAAGGACAGTCCAGATGTCCTTTGTCATATTACGATGCCACCTTTAGAGTTCTAGTTCGATTTTAATATGGAAAGATAGTAATCCCTGTATTATCTCAAGTTCTGTTATGTAAATTTTCTATAAATGTAGCTCGGGAAACCGAGAGACAAGGTTAGATTTCGGTTAGATTTTGGCTAGATTTTTGAAGTCCGTGAATACTCTGTTTTGAAGTGATTCCTCTTTAATGAAAGAAGCAGCATTTCCTTGAACACATTGAGTCGATATTGAACTAGATTTCGTGCTACTCTGGTGGTAGAGGGCCCCTGCCTCCTGAGCAACCTTGTTTTTACGGTTTAGATAAGTATTTTAGTTTCGTTTCTAGCTTAGACAAGTTTCTGAAGTTTATGTTCATAGTTGATTTCATTAATCATTACAGCTATACTTACTCTAATAAACTCTTCCAAAATATCCTTACGATGAATAAGGCATAGCTGTGGTGTTGTAGGTTTTAGTTGCAATTCCTTTCGTTAATTATCACAGTTAGACTTACTCTAATAAACTCTTCCAAAATATCATCATGATGAATATGGCATAACTGTGGTATTGTAGGTTTTAGTTGCTTGTTTACACTAAGTGTCACAGCCAGTCTTAATCTTACAAGCTCTTCCAAAATATCATAACAATGACTAAGAAACAGCTGTGGTGTCTTAGATTTTAGTTGCATTTCCTTTTGAATTTATGTTTGCACTAAGTGGCATAGCTAGTCTTACTCTTACAAATCTCTTCCAAAATATCATAACAATGAGTAAGAAGTAGCTGTGGTGTCTTATATTTTAGCTGTATTTGCTTTCAGTTTTATGTTTATGTTCAATTGCATTGGATAATATAGCCAGGACTATTTTACAAAGCTCTTCCAAAATATCATTCATAATGAACATGATGGGCTGTAGAATTCCATAGACTAGTTGCATGTTAATTTAGTTAGAGCACTCCAGAGGTAGATTGCATTTAGTTCAGCTCTGTTATTTCATTTCATTTTAAGTTTGATAATGGCTTTTAGTTTAACACTATTCACTGTAGACTAGCAGCACCCTAGTTTAATCTTAGCTTAGCTCACTGTGTTAACATTCCAGTTTAGTTGCTATCCATTGCATTTTAAATTGTATTAGTTGTTAAATTTAAATACCACGGTCTTCATTATTTACAAAACTTCTTTTGTTCCAAACTCATACTAATACATAATTATCTGGACAGAAGATAGTATCAGTCTAAGGCCTGGAGTATTTTGCAACCTTTTTACCATTTCACAAACAAGCCTTTTCTCAAAGACTATTCTAAAAGGAAATCTATAACTTTTGAGTGAGGCCTAGTGGTGCTAGATTGAGTTGTAGAACAGAATTAGAAGCTAGTTTAGAATAGAAATCTTATGGTGCTACAAATTTTCTTTTCCAAATATATCCCAATAGACCTTTAATCATGGATGAGATGTTGTAACATTGTAAGTTGATTGTTTGATTGTTTAGTTAGGAGAACTTCATTTACACTTAACTTGTTGATTGCTCAAGCTCTTCCAAAACATATTTAATGAATAAATTGGACAAGTTTAAGCTCATGTTGTGATTTATTTCCTTGAAGTCATTATCAATCTTTGTATTTTTTGTTTACTAGCCATAGTTAGGCTTTGTTCTGTTTTAGTATTTGCATTTGTTATTTACCAGCCATAGTTTAGGCCAATAGCTTCTTTTCACCAGCATTTAGTTCCTTCCCTTTCCAAACATAAAACCATAAACCAAAAAAACATCAGAAAATACTAAACACAACGTGGTAAGAAACAAATACCTAGGCACATATAGTGCACCACACTTCAGCAGTTTACCAACCCTGGTTGACAATTAATGAACTCAATTTAGGAGACTAGGTTGAGCACAAACAATTTCCTTATTGTTTCATCCCATACTATCATCTTAAGAGATCCTCTGTTTTAGATGACTAGCCCTTTGAAAGCCTTGGATATTTGGATTGAAAGTAAACCCTTTTATGACCCCATTGCCCAACGGACTTGTATTCTCTTTGAATTATCTCCCCATTGCCGAAAATCCTTCACTACTCGTTCCTTTACCTTATACTGAACCCTTCTATCAATGTTTCCAACCAAACAAAGAAAACAAAACCCCTTGTGCTCTGTAACTAGCCTAATACCTTAAACTGAACCTTAAAAATACATTATTCTTTACCTTTATAGAGAGATCCCTCTCTGGATCCAGGAGGGCTAGATCCTGAGATCCCAAAGTGGTTCTGATGTTTCCTAGTCATTTGGTATGCCAGTAGATCAAATCACTAGAACCACAACATAAATGGTGACTCCACTAGGGACAAAACTCTGAGTAGACTATTAGACATCCTCAAGAACTCAGAGAACCCACAAGCTTCATACTGGTAGTTAATTACTGTGGTGGACAAGAAATCTTCTTGAACATTTGATATCATCCACCTGGCAACTCCAAAACTCCTAAAGGATCAAAAGACTCCACTGGTGATCAGTAGGCCTGTTGATTATTCCTGGTTTCACAAAGACTCCATTGAGGCAGCCCACACTACCAGAAGAAATGTATTCACACCCATGATTAGGAAAATCTGAGAATTAAGCTTCTTTGTTTGAGACTAGTTGGCCTCTTTAAGATTCATTATACCTGGCTAACTTTCCTCGTGTTGAATCTGAAACTTAACATAATGGCTTCAAGAAGAATCCATACCAGAGCTTATCTTGATCCAAATCCTCCTGAAATAGTTGATAATCTAGAAGGAATTCTTTGGAATTATCTCACATCTGGGGATCCAACTATTACCAGACCCATTCATAGAGCTAACTCAGTACCTAAAAACCTTGCAACTCTATTAGATACTCAAGTTTACTTAGATTTACCAAGTAATTTAACAAAAACTAAGTCATTCAGTGGTATAGATCAGACAGACTTTGAGCCCCCAAGTTCACCACCACATAGTGGTCAACATATTAGTGACAGAGAAACACCTCCATCAACACCTCCTGATATCCATCTCATTTGTAACTTGGGTCTCTCTCACCCTAAGTCTGCTCAACAGTCTGTCGTTGGTCCAAGCAGTTTTTCCGTCCATATACCTTCTTCTCAAGCTACTCCTTTACTCCCAAAAAATACCATCATGGCAGCATGGTATGCTCCCCTAGTATTACCTCAGCCTCTGGTTCCATTACCCAATGAATATCAGTCCAAAAATTCCCCATTTCACTGGAAGTGAATCCACTACTACTCAAAAGCATGTGGAAAAGATGAATGATGCCTTTGATTATATGGAAATAGAAGATGAGACCATTAAGATGAGAACCTTTACCCAAAGCTTAGGAGGAGAGGCCAAGAAATGGTTTAAGAGTTTAGCTCCTCACAGTATCAATGATCTCCCTTCTTTACATCAAACATTCACAAACAAATGGGAAATTAGGAAGAATCCACTCCAAATACTTTCAGATTACAACAGCCTAAAGAGAAGCCCTGGGGAGAGTGTTCAAAATTACTACATCAGATTCAATAGTGTGTATAATGCACTACCCCCAGACTTGAAACCTCCACAATGATAAGCCTTGGCCAAATTTCTTGAATGATTTGATCCTAAAATGACCTACTAGCTTAGACAAAGGGACCCCTTAACTTTAGAAGACATGTAGAAGGGAGCTCTCAGTGTGGAGGCTAATCTGATTGAAAAAAGAGTAAGGATGAGGGCTGAAAATAAAGTGACCTACAGGGAGGACACTGCACCTTCTACATCTGACTAAAAATTGGACCATCTAGCCAAGAACATAGATAGGTTAGAAAATTATGGAAAGGTTAGCTATCCAAGCAAGTGCCTAAAATAGGAACCAGACTTAAAGTCAGAACCAGAATGTTAGGAGAAACCCTCCTCAAATGAAACAAAGAGATTCCGATCAACAAGTCAGAGCCCCATTTCAAGAAAATTATGTTGATGAAGAGGAGGGAATGATAGAAGAATCAGAGGGGACTATTATAAACATGTTGGGAGTTAATAATGAATACCTTACCTTTTTCACAAGAGACAACCAGACCTCATACTCACATTGTGATGATGAGGAAGGGTTAGAATCCAAAGACTATATGTTAGGATTCGAGAATGCCATCATGTAGGTCTGAGAACAATATGATCTCAGAAGAAAAAAGAACCTAGAAACTCCCAAACCAAAAACCTCTGAACTTATTATTAAGAAAAGGCCTGAAAAGACTCCTAAAGGGACTGCTGAAAACAACAAAACAACAGCTGAAAGTTCTGGAAAAACAAGGAAAAAAACATCCAAACAATTGATGAACCAATTCAAGAAACCAGTAGCACTAGCATTGCAGCTAGTACCTCTGAAAAAATAGTTTCAACCAATGCACATAGTGAAAATCAGCATGTTGATTTTACCAATAAACAGTGACCAACGAAACAGAATTGAGCCTTTCAAAGAACTAGTTTCCTTTCAATTTGGAAATTGAAATTGCCAAAATTAAAAGTTTTGTCCCTCTCACTAAGTTGGTCACCCAAGATGTATATAAATTTCAAATATTGAGAGCTTTAAACTTAGGAGAAAATAGTGACTCTTTCAACCTAAATGATGATCAACCAGCTCTCCTGTTTGGCCCAAAAATTGAAGGGAAATTCTAGGAAGGAGTAGTGCCTCCTTTCTATGTCAGTTTAAATATCCATGAAAAAATCCTACATAATGCTATGCATGACTCAGGGGCTTCACACAATCTCATGCCAAAGGTGATCATGGAGAGGTTAGGCCTAGAGATAACCAGACCATATAAATATTTATATTCTTTTGACTCTAGCAGGGTAAAATGTTTGGGCCTGATCAAAGACCTTTGTGTGAATTTGACCCAAATCCTAGCCAAGTGCATAGTAATGGATGTCGTAGTGGCTGATGTACCCCCCAAATATGGCATGTTCCTATCAAGATCTTGGGGTGCTAAGCTGTAGGGCACAATGCAAATGGACATGACATACGCCACTATCCCTATTTTTAGCCAACTCAGAAGAATCTATAGGGAATCCCAGATGAAATTCATGGTGAGCAGCCCAAAGAAACCATAGAATGCCCCTCTTTATTCTGTTCACACAGACCTATACTCTTTCATCCTTTACAATGATGAAATCACTAATGAGCAAGAACTAGAGGATAAAAGTTTAACCGACGAATTAGGGGTCACAAATCTAAATGTGACTGCAACTCTGGAGATAGAGGAAAACAAGGGAGGAGTACTCAAACAATTTGTTGAATCAGAAAACTAGAGTGAATGGAGCCAAGACTATAAGCAGCAGAATACCCATCAACCTAAACTCCATGAAAATCCTAAGGAACAAAACATAACACATCATAGCACTAACCTCAGGGAGCAACATAATGATGAACATGACATTAGGGATGAAACTGGTAACAAAACTACAAACAACCCCTTATGGAGTATGAGTTTCGATGGGTCTTGCACCAAAAGGAGTGCAGGAGCAGGAGTGTGGTTGCACAATGCTGAAAACAGTTATGCCGAAAGCCATGCTTTCAAGTTAAACTTCAAATGCACCAACAACATAGCAGAATATGAAGCTCTCCTCTTAGGACTACATCTATTGAAAAAAATAGGAGCCAAAAGGATAGTTGTTCATGGAGACTCATAACTGGTCATCAAACAAATAAATGGAGAGTACACTGCCAAACATCCTAGATTAAGGGCATATACAAAATGATGCCATGGATCTTTTGAAAACATTTGTAGAATATGAGCTTGTATTTGTCCCTAGAAGTCAAAACATACTTGCAAATGGTTCGGCTTGTGCTGCTAGCTCATGTCAAAGACCACATAATGACAAACAGTTCATTGTTCAAACAAAATACAGATCAAAAGTACCAGATAATGAAAAATATTGGCAGGTCTTTGAGGGTGATAAATAGATAGAGGATTTCCTGCTTTCCAGGAATGAATTTGAATTGCCAAATTCAAACTCTAAGTCTAATGAAAACTGTTTGGATGAAAAGCCTCTTGATGAAGAAGAACCATTCCCTATTGCAGAGATAAACATGATGACCAAAGAATTTGAAAATCAAACAGAAGCATACATAAACGTAGATAAGGAAGACATAGAGGTACTGCAGTCCAAAGAAAAAGGTATACCTCGAGAGCTGGCTCCTCTAGAGGACCCCTTCGATTTTAATGATGTGGCAAAGAAGCCAACAATAGAGCCCACTGAATCCGATATTGAAGAATGCAATATAGGCAGTAAGGACTAGCCTGAGATTATCAAATTATCTAAAACATTGCCAGCACATATCAAACCAAAATACATTGACTTATTTAAAGAGTTTGTTGATGTTTTTTCCTGGAGATATGAAGATTTGAAGGCCTGACACAGACATTATCCAGCATAAGATTCCATTGAAAGAAAACAAGAAACCTTTTAAGCAAAAGTGCGCAGAATAAACCCTGTACAGTTACCTCTGGTAGAAAAAGAAATTAAGAAAATATATGAGGCTGGAATCATAGTCCCTGTGAGGTTTTTAGACTGTGTATCTAACGTTGTGGCTGGAAGGAAAAAGTCAAGAGAAATTAGGCTATGTATTGATTTCAGAAAATTAAACCAAGCCTCATTAAAGGACAATTATCCCTTGCCCAAAATGGAACACATCCTACAAAGGGTAGTTGGTTCTAAGAAGATTTCACTGCTAGATGGATTTTTAGGATACAACCAGGTATTGGCACTCCCAGAAGATCAACTCAAAACAACCTTCACCACTCCTTGGGGCACTTTCATGTATGTGAAAATGCCTTTTGGATTAATGAACGATGGTGCCACCTTCTAAAGAGCCATGGACATCACATTCTCAGAAGAAATAGGGTACTTCATTGTAATTTACCTCGATGACATCACGATTTATTCCAAAAATGATGAAGAACACCTTAAACATTTGAGAAAATTCTTTGAGAAATGTAGAAGTTATGGGCTATCTTTAAATCCAAAAAATACAATGTTTGGTCTCCAAGAAGGTAAACTTCTTGGCCATATCATATCTGAAAAGGGGATTAAAATAGACCCGAAAAGGGTTGAGGGTATATTACAGATCAGTCACCCTAGAAACATCAACCAATTGTAATATTTCACTAGAAAGATTAATTTCTTGAGGAGGTTCATACCCAACCTTGCAGAACTCCTTAGAAACATGACTAATATGCTTAAAAAGGAGGTGGGAGTTAAGTGGACTCTAGGAGCCAAGAAATCCTTTGAGATGGTAAAACATGCACTCACCCAAGTACCAGTTCTCATCAGCCCTGATTTTACTAAGGATTTCCTCATCTTCTCATTTGCATCAGAACATATTGTGGCTGTTGTCCTGTTACAGAAAAATCCAGAAGGGAAAGAGCAGCCAATTGCATTTTTTAGCAAGGCATTAAGAGATGCACCTCTAAAATACAATATCATGGAGAAACAGGCCTATGCATTGGTAAAGGCCTTGAAATATTTCAGAGTTTATATCTTACATTATCATGTTATTGCCTTTGTGCCTAACATAGTGGTAAAATACATTCTGTCAGAAGCTCTAGATGGTAAAAGAGGCAAGTAGATTGTTGTGATACTAGAATATGATTTGGAAATCAAATCCAATAAACTCATCAAGGGTCAAGGCTTAGCACAACTAATGGTTGAATCTAACTTACAAGCCCTTGACATAAATATGGTAGATGCATTGGATGAACATGAAGGGTTACCAGCTCCCATAGTTGAAGATCATTTCCAAAATTCACCTTGGTATGCTAATATTCTGTATGTGCTTACAAATCTAAATGCTCCTCCTGGTTGATCTAAGACAAAGGAAAGGTTTTTAAAGTTGAAAGCTAGAAATTATTGCATTTTAAATGAATTTTTGTATTGGAAAAATGTCAATGGTTTATTGCTTAAATTTTTGCCTGAAGTTTATGCAAATAGAATCAGGCATGAGTTTCATGAAGGGGAATGTGGAGGCCATCTCTACTGGAAAACCACTGCCAATAAAATCCTTAGAGCTGGCTATTACTGGCCCACCCTATTCCAAGATTTCCACAAGATGATAGTTGCCTACCACAAATGCCAAATATTTGAGGGTAAAAGAAAACTCCTTCCTCTGCCTTTACAACCAGTCACTGTTGAAGCTCCTTTTCAACAATGGGGCCTAGACTTCATAGGGGAAATCCACCCTACTTCATCTGCCCAACATAGATGGATACTCACAGCCACTGAATATTTCACTAAATGGATAGAGGCCATCCCTTCTAGGAATTCCACATACTCAGTTCACATAAAATTCCTTGAAGACCATATCCTATCCAGATTTGGCTGTCCTAGGAAAATTATCACTGAAAATGCTGCTGCATTTGGTTCGAAAAAGATGAATTATTTTTGCCAAAGGTATCAAATTGTACTTGGTCATTCTACTGCTTATTACCCTCAAGGTAATGGGCTAGCAGAATCATCAAATAAAATTTTTGTGAGCATCATCAAGAAGTTGCTAGAAGAAAATAAAAAGTCATGTCATAACAAGCTAGCACATGCTTTATGGGTAGATAGATTGACAACAAAGAAATCCATTGGAATGTCTCCCTATCAGTAAGTCTATGGAGCAGATGCAGTATTTCCTACCAGTTTAGGAGTACCAGTGATAAAATTGGTCCAAGAAATACAGTCAAAGGAAGATAGCATGGTGAGGAGGGTCAATCAAACCATACATCTCCAGCAAACAAGGGAGGAAGTCTACAACAGAGCTCAGAAAGTACAAGAGAATATCAAAAAGTTGTTTGACAAAAGGGCAAAGGCCTGTGATTTCAAAATTGGAGAGAAGGTAGTGAAATGGGACTCTAGGAGGGAAGATAAGGGTAAGCATGACAAATTTGACAATTTATCGCAAGGCACTTACATCATTCAATCTGCCATTGGTCCCAATGCATTTTTTTCTGCAAGAAATGGATGGTACAGACTTGTTTGGGGGTCCTGTCAATGGCAGGATGCTCAAGCATTATTTCTACTAAAAACCAGTTTAAAGTTTTCACTCTCATTTTAAATAACATTGTTTTGTTTGTTTGAAAGGAAAAATAAAAATATGCAAAATAGAAAGAGAAAGGTTCAAACAAGCTCAAATCTTGAACCTATGGATTTATAAAAAGGATGGCTCAAACTCGATCAAAACCTGGGCCATAGTAAAGGGAAGAGAGCTGTTTCTAACATGCTCGAAACTTGAACCAGCTAAGAAGAAGAAAACAACTCTAACAAGATCAAAAAAAGAGCTGAAATGAGAAAGAAAGGTGACTCTAAAAAGCTCAAAATCTGAGTCACAACAAGAAGGAAGAATGTTTTGAATTTCAGATCTTTAGCCTTCAAAATTTTGATTTTGAATTTCTACAAGTTTTAGTTCATGTGCAGCTTGTCTTCATGCCATGGACCCACAGCAAATCAGATAGTCTAATCCTAGTTTGGCTGTGTTTCAATTTCTCTTTTAGAATATAGAGAATGAAAATCTGCCAGACAGTCTAATCCTAGCAGATATTAGTTTATGTAGAGAAGCTATGAGTCCAACTATTTAATCTGGTCTCATGGAGGAATAAGGGTGTAATTAGATTAGTTTTTGCTTTCAATAAAAAATGATGATGTGAAAGGTCTGCAAGTCTAAGTGCACCTTCAAGAAAAAAATGTTAGGATAGTAGGATGGGTAGGTAGTTATTTGGGGAAGTATTGTTGCCGATATAATGCTCTTCATTTATGTAGCATCTGATCAAAGAAGAAAAGGATGGTCAAGTACCAAGCTCTGGCCTACTTCCAAAGATTATATCTTAGATTCTTGACACTTTCAAGAATATTCTATCCCCATGTGGAGCCACTGTTAGCCACCTATAATAATTTCTCAAAGCAAACAGGTGGCTAAATTTGTTATCAAGACTTCAAGTGATAAATTCACTTGAAAATTTATCATCCTTGAAGCCTTATGGTTTTCCTATCCTGGAGGTTCATCTTCACGATTGTTTCCATCTTAAAACCATGTTGATTCACCAAAGAAATTTGTTCCAAAGGCCTCTGAAACTGCCTATTTTCACTTATTTCCCCCATTTTCTTAAAGCCCTCTTTTCATATTTTAACCCTCCATTTAGCCTCTAAAAGCCTTAAATCCCCTTTAAACCTTTAAGGATTCATTTACAGGTTTAAAAAACCCTTTCTTTTCTCTCTACTGAAAGCCAAAAACCCTCAAAAATCCCTTCAAAAAGCCTTAAAACAGTCTTTTTAACATTTGGGTTATTAGCCCCTGAGGGCCTATAGCTTTAGCCCTTTCTTCACATAACTTCACCCCTTGCGACCAGGCACTAAGCCCTCATTGCTCATTGCAATCAAAGTTTCCTTGCCCTCCCCTTCCCTCTACTCTTCTAATCTTTCAATGCGATAAGCACCTTTCTTCCGCCTTCGGTCCTTTTGCTTTCTGCGAAACCATGTTTTTGCCTTATAATTAGCCCCTTCCATCACAATTGCAAAATGTTGGTTCCCATTGTTCTTTCCTTTCCCCGACGCCTCGATCATGCGATGTAATCCTGGCCTTTGATCTGAGAAGATCTATAGCCATCACATCACCTAATTCCTCGACCTCCGCCCGTTACGCGACAAACATCACACGTCACTGCATGGCCCACCATGTCTTCCGCCCCTGCATCTCTGTGCCTATCACATGCGACCCGCACCGTCTGATAAACACCCCATGATCCGACGGCTAATACTCTATATCGCAAAATCCTAGCACCTGAGGTTTAACGTTTCAAAATTTTACGAAATGGGTGGTATTGAGAATCCACATGTCGACCAGTGTGTGGAATCGCACTCCATCCATCCCAAACTGCCTCCCCCCATTTTGTTATGCAAAAACCATCCTCGGTTTCCTGCCATACCGCTGCCCTCCACAACGTTGCTTTCGGTTTTAATCACAGACATCGATCTCTAAGATCAAACGGTTCACATTATATCATGATCTCCTTCATTTTCTCTCCATATCTCTCTCGAAATGCTTATCAAGAGATCTCCACCGTAGATCATCCTCATCTAATGGTCCATGTCCCTCATCGCACCCAGACCTCCATTGGACCTAGTTAGCTGCTCTGCCAGGGTTTTCTTAACATTTTTCCGCTGCAATCACCATTTGCACTGCTCCTCACCCTCTAGCTAAGCCTTTGAAAAGAAATTTAACCCCAATTCGTAGGATTTCCTAACTTGTTTGCGCTATGTTGTAGGTTTAATGGCGGTCCTTCCCAGCTTGCCCCACAGTCATGAAAGGTGACAGAAAAACTAAGTGTGACGACCCTGTGGCATAAGTAAATGCAAAGGGGGCCTGCAGGGATATGTTTCATGTCTCAAACAGTGGATCATGATCATTACTCACACGGCCAAACCCCTAGACATCAAAACATCCACTGTATAAAATTAGAGTTAAAGGTCAAAGGTATTAGCGCATTACATTGAAGATTTGATGCCCAGTCCACAACTACAAACAGAGGTGCAGTTCATAGACCATAAAAAATATCAAGGAAACTCAATGAAGTTAAAGCACAGGTTAAATGCAAAATAGTGATTAAAGCAGTGCAGAAGATATATCAGCAGAGCATTCCTTTTACTGAAGAAAGGACCAATTCCTACTACCCATTCTCTATTCTTCATCAAACCCCAGAACAGTTATTGTTTTGACAGAATTTCCTAAACTGTCAGTACATTGGTTGCACAACATGGAAGACCTGAAAGCCAGTTTTTCCACCTTACCTATCACAGAGGATAAAATAGAGCACTACAACTAGAAAGTATTTCAAAAGAACATACCCTCAGAGTTATTATGAACCTGACAAAGACTCCTAATTCATCTAAAGGGTACACACAGTTAATGTAAAACCATTAAGTAGAGCGTGCATCCGAATACTCCTTCCCTCTATCTTAATGAATCATTTAAGTCCTATCTACCACTACCACCACTCATTCACCTATAAGAACTCATCCAAAATGCATTGTAAAGGGTTGGAAATTAACTGATTTTAAGTTTTTCATTTAGTTGGAGTTCTCTGAGTAGTAGTTATAAATAGGCTGGGAGATTATTTCTGGATTGTATCAAGATATTGGAAAAGAATGTATGTGACTGGTTTTTCTCTACTAATATGACAAGCATGTTCATCGGATCCTGATCTAATTCATTGGTGATGTGCCTTTTCTTTGTATTGTTTTCCCTCTATGTTACATCATGTTTCATTTTCTCTAATAAGAAACAGTAATTTTAGCTTAGGATATACTATTGCAAGTACCCTAATGCTTCCTGCATATTCTTATCTTTATTTTTTATGCTATTTGTGTATCTAAGAACAAATTCAATATAATTTAACCAGTCAAAGAGTTGGTTTTCCCATTCTTACTAATGTATGAATTTAGAGTTTGTTTCTTAGATGTCTTGGTTAGTTCAGCTGAAAATAATAGGAAAATAAGGAGATTTATGGTTAGCCCTGTCCCCTAAGTTTCCCTTCCAAAATTTAACTTTTCTAAGATCCCTTTGAGTTGAATGTCAAAATTAGATAAGGTTAAAAGTCTTTCTCTGATTTTATACTTCACTATGTGTTTGAACTTAAGTGTTTTCTATTATCTGAAGGTAGTCAGGAGGACTGTTGGATTGTTGTCTTTGAAGTTAGCCTTAGGAGTATTGATCATAGAGGTATAAGGTATGCCATGTCCCTTGAATTACTCCGAACTGGTCACCTTAGAAGTTTTTCCTTGTCATTCCCATTCATTTCCTTATCGTTTCATCCCATACCATCATCTTAAGAGATCCTCTGTTTTAGATGACTAGCCCTTTGAAAGCCTTGGATATTTGGATTGCAAGTAAACCCTTTTATGACCCCATTGCCCAACAGACTTGTATTCTCTTTGAATTATCTCCCCATTGTCGAAAATCCTTCACTACTCATTCCTTTACCTTATACTTAACCCTTCTGTCAATGTTTCCAACCCAAAAAACAAAACAAAACCCCTTGTGCTCTGTAACTAGCCTAATACCTGAAACTGAACCTTAAAAAGACATTATTATTTACCTTTATAGAGAGATCCCTCTTTGGATCCAGGAGGGATAGATCCTGAGATCCCAAAGTGGTTCTGATGTTGCCTGGTCATTTGGTATGCCAGTAGAACAAATCACCAAGACCACAACAGGATGCATACTCCCCTTGGAACACTCCATCAATAGATACATACTCCCAAGTGACAGCGTTGTTGGCCTTAGTGATAAGGCTCTTGCCACTCCATAAATCCCTTCTTTGACATGCCATATGCCAAAGTCATCCACCATTATCTTGTTATGTGTGGTATATTTCTTCCTTTGTGGAAGTACCTCCCTATCCTCCAATACTGAAGGGTAGGCTCTTTACAATTTGATTTTTCCATCCCTTTCTTCTGAAATATCATGCCAAGTATGGGATAAATTATGCCCACACTCTTCCAAGAGTAACCAAAGCAACAATAGCTCTTGCTGCCCCCTCACACATCCATCGTGCAATTTATGAAGTGAAAATATGATGATTGATATGAAGAATTTCATATCAACACAATGCACCCAAACTTCTTTCTACCATATGATGCAAGTGCCAAGCCAAGTTACACCCCCCAACACACCCTTAGAATAAGGATATGTCACATGATGGCAAAACTCTTTCAAGATTGGCCAATGCAGCCATGCATCCTGATGTCCTGTGTCATAGATATGAAGGTGACTCACCAACCTCTTGCTCACCATCCATGCCCCTACATCCAAATGTGGGTGCCTCCTACCATGCTCCATCTTGGTACTCCTCCAATAGAGAACATCCTCCTCCCAAATCAAATTTCCATCTTTGAATTTCATGGGATGTTGAAATGAAACTTCTTGGAGATCTTCAAGTGAATACCACTCACTAATTACCATATTGAATCCATAAGGATCTAAGTACGCTGAAGGCAAAGTCTTCTCATAGAGTTGTACAAGGCTCATCAAGAAAGATCCATCACAATGCTAAAAGATAAGATGTTTCTCATCAATCATTTGCTCATGCAATGTCACACAAGTGTAATGGTCATCATAATCCTCTAATAATAGTTGAATCCCCAACTCATTACTACTTCTTAATGACAGCATTGTTCATCTCCATAATTGTGTTTTTGTTGTCTCATGCTCATGCCTAATGTTGAGCATATAGTTCTACAATGGTTTATTTAGGACAAAGCTCATCCTATCCTCGAATAATCATCACTCCAACCCTAGGAGTTGTGTGCATATCAATAAAGAATAACTAGGATGATTGTTTATCCCCTCCTTGAACAACTCAAGGTTTCTCAGCACAGTGATATTTTTCTACTCCAAATAGGTAATATACTTTGACCCTTGGTCATGCATGGCTTATTCCCACAACCCTTCATAAGATGTGCTGAAATAAAAGAAAGTGGAAATATCTGCATACCTTGATAAAGCTTGGGAACATCTTGTACTAATACAAGGGTTCCTTCCTCTAGTGTGATGACTTCCCCAACTACTGATGATGATGGATGCTCCTCTATGGTTCTATCAGCACTGGTACAAGTATCCCCCTCCTCATGCATCTCTAGAATAGTGCATGGGGCTCTAAATGTCAAGAGATCAAGACCACTTTGAAAAGGTGCAAGTGTTCTTTATCCTGATGCAAGTGCTCCTACAGCAAGTGGTGGTGAATGCCTCTTCTCCTCAGCTTTCTTCTTGTCAAATTTCTTGATCAACCTTTGAGTAAAATCTATAAATGTAGCCACTCTTGCATGACTCAAATGGTTGAGCCACCAAATGTTTGCTTCACCCTCAAGGTGCAGCGCTGCAATCTCAACAGCCTCTCTTTCCACCACTGGATGTAGTAGGAAGAATGCATCTAACTTCATTCCCCAAGCCCTTGCTATACATGCGGATGACCCATCAAAGGTAGACAATAGAAATCTATTTCCTTTTATTTTCCTATTGTTGCAAGGTCTCCTTTCTTCTTCTAGCTGGATGAGCTGTGGGAGAGTTAGAGTCTACTTGAAAGCTATAGGTTGAGACTTATATTCTACCAGGTATTCAATTAGAATTTCATGCTCCAAGTGCCCTCCATATCCTTCCTCAAAAGAGGAGGGTATAGTGTATTTCTTTAGAGTTCCATGCAACACCAGTTCTTTCTTATGATGATAGGAAGTACATGGAACTTCCTCTTCTTGAAACCATTTAAAGGTTTAATTTCATCTCTCCTCTTTCATCTGCTTGACCTCCTTGGAGAGGTTCTTCATAGATCTAAAAAGTGATGAGACAATTCTTATTCCCTCCCTCATTCTAGATCTCATTTTCTGCTCTTCTTCTTCTTATAGCATATTGGCTTGAAACTCACAGGCTGAGCTAAGATTATGCTTTGATACCACTGTAATATTCCTTTTTAGGAAAATCAGCAATATAGGCATCAAAAACACATTTTAAAAAAAATTATGCTATAACAGTCAAAAACAGCCCATGGATACATTATTTTATACATTATAGAAACCAAATGTGCAAGGAGATCAGAAATAAATCATTATAGCTTAGTTAAACAAGCCTCCCAAGCCCAGAACAACCCAAAAACACTACACCTCATGACTAGTGCAACATAGAAATTTCGAAGCAAGTAACAATGCATTTTAATGAGGGTTTAAGCTATAGAAATAGAGAAACAAATGGATCTACTGATATATTACTCAAGAGAGCTGAAAAACTGAGATCTAGTCTCTTTTACACAATTCCAAGATAACCCGGCAAGGATTTCTTGATAGGCATGAGATACAAGAAGTATATACTACAGATCTATGGCTGAATCACGTTGTCTTATTGAATATTTTCATACATATGGTTTGAAATACAAAAAAAATTGTTGTATCTTCTCCTTACTATCTTTTCGGGTGAAAGGTTGATCCCTTCACTAGGAAACTAGCTCACAATCAGGGGTTTTGACCCCTCCATTGCAACACAATGAAAAATAATGTAGTTCCTCAAGGAGACTACATTGTAGCTATATGTGACCATTGACCCAATGTCTGATGGTGGAAATAAAGTGTAATATTCGCAAATGGGGAATGCAACAATAGAAAGAAGATATGCAGGAAAATAACACAGATCATCTAATTCAAAGAAGGAGGCCAATATGGAGACCTTTCAAATGTATTTACAACAGCAAAATAGATGTACAAGGTGGCCCATAAGATGCATAACAGGAAATACAAGTCTCCAATAGAAGAAAATCCTCAAAAAGAGGTGCTGCAACCATACATATAGACTGGAAATTGCTTTACAACGTTATTTTATTGGGCTGCAACAGCTGTTGATTACACTTCAGATCTAGAAAAAATAAGTGCATGAAAATTCATATCTATAATAGATCAATACACTATATAGGCTCTTCTTCAAAATCCCCTTGGGGTTTTCAGTATTACACCATGTACAAGGAGTAGATATAAGATCTAAATCTACAAATCTACATATTATATTCATATATTCAGTAATATTTAGGTCTGATCTGATATGAACAAGAGAATGATCCTCTCCAATGGATCTCCAAAGTGAAGGGAAGATCCCCATCACTAGAAAACCAATCCTCCAAATTATGTGCCAAAAGACCCTGCAACAAAACCTACAGGAATAACGCAGATATGGAAGTAAAACTACTCTGTAGGGAATATAATGTGGTCGGCCACATGCCAAAATTATAAAATGTATCTCAAATCATCCAATACTCTCCTCCAAATGGAATAGAAGCCTCCTCCACTGAAAAGGAGAACTGAAATGGCCTAGATATGAATAGAACTAGCCTCCACTTGCTGCATCTTGCAAAGAAAACCAAACCCTCAACAGGATTTGCGTTGTGGTTGAAAGAAGAAGCTTGGCCTTCAACTAGATAGTGGACTATGCAACACAAACTCTCCCAAGAGATACTCAATGGGAAGAGGTGGGATTCCCGATCAGGAAAACCCAATGCTAAACAGCATTTGCAATCTAGGATAAACATCCAAAGAAAGCTATATGTCTAAGAAGACAATATATATAGAAATATAATATCATCAACAACCTTCTCATGCTGCCATCCTCTTACTTTTATAAGTTAAGATCTCATAAACCCTAGACTACCTTCAATGAAACCACTCCTCTCACAAAAAGGAATCTCCATCTAAAACTGCATTGTGCCTCATTGATGGCCACTCCTCCATGACAGTGTTGTATATTTTCTCAAGGGTCACCTAGTCAAAATATCCGACCCCTTTCACACCTAAGGGTGCTTGCTTACACAACCAATATTTAGCCTTTTTTCACATTTGGCATTGATTTATTCTTTATTAAGGAGTATTATGAACCTCATTTGCTATTTTATTCTTCAAACAAAGAAATAAAACGAAATTGAATATTCCATTTAGCTTAGGACTAATTGGGAATATTACAATCCTTCCCTTCTAAATGTTGCTTGTCCTCAAGCAACCGATAAGGTGAGTGTTGCAGCTCTTCTCATCCTCCATTGGTGACACTAAAATGTGATAATATTCCTCCATAAGCTAAGTGTTCACCATTCCATCCCTCCATGAATTTCTCCTCCAAAGTTCTCATGAGATGCAAATATTCCATCCCATAAGGAGACAATAGTTCACATGAAACAAACATGGTTTGCCCAATTTTCTCCCTGAAACATGTAGCATAAGGTACATGGAGAGTATCCATCCCATAGGGCACATACATACCTCCCATCCTCCCTCCATACATTCCCATAAAAATCACAAGTACATCATCAATGTACGAGAGAAAAACTACATACAAACAAACAAAAATTTGTGCATATGGAGGTGGGTCATAGTCCCACATGTGGAACCAGCACAGTGCATCTCCTACCTTCATCAGATCAAGATGTGGTAATTGGTCTCCCCACCACTTACTTGCTGCCCATGTCATCTCACCATGGCTGAAAGTGCGAGATATATTTGGTGCCTTAGGAATGCACCCATCATCAAACAAAATCTCATTTTTCCCTCCAATGGAGTGGCCATGTTCAGAACTTTTTGTGGCCCAAAGTTGGCCATAAATTTTAAAAGGTACAACACTCCTCCTTGGATTCATGGCCTACATATACATGGTAAAATAATACATACAATCAGAAAATAAAACATGTTTTACATGAGTATGTCCTTCACCAACAATCCTCCTTGTACAAATGGAGTGGTGAATAGATCTTTCTCTTCTCTCAAAAGAATGAAGAGATGGATGAAATAACCCTTTCATAGAGTCATGTTGCTGCCCCAACTCCACATGGTTGATGAATTTTTGAAAATTCTGATGTAGTTCTCCTTCGAAGGCTTCCCAATCAAAGCTTCTCATGATGGTGTTGTATATATTCATGGAATATGTGTGGCTAAAACATAATTCTTCATAGGCTCTTTGTAGCAACTTCTCCTTGATCTTGGAGGCTCTAGACAAGAAGATCCTAGCATGATGATAGATGAAACCTTCTTGGACTAAATAGCCCTCTTCATGCAGCTGGTCATCAAGTATCATTCAATTATGAGGATCCTTGGAATAATCCACCAACAATTGGGATTTCCAATATGGATCTAAACTCCCCAATAATGACATCATTGATGATCCATCAACTGAAATGCATGTCATGTGGTTGATCTCCTCCTTGAAATTTCCCATGCCAAAGGTACATGTTGGAAGGTTATTCCTTCCCTTATTCTCCTCCTTGACATCTCCTATGACAAAGGTATATGATGGGAGGTTTCTATTCCATCATTGCTGCCCTTTTTGTATATTCACATGCCAAAATGAAGATGGAATTACTTGGAAGTTAGTCTCCCATGGAAGGCTATCATCTATCCAAAACCTCCTTGGTCTTGCCAAAGTATGCATGTGTGACCACCATATTCTATCATGTATGGAATATTTCTCTTCAAATGAGATCATCTTATGAGTCTCCACATCGAAGGAATGCCCTCCTTGCCCCGTGATGGTGTCATTCTCCAATCTTACAACATTTCCTCTCAGTGTAATATGAGATGAGAGAGTGGACATTGGTGTTATTGGAAGAATATCTCCCTCCTCCTTGAGCTCATCCAACACTCTCAGCGCTGTGTTTTGGTCTTCTAGTGCTCCCTTCCTTCCTGGATCTATGAATGGAGCTTCAAGATGTGAGACATATTTCATCAAATCTAAATCAATTGGTCTCCTAGCTAGTTTACCACAAGATAATGATGTCTCTTGGATAATCCTCATGTGCATAACAGATGGGATCATCATATCCCTGCTTCCACTGTGAAAATTCATCTCTGTTTCTTATGTGGAAGTTTCATGATAATTGGGTATCACTCTTAAGGATGAAAGAGTGCTTCTAATTGGAGCAATTGATCCATCCTCTCCTCCATGTGGCGGTGGATCATATCCTGTTATGCCAGCGCTGTGATCCCTCCTTTGTTCTTATTCTCCTTCCTCCTCATCATCTGAGAATACCTCTATGTAATGTGATTTTCCAGCAACACATCTATGTCCAGGTGCCCATGATTCTTGGAAAGCGAAGCAAAGCTTCCTTCTTCTTAGATCTCTCCAGACTTCATCATCAAGAGGCTTCTTGTATGAGCTCTCCTTTGAAGGAGCAACCTTTTCTGCCTTCCCCTTTCAAGGAAAAGAGGGCTTATGCTAAAAAGTTTCCTTTTCTTTTGGTAAGGCATCTTGAAGGTCTCTAGCCCTTTCAATAGCATCATGTAGGGTAGTGGGCTTGGTATATTTAACCAACCCATGAAGAGGTTCATCTAAACCATCAATGAACATGTACACCCTTCTTGTTGCAGACAAATCAACAACCATAACAGAAAGTCTTAAAAATTTAGAGATGTAAGTTTCTGTATTACCTGATTGTTTCAACTTTGCAAGGCTCATGAATGGTGCCTCTAGATCTATTCTGTCAAACCTTTCCACTAGCCTTCTAGTGAAATATGAATAAGCAATCACATTGGCATGACCTAATGTAGACAAGCCATGGAACCACCAGTCATGTGCTTCACCTTCAAGGTGCAGCGCTGCAATCTTGATAGCCTCCATATATGGAACCTTGTTCAGCTGAAAGTAGATGTCAATTTTTTCTACCTAAGATTTGGCAGAACACTTGGATGACCCATCAAAATTGGGTAAAAATAATCTGCCCATAGTGTGGTGTCGATCATGATTCTGAATGACGCCACCACCTCTATGATGATGCTTTGGTATTCTATTATATTTGAGGTGAAAAAAATCCTGAAAACTCAAGTGACCTTTCAATCTCTGATTTTGAGACTCATATTCTTCAAAATAGTCTTCAAGGGATTCATGCTCTTGTAACCCTTCATTTCCCACAGCCAAAAATGTAGGCATGGTAGAGCGTTGGGAAACTTGTGGCTGATTCACTATTTGATCATTCCAGTGGTGAGACATGCCAGATCTTTCTCCAAGATGGAATCCTTTAGGGGATTCTTTGATCTTTTCCAATCTCATCTCTTTGATCTCTGTAGCAAGATCTTGCATGGGTCTAAGAAGGATCTTAGGAAAATCCTTTCGTTCTTCTTCAATTCCAGATACAGGGGCTTTACCCTTGTCTTCATTGTCATTTGTGTAATCAAATTTCTTCTATATTCTCTTTAGATACCTCTTCTCTATGTCAGTAAGAGGTTCTTCTTCTTTAGAAGACATATTGGCTTCTTAGAAAACACAGGCTATGCCAAGATGATGCTCCGATACCACTGTAATATTCCCAAATGGGGAATGCAACAATAGAAAGCAGATATGCAGGAAAATAACACAGATCATCTAAGACAAAGTAGGAGGCTAATATGGAGGCCTTTCAAATGTATTTACAACAGAAAAATAGATGTATAAGATGGCCCATAAGATGCATAACAGGAAATACAAGTCTCCAATAGAATAAAATCCTCAAAAAGAGGTGCTACAACCATACATATAGACTGGAAATTGTTTTATAGCATTATTTTATTGGATTGCAATAGTTTTTTATTACACTTCAGATATAGAGAAAATAAGTGCATGAAAAGTCAGATATATAACAGAGCCATCCACTATATAGGCTCTTCTTCAAAATCCCCTTGGGGTTTTCAGCATTACACCATGTACAAGGAGTAGATCTAAGATATAAATATGCAGATCTATAGATTATATTCAAATATTTAGATCTGATCTAATATGAACAAGAGAATGATCCTCTCTAATGGATCTCCAAAGTGAAGGGCAGATCCCCAACACTAGAAAACCAATCCTCCAAATGATGTGCCAAAAGACCCTGCAGCAACACCTACAGGAATAATGCAGATTTGGAAGTAAAACTGTGCTGTAGGGTTTAGAATGCAGTTGGCCACATGCCAAGATCAGAAAATGTAGCTCAAATCATCCAATACTCTCCTCCCAATGGAATATAAGCCTCCTCCACTGAAAAGGAGCAATGAAATGGTCTAGATATGAATAGATCTAGTCTCCATTTGCTACAGCATGCAAAGACAACCAAACCCTCAACGGGATCTGCGTTGTTGTTGAAAGAAGAAGCTTGGACTTTAGCCAGATAGTGGACTATGCAACACAAACTCTCCCAAGAGCTACTCAATGGGAAGAGGTGGGATTCCAGATCAGGAACACCCAATGCTAAAAAACATTTTCAATCTAGGCTAAAGAGCCAAAGAATGCTATATGTCTAAACAGACAATATATTCATAAATATAATATCATCAACAACATTCTCATGCTTCCATCCTCTTCCTTTTATAAGTTAAGAGCTTGTAAACCCTAAACCACCTTCAATGAAATCACTCCTTTCACACAAGGCATCTCCATCTAAAACTTCGCTATGCCTCATTGATGGCCACTCCTCCATGACAGCGTTGTAGATTTGGTCAAGGTTGACCTAGTCAAAATATCCAACCCCTTTCACACTTAAGGGTTCTTGCTTACACAACCAAGATTTAGCCTTTTTCACATTTAGCATTGATTTATTCTTTATTAAGGAGTATTATGAACCTCCTTTTCTCTTTTATTCTTCAAACAAATAAATAAAACAAAAATGAATATTCCAATTAGCTTACGAATAATTAGGAATATTACATATTACATAAAGCCCAGAATACTCCTCTCATATTTCTTCAACAAGACCTCCATGAAAGAGTGTGGAATTCCCGCATGAGAATACTCTTGCACTAAATAGTGTAGCAAACCTAGCTAAACAACTGAAGCATGCAATAAGTAATAAGACCCAAACATAAATAATATTACGAATATCCTCATAAGGCTGCCATCCCCTCCATTATATAATTGATGAGCTTTCCCACCATTGGCCCCACTCATTTATGAGGTTACTTCCATGCAAAGACTCCTCCTCGAAAACTGCATTGTCTCCACTAGCTCCACTCTCTCATTTACAACGTTGTTTGATTTGGTCAACCTTGACTTAGTCTCCATGCATTGTCTCCTTTCACACCCAAGGTGGCTTTATTCCGACTATCTAAACTGATCCACATTCACACTAGGCTGTCTTGATTGACGATTCACTCCCTCCATACCAGCACTATTGACTTGTTCAAACTTAACCTTGTCCACATGCATTAGCCCTTGTTCACACATGAGGGTGCTTTATCCAACTACGAAGATGATCCCTTTTCATGTTAAGAGGGATTTTATGCCTACTTAAGGGATTTATGGGCGTCCCTACCCATTAGAAACTAAATGTCAAGAGAAAAATTAATATTCCAATTAGCTTCATGCTAATTTAGGAATATTACAACTACATTTATGTTGTTATTATGCTGGTTATAAACATGTATGTTGACAGTGATGATATATGGCTCTCTCCATGTTTTTTCTTGTAAATGACTGCATAATGGATCTATGGTCAAATAGATTGTATTGCAGTTAATGATGTAGGGGAGAAATTATTCTTAGTGAGTCTCAAATAAGTAAGTGACCCTTTGCTCTATTATGTTGTTTATACATGTAGCTTTCATGTTTGTGACATGTTTGAAAAAATTTCTTTCATGGCTAGCAAGGGTTCACATCAATGCTTATTGATGTGATTACTTCCGTAACATTTTCCTATGTTATTTATCATCTCTAAACTTTTCATGAAGTTTTGGGCAGAGCACTGGGTTTTGGGCCCCAAAAGGTGGCTCGAATATCAGGGACCCTGACATAGAAATGAGTAATTGGGGCCTTAGACATTGGCTTGCAAGAATGTTCATGAGTATATGGATCAAAGAGGTCAAAAGGTCAGTGTGACCTAGGGGTAAGAGACCTGAATGGTTGGGTTAGCTCCTGGGGTGTCATTGATGATGTACAAGGTATGTATGTTATGTTTCCATCTGTTACACTTCCTTAAGGTCACCTAGGAGGTTGAATCTAATTATAGTAGCCTCTCGTTACATGTTTAACCCGGTTGGCCGGTTACTTGGGTAGATGTGGGAGGAGGGTGTTACAGTCGAAAGGTACTTGGGAGTAAATTGAAAGTAAACCTTAGATTAGCCATGTTGAGGAAATTTCAAGGGGATTGAGATTTTTTACTTTTCCCTTGCCTGTACGTCCGATATGTGACTGTCCCCCTAGGTTAAATTTGTTATAAGTGATAACCTTAGGGACCATCATCTCAGAGCTATTACCCGAGCTGACAGTGGAGGGGAAGTCTCTGTTGTACATGGAACAAACATTGACTAGACTCACTAGGACCCTTTTGGAGGGTATTCTTCACTTTTGGGTGCTTAATGTCAAAATTGAATTCACTCAAAAAGGTTGTCCACCTCGATTTTCATGCATTAATATTAGGTTGTTTAAATAATTTGGTGAAACGACTATTGTTGGCCATTAAAACAAATATTTTCGCTACAGGATAATGTATCCACACCTTTAAAGCGTGTACAATTTTAGTTAATTCTAAGTCATAGGAAGAATATCTCTTCTCATGTTATTTTATTTTTCGGGACTCATATGCAATAAATTTACCTTCCTAACATGCACAAGTGAAAACAACAAACTCGTTAGGGTCTGTTATTTTTAACACTGGAGTTGTAGGTAATAAATTTTTCAATAATTCAAAACTATACTAACAATAACCAGTCCACTTGAAAACATTTCCTTTCTTTTGCAAGGAGGTGATAGGATAGGCCATTCTGGAGAAGCCTTCAATAAAATGACGATAGTATCCCTCTAGACTCATGAAATATTGGATGACAGCAAGATTGGAGGGAACATTCCATTCCATAATGGTTTTTATTTTCTTCAGACCAAAAACTATCCCTTCCGCAGATACGATATATCCTAAATATTGAAAATTATCCCTATATAAATCACACTTACTGTATTTAGCATAATTGATGTTCACGTAATGTTTCTAAAAGTATTTGAAAATGATTCTTGTGTTCCTCTAAATTCTTTGAGTATATAAGAATGTCATAAATAAATATTGGGACAAACTTATCAAGATAGGGATGAAATAAATTGTTCATATAATTTGTAGAGGTTGTTGGAGCGTTGGTTAGGCCAAAGGGCATAACCACATGTTCATAATGTCCATAATGGGTTCAGAAAGCAGTTTTAGCAATGTCCTCCTCTGTCACCCTTATTTGATGGCACTGTGACTGCAAATATATCTTAGAAAACATTGTAGCCACTTTAACCTGATCAAATAAATCATCGATTATGGGTAAGAAATACTTATTCTTTATTTTCAACTTGTTAAGTTGTCGGTAATTGATGCATATTCTCATAGTACCATCCTTTTTCCTGAAAAGCACTTGGGAGGATATAGCCCTTGTTGAGTAATTATTGCAACTGCATTTTAAGCTCAGTTAATTCAGGAATACTCATTCGGTAAGGCCTTTCTGACACACGAAAGCTCTAGAATCAATTGTGAAATCGATAACCCGATTAGGAGGTAGCCCTATAATTTCTTCAGGAAACACATCAGCAAAATCTTGAATGATTGGTAATATTTCAAAGACTATATTATTTTTAGAATTAGTAAAACCCACTTGCATTGCATATATTTTACATCCCTTCCTAATACATTTAACTAATTGGGGTGCACTAATTGGTCATAGTTTTATGGGTCTGTTTACCCCTTGAATTTCCTATCTTACATCCTCTTTATTGAGATAACTCATTTTCTTGTCCTTATAGTTCACTAACTACTAAAGTTTTTCCAACCAGTCCATTCTGATTAAAACAAAGCTAACACATTCAAATTTATATTAATTTGTTGATATATTATTTCAATATGGAAGTCATATTTTTTGGTTGTCACTCTTCCTTTTACCCCGGTGGAAAGTTGCACTAGCTAGGGGTTCTTAAATTTAAAGGTTTTTAAATAACACTTTTCAATGATATTAGGGTTGATACAACTTAAACTGGCTCTTGGGTCTATCAAAATGGACACAACATGTTTATATATCTTACCTTCAAGTTTGATGATAGAGGGTTGGTATTAAGCTTGATGATTGTCTAAATCTCCATTAATATTTGGTATGTTTCACACCACCTCATCAACCGTGGAAGCCTCTTGAATGTTGCCAGTTTTTTTGGTCCTAGTGCGGTGAGGGAAGTTTTTGTAATAATGAGGCTCTCAAAAGCCCCAACACTATAATGGGGGTTTATAATATTGACTGAACTTAGGTTTACTAGAGACTTCCAGTTATATTGAATCCCCTTGTGATTTTATTTTCTATTGATTCCTTCTAGGAGGTTTCCTGTATTGATTTTTGTGCAGACTTCTGGTGCCTCTAGTTTTAATAATTTTCATGTTCTCAGAATTTTTTTGTAATTTTTTACTAGCCCAATTCTTACTTCCTTCTCCCTTTGACACCATATGTTGATAACATATTCATGCTTTTTGAATGGCCTCATCCATGGTTTTGGGGTTATCAAATTCCAAACATTCATTCATGAACGTTGGTTGAATTCTCATGAAATGTTGAACCTTGGCCTTCTCCTCCTAAATTTATGGTACGTACCTCAACAGGGACGTGAATTTGGTCACAAAATAATCCATGGAAAGTTGTTCGAATAGGAGGTCATGGAATTCTTTTGACTTATCATAGTCAAAATTTCTCAGTTACTCTACTTCTCCTTAAAGTGTTTCTGAAAATCTCCCCAAGTCACCCCCCTGCGCATTGATTGCATGAACAACCTTAACCTCCTCCCACTACAACGTAGAATTTTCCTGAAGTTGGTAAATGGCTAGTCTCGCTTTTAGGTTGTCATCATATTAATGAATTTGGAAGTATTTATTAATATTAATCAGCCATTCCTCAGTAGATTCTTCCATTTCCCTGTCAAAAGTTGGGGGCTTATTCTTTCTAAACTCTCCTTTTAACTTTTCCCTCTACTTCCTATTTTTCTAGTGGTCTTACAAATTGTGATATTCTTCTTCATTCCCACCCTTATCTCCTTCTGAGTGTTGGGTGTGACTTCCTTCATGACCATTTTCACTTCTCTATCTTTTCTCCTCATCCCTATCTTCATTTACAGAGATTGGTATAGATTTTCGATGATTTTGGCAATCGTAAATATTTTTCAATATCTTTTCATGATCTCGCATCAATCTCTCATTATTCGACCATGAACTAGCCATTTTAGTCCTTAATTGATGAATATTTTCCAAGAGCATGACATTTTGGTTTTTGTGTCCTCCATCCAATTGTACCTGCATTTCTAGGTTAACTCCTGAAGTAGGTAGACTTCCAGCTCCCCTCTGCATTATGTCACGACTCTGTTTTCACAACATATAAATATTTATTAATCAATTTCCCAAATAGGCCACAATATAAGAACCTAACGCTCTCATACCACTTGTAACAATGCTCACAACTAAACTATATAACTTACCCATACCATAAAACAAATTTGTGTACCTATACATATGAATCAATAATTTTGTAATGGATATCCAATGGAATTATTACTTCTGAAAACATACTCTTAACTTTAATGCATATGTTGAGTATTTATATGGCGCATCCCTTAAAACACATACCTATGTCATAGTTGCATTGCGATTAAATATATATATTTAACCCTATGTGACAAACCTATCTTCTGGAACCTTAGATTCATGTCTCAGGTCAAGAGTTAACTTTGGAAGGTTAGGAACTCTCTAGAGACAATGTTTCTTTGACAACGAAATAATGGGTGCTTTACAAGTGTGATGATCTACACTGTGCACACGCTAGGATTTTCATCGAATGACTTAGGTTGTGGAGGGGAGTTTAATGGTAACTGTCCCTTCCCCTCGACCACTCAAAGGCACCACCATTCTACCTCTCAATGTTTTGCCTCTAAAACTGCTATGCCATAGGGTTCTCATATTCGACTTTGGTCACTATCCTTCAGCAAGTTAACATTCTCAATTTTTGCATGCAAGAGTCTTCATGGTGCCATTTCCTTTTCTTGGTTCTCTAATACAATGTTACTATTTTTTAATTCACATATAAGGGTAATGGAGTGCTTCAATTTGGCCCTGGAACTTTTAGTTCGAGTGCGTAGAGCCACCTTTTCCTTTCTAGGTAAGGGGAAGTTATTATGAAATTGTTGTTACTGAGTTTTTTTTTGGCGAGGTTTCGGTTGAACCCTCTCACCTCAAGTTATAAACTTTCTTTTTACTCTAGTGTCAGGGTCATCATCTGCAACCAGTCTATCAATAATTAATCAAGGTAATAATGCCTTCATACTACTACTATTCTAGTTAGGTTCTTGATCTAGGTGGATATTGGTGGTCACCTGCCTATTCCACTTGGGGCCCCACCATTGTCTCTTTTAGTTTTTTCAGTTTCAACACAAATTACTATTTTTAGTAGTTTTTCAGGTCGTGAACTTCCAAAGCCATTTAGAGGCCCTAGACGACATTTTTTTGGAAAACAAAGAGCAACATGGGTACATGGGCAAATGTTTCTCGTTCAAAATTTGTAGTCCTCAAATAGATCTCTCTAACGAGGTATGGTACGCATCAAATGAATATCGTATGCCAAAGTTACGCCCCTGGGAAGTTGAAACACCAATTTACCCAAACGGGGCCCATAGTTTTGGTGCTTCATCTCCTAGGGTTAGGGTTTTGGCTGTTTAGGATTACCCATTGTTTCTAAACAATAAATAGGCCCTCGATCCTCATTGTAACTCAGTTCAGAGGCCTATAGCTGCGACATCTCTTCTCAGAGATAGCTACCAGTGCCCTAGCTAGTTTTATTTTCATTCTATCTGTATCCAAATTTTAGTTCTTTGATATTAATGAAATGAAGTGTTATTTCCACTGCATCTTTGTATTTATGGTTATATGTTTATTCTATTGCGTTCCTGCATAAATATGGATCAGTGGTATCAGAGGAGTCTTCTTTTTCTTGATATTTATTTGCATGTCCCCAAAGAGGTCAGGGTATAAGGAGTTAGGGCTCGATCTAGTGGAACCTTTGCAAGATCAGCCTCACAAACCTCGGTGGACGCCCATGGGGGACGAAAAGAAAGACGAGGGAGCAGGAGATCCTATCAAAATATTTCTCGAGGAGGCCCTCGAAAAACAAAGGAACGTGATAATGTATAACTTTTCCCAGATCCTTCAACGGCTGCCCACTAGCGACGTATCTGCATCCAGAAGCCACTCTGGAGGTGCGACTCCTTTCAAGGTACAAGTAAATTTTGACATTCCCATATTTTAGGGTCAAAGAGATGCAGATGCCGTAGATAGATGGTTGAATATATTAGAAGGATATCTCTCAGTTCATGACTTTTCCAACAGGGAGAAGATTATTTTTGCACTCCTCAAAGATGCCCCCATGTCAAGGACTGGTGGGAAACCCACTGTGACAAAAAGGGCGAGACAAAACCCTCTTTGGTCTCGACAGTACCCATAAGGAATTCTGTTTGAGACACCATCAAAGAACAATACTATCACGTGGGGAGCTATGAGGACAAGTACATACAATGGACCATGCTACAACAACAAAGGGATCAAGATGTGCATGAGCTGACGAATCTGTTCCATACCCTGCGCACCAAGTTGGGTATCAAAGATTCAGAGAAACATCTGGTGCTAAAGTATCACAGTTGTCTTCACAGATATGTTCAGGATGAAATGGATTTCCTCGACATCTCCTTGCTTGGTACGACATATCGGTATGCTACCAAGATTGACCAGAATTTCAAATAGAAGAAGTGAGACTTTGTATCTGCACATCAAAAGCAAGGGAAGGGTGCTCCCAAACCACAGAAAAAAGGACAAAGTGATGGCATGGTGACTCAAGACAACCTGTCGAAGCCACAAGAAAAGAACAACACCGCAAAGCTAAAGAAGGACATGGGAAAGTGGTGTGAGTTCCATAAGAGCTCCACTCTCAACACAAGTGAGTGTCGGGCCAAGCAGTTGCTCGTGGCCGAGATGAGGGCTTCTGATTCAGATGCATGCTCCAAATCTGAATCAGAACATGACAAGGGGAATGAAAAAGGGAAACATATTATTGATGCGGAGCCCAATTCCACTGTTGCCACTATGAAGATCGAGAAGGAGGGACCATAAGATCCAGAGGAGGAGAAACGTCTCTTCCACTCCCAGATGTGGGTAAAGGGCTCCCCAATACAGTTCATTGTCGACAATGGGAGCCAAAAGAACCTCATTTCAGCAGACGTTGTGAAGCGATTGGGCTTGTCGACCACAGCTCACCCACATCCATACACCATTGGGTGGCTTCACCAAGGACGAGATCTCTACGTCAGCCAGCAGTGCCGCCTTCCCTATAGCATCAAGCCCTTCACGGATGAGGTATTATGTGACGTTGATGCTATTGATGTTTCTGATGTATTATTAGGAAAACCATACTTGTGGAAGCATCATGCTGTGTATGAGTCTCGGCCTCACGTTGTTATGGTTACTTTGGGAAATAAGTTGTATAGGATACCAGAGGTACCACCTTCTGCCGCTATCTCTTTGGCTACTGCAAAACAATGTAGTAAGCTCATTTCCCAAACCAGGAAACTCGTTTTCCTAATGATCCGCCCTTAGGGAAAGAAGAATATTGTGGCCACGACCTCCAGACGGGCTTCTCTGCATGACAGCAACAAATGGATAAGGTTGTGGAGGAATACGGGGACATCTTCACCTCACCCACAAGGGTTCCTCTGCACTATCAGGTCAAGCACCCGATTGATCTAATCCGAGGTGCGCCACTACCCAATGGACTGATCTATCAACGCTCTATTTTGGAGAACGATGAAATCAAGAGGTAGATTTAGGAGCTGCTGCAAAAAGGTCACATCCGACCAATTTCATCGCCTTGTGGGAGCCTGATCGTGTTCATACAGAAGAAGGATAGGATGTGGAGAATCTGTATTGACTATCGGGCATTGAACAAGATCACTATCCAGAATAGGTACCCAATCCCATGGATTGATGACCTTCTGGACCAACTCAAAGGTACAAAATATTTTAGCAAGATCGACTTGAAGTCTGGGTATCACCAGGTACCAATTGAACCCTCTGATGTGTGGAAGACTGCCTTCAAAGCCAAGGAAGGCCTTTTTGAATGGCAGGTCATGCCTTTCGGGTTGACGAATGCTCCTACAACCTTCATGAGGATGATGGATGACATCTTGCGGCCATTCACCAACTCATTTGTAGTGGTGTACTTGGATGAAATTTTGATCTTCAGCCAGACTTGGGAAGAGCACCCTCACCACATTCGACAAGTCCTCCAAACGCTGCGGAAACACAAGTTGTGTGCCGATTTGGAGAAGTGCACTTTTGGCATGACCCAGGTTCAATATCTAGGATACATTATTGATGAAGGGGGGTGCATGTGGATCCAACCAAGATCCAAGTCATTCGGGATTGGCCAGCCCCAACCACTATAACAGAGCTTCAAATATTTCTGGTTCTTGCTAATTTCTACCATAGGTTTGTGTTGGGATTCTCCCATATCACTTGGCCCTTGAGTCAAGTCACCAAGGGAGGAGTGAGAGAAAAATTCTTTTGGTCGAAACCTCAACAGAAGGCATTCACAGAATTGAAAAATTGCCTCTGTTCTGCCCCAGTGCTCACATTACCAGACTTGCAACAGCCATTTGAGATCAAGATAGATGCCTCTAACTATGCTATTGGGGTAGTTCTTATTCAACAGGGACATCTAGTGGCATATCACAGTGAGACATTGTCTGACACAATTCGCAGGTATCCCACTTATGACAAAGAAATGTATTCCATTGTGCAAGCTTGTCGACAATGGAAGCATTACATTTTGGGGAAGGAAACAATCATCCACACAAACCACCAACCCCTGCAGTTCATACAGACACAAGGGAAGTTGCAGAATGATCGCCATTAGAAGTGGTCCACATATCTGCAACAGTTTCATTTGAAAATCAAGTACAAGAAGTGTAGCACCAATAATGTTGCAGACTGCCTCAGCCAACCACTGATCGTAGCACTCAACACCATTCTCAAATCTTGTGGACATGAGACTTCTGACTGGCCACTTCTCTACGAGAGTGACCTAGAATTTGGCCACACTTACAAGGCACTCTTGGTGGGTACGCAAGTTCCAAATTTTCACCTCCAAGATGCACTTTTATGTCACCTGGGACACGTTTGTGTTCCTTCAAGCGAGCGTGCTGAGATGATATGGGAAGCACACTACAGTTGAGTCGTTGGGCATTTCAAGGTCGAGAAAACAATAGTTGTACTGCAGAAGTATTTCTATTGGCCGAACCTTCGAAAGGATGTCGAGAAGCACATCAGATCTTGCACTACCTGTGCCATTGCCAAACTGACCATCAAGAAGCAAGGCCTATATACTCCGCTTCCTACCCCTAGTTTACCTTGGGAATCCATCTCCATGGATTAAATGTCGGGCTAGCTTTCTACTAAGCATGGAAATGACTGTGTTTTCGTGGTCGTCGACAGATTTTTGAAGATCGCCATTATGGTGGCCTGCAAGAAGAATATCACAACAGAAGCCACTGCTAAGCTCTTCTTTGAACGAGTGTGGGTGTACTTTGGGATCTCACAGTCTATCATATCAAACTGGGATAGCAGGTTCCTCAGCACATTTTGGTCTAGCCTCTGGTCAATTTTGGACACCAAGCTCTCCAAGTCCACAACTTTCCATCCCCAAACAGATGGCCAGACAGAGGTCGTCAATAGAATTATTGTACACATTCTGTGCATGTACAATTCAAAGCATCCACGCACATGGGATGAGAGCCTCCTCTATGTACAACATAGTTATAATCAGGCTCTCCACAGTTCAATCGGCCATAGCCCCTTTCAGGTGGGCTTGGGATTCTAGCCACTATGTCCCATTGACGTAGCCATGCCATTTGTGGCTACTTAGGCCGATTCGACTCATGTCTAGTCGAAAGTTGACAAAGAAAATAGCTTCATCAAGTGCATTTAACACATCTACCAACAAGTTCATGAAATATTGGATAGAGCCAATAATAAGTACAAGAAATGCCATGATCAACACCAGGTGTGACACAACTTCCAGGTGGGTGACAAAGTATGGCTACATTTGCAGAAGGAGCGCCTCACTAGACGCCACCGCAAGCTTCGCCCGCTCTAATATGGGCCATAAACCATCACCAAGGCTATAGGGAACAATGCCTTCAAGCTTAGTATTCCACCATTCCTTGGTTTTCACCCAGTATTCAATGTGGACCGCCTTCGTCCTTACTTCCCACCTCTACTGGACACCTCTAACATTGCAGAACAACTCACACCAACAGAGTTAAACCCAAACTGCATGGAACAGGCCACCACAGATTGTATCATGGACATGCAAATCAAGAGCACTCGCCAACAAAATATCCAACTGTATCGGGTTGTCAAATCTGGCCAACTCCTGCACCAAGGAAAGTGGTTCACCAGCGACCAAGTTCAGCAGAAATTTCCTCATCTCATGGAGGAACTTAACGCAATGGGGAGCATTACTTCCTAATGGGGGAGGAATGATCTAGGTGGATATTGGTGGTCACCCGCCTATTCCACTTGGGGCCCCACCATTTTCTCTTTCAGTTTTTTTAGTTTCGGCACAACTTACTATTTTTAGCAGTTTTTCGGGTCCTCAACTTCCAGACCTGTTTTGAGGCCCTAAACGACATTTTTTGGGAAAACAGAGAGAAACATGGGTCTATTGACTGATGTTTCTCATTCAAAATTTGTATTCCTCGAATAGATATTTCTAACGAGGTATGGTACGAGTCAAACAGAGATAGTATGCCAAATTTATGCCCCTGGGAGGTTGAAACACCAATTTACCTAAACGGGGCCCATAATTTTGGCATTTCATCTCCTAGGGTTAGGGTTTTGGCTGTTTAGGATTTCCCATTTTTCCTAAATAATAAATAGGCCCTAGAGCCTCATTGTAACTCAGTTCAGAGGCCTGTATTTGCGACATCTCTTCTCAAAGATAGCTACCAGTGCCCTAGCTAGTTTTATTTCCATTCTGTCTGTAAGCAAATTTCAGTTATTTGATATTCATGAAATGAAGTGTTATTTCCACTGCATCTTTGTATTTATGGTTATATTTTTATTCTGTTGCATTCCTTCATAAATATGGATTAGTGTTACTAGAGCAGTCTGCTTTTTCTCGATCTTTCTTTGAATGTCCCCAACAAGGTTGGGGTATAAGGAGTTAGAGCTCGATCTGGTGGAACTTTTGCAAGATCAGCCTCACAAACCCCGAAGGATGCCCATGGGGGACAAAAAGAAAGATGAGGGAGTAGGAAATCCTATCAAAATATTGCTTGAGGAGGCCCTCGAAAAACAAAGGAACGCGATGATGGATAACTTTGCCCAAATCCTTCAACGGCTGCCCACCGGTGACGCATCTTCATCCAGCAACCACTCTGGAGGTGCGACTCCTTTTAATGCACAAGTAAATTTTGAAATTCCAATATTTGAGGTTTAAATAGATGCAGATGCCATATTTAGATGGTTGAATCTATTAGATGGATATTTCTCGGTTCATGACTTTTCTAATAGGGAGAAGTTTATTTTTGCACTCCTCAAAGTTGCCCCCCATGTCAAGGACTGGTGGGAAACCCATTGTGAGAAAAAGGACGAGACAAAACCCTCTTTTTTATCAACCATACCCACTTGGAATTATTTCTGAGACACCATCAAGGAACAATACTATCCCATCGGGAGCTATGAGGACAAGTACATACAATGGACCACGTTGCGACAATAAAGGGATCAAGACGTCCATGAGCTAATGAATCTGTTCTATACCCTGCACACCAAGTTGGGTATCAAAGATTCAAAGAAACATGTGGTGCTAAAGTATCGCAGTTTTCTTCACAGATAAATTTAGGAGGAAATGGAGTTCCTCGACATCTCCTCGCTTGGTACGGCATACCAGTATGCTACCAATATTGAGTAAAAATTCAAACAGAAGAAGCGAGACTTTGGATCTGCGAATCAAAAGCAAGGGAAGGGTGCTCCCAAACATCAGAACAAAGGATAGAGCCAAGGCATGGCAACTCAAGACAACCTGTCGAAGCCACAAACAAATAACAACACCGAAAAGCCAAAGAAGGACATGGGAAAGTGGTGTGAATTCCATAAGAGCTCCACTCACAACACAAGTGAGTGTCGGTCCAAGCAATCGCTCGTGACCGAGATGAGGGCTTCTGAGTTAGATGCATGGTCTGACTTTGAATCAGAATGTGACAAGGGGAATGACAAAGGGAAACAGATTTTTGATGCGGAGCCCAATGCCACTGTTGCCACTACGAAGATCCAGAAGGAGGAACCAAAAGATCTAGATGAGGAGGAAAATATCTTCCACTCCCAGATGTGGGTAAAGGGCTCCCCAGTACAGTTCATTGTCGACAATGGGAGCCAAAAGAACCTCATTTCAGCAGACACCGTGAAGCGGTTGGGCTTGTCAACCACAGCTCACCCACATCCATACACCATTGGATGGCTTCACCAAGGACGAGATCTCTGCGTCAGCCAACAGTGCCACATTCCCTATAGCATCATGCCCTTCACAGATGAGGTATTATGTGACATTGCTCCTATTGATGTTTCTTATGTATTATTAGGACAACCATACTTGTGGAAGCGTCATGCTGTGTATGAGTCTCAGCCTCATGCTGTTATTGTTACTTTGGGAAATAAGTTGTACAGGATACCAGAGGTACCATCTCCTACCGCTATCTCTTTGGCTACTGCAAAAAAATGCAGTAAACTCATTTCCCAAACCAGAAAATTCGTTTTCCTGATGATCCACCACTAGGGCAAGAAGAAGACTATGGCCACGACCTCCAGAAAGGGCTCCTCTGCACGACAACAACAAATGAATAAGGTTGTGGAGGATTTCGGGGACATCTTCACCTCACCCACAGGGTTTCCTCTGCATTGTCAGGTCAAGCACCTGATTGATCTGACCCCAGGTGCATCGCTACCCAATGGAATGATCTATCGGTGCTATGTTTTGGAGAACGATGAAATCAAGAGGCAGATTTAGGAGCTGCTGCAGAAAGGTCACATCCGACCAAGTTCATCGCCCTGTGGGAGCTCGATCATGTTGGTACAGAAGAAGGATGGGACATGGTGACTCTATATTGACTATCAGGTGTTGAACAAGATCATTGTTTGGAATAGGTACCCGATCTCACAGATTGATGACCTTCTGGACCAACTCAAAGGTGCAAAATATTTTAGCAATATTGACTTGAAGTCTGGGTATCACCAGGTACCAATTGAACCCTCCGATGTGTGGAAGACTACCTTTAAAGCCAAGGAAGGCCTTTTCGAATGGTTGGTCATGCCTATCGAGTTGACGAATGCTCTCGCAACCTTCATGATGATGATGGATGACATGTTGCTGCCATTCACCAACTCATTTTTAGTGGTGTACTTGGATCACATTTTGATCTTCAGCCAGACTTGGGAAGAGCACCTTCACCACATCCGACAAGTCCTCCAAACATTGCGGCAACACAAGTTGTGTGCCAATTTGGAGAAGTGCACTTTTGGCATGACCCAGGTTCAATATCTAGGTTTGTGTTTGGATTCTCTCATATCACTTGGCCCTTGAGTCAAGTCACCAAGGGAGGAGCGAGAGAAAAATTCTTTTGGTCGGAACCTCAACAGAAGGCGTTCATAGAATTGAAAAATCGCCTCTATTATACCCCAGTGCTCACATTACCAGTCTCGCAACAACCATTTGAAATCGAGACAGATGCCTCTGACTATGCTATTGGGGTAGTTCTTACTCAACATGGACATCCAGTGTCATATCACAGTGAGACATTGTCTGAAACAATTCGCAAGTATCCCACTTATGACAAATAAATGTATTCCATTGTGCAAGCTTGTTGACAATGGAAGCATTACATTTTGGGGAAGGAAAAAATCATCAATGCAAACCACCGCCCCCTGCAGTTCATACAGACACAAGGGAAGTTGCAGAATGATCACCATCAGAAGTGGTCCACATATCTGCAACAGTTTCATTTGAACATCAAGTATAAGAAGGGTAGCACCAATAATGTTGCATATTACCTCAGCCGACCACCGATTGTGGTGCTCACCACCGTTCTCAACTCTTGTGGGTACAAGACTTCTGACTAGCCACTTCTCTACGAGGGCAACCCAAAATTCGGCCACACTTACAAGGCACTCTTGGGGGGTATGCAAGTTCCAAATTTTCACCTCCAAGATGCACTTTTATGTCACGTGGGACACCTTTGTGTTCCTTCAAGCAAGCATGCCAAGATGATATTGGAAGCACAGTACAGTAGAGTCGCTAGGCATTTTGGGGTCGAGAAAATAGTAGCTGTACTGCAGAAGTATTTCTATTGGCCGAACCTTCGAAAGGATGTCGAGAAGCACATCAGATCCTACACTGCTTGTGCCATTGCCAAACCTACCATCAAGAAACAAGGCCTATATACTCCTCTACCTACCCCTAGTCAACCTTGGGAATCCATCTCCATGGATTACATGTCGGGCTTGCCTTCTACTAAGAATGGAAATGACTGTGTTTTCATGGTTGTCGACAGATTCTCAAAGATGGCCATTATGGCGGCCTGCAAGAAGAATATTGTAGCAGAAGCCACTGCTAAACTCTTCTTTGAACGAGTGTGGGTGCACTTTGGGATCCCACAGTCTATCATATCAAATTGGGATAGTAGGTTCCTCAACACATTTTGGTCCAGTCTCTGGTCAATGATGGACACCAAGCTCACCAAGTCCACAACTTTCCATCCCCAAATAGATGGCTAGACAGAGGTCGTCAACAGAAGGATTGTACACATTCTGTGCATGTACAATTCAAAGCATCCACGCACATGGGACCAGAGCCTCCCCTATGTACAACATAGTTATAATCGGGCTCTCCACAGTTCAATCAGCCATAGCCCCTTTCAGGTGGGCTTGGGATTCCAGCCACTATGTCCCATTGACATAGCCATGCCATTTGTGGCTACTCAGGCCGATTCGGCTCATGTCCAATCTGAGTTTGACAAAGCAAATAGCTTCATCGAGTGCATTCAACACATCCACCAACAGGTTCATGAAATATTGGACAGAGCCAATGCTAAGTACAAGCAACGCCATGATCAACACCGAGTGCCACACAACTTCCAGTTGGGCGACAAAATATGGCTACATTTGCAGAAGGAGCGCCTCACTAGACCCCACCGCAAGCTTCGTCTGCCTTGATACGTACCATACACCATCACCAAGGATATAGGGAACAATGCCTTCGAGCTCAGTATTCCACCATTCCTTGGTCTGCACCTAGTGTTCAATGTGGACCGCCTTCGTCCTTACTTCCCACCACTACTGGACACCTCTAACATTGCAGAACAACTCACACCAACAGAGTTAAACCGAGAATGCATGGAACAGGGCACCACAGATTGTATCATGGACATGCAAATCAATAACACTCGCCAACAGAAGATCCAACTATATCGGGTTGTCAAAGCTGGCTAACTCCTACACCAAGGAAAGTGGTTCACTAGGGACCAAGTTCGGCAGAAATTTCCTCATCTCATGGAGGAACTTAACGCAATGGGGACCATTGCTTCCTAAGGTGGGAGGAATGATCCAGGTGGATATTGGTGGTCACCCGCCTATTCCACTTGGGGCTCCACCATTGTCTATTTCAGTTTTTCAGTTTCGGCACAGTTTACTATTTTTAGCAGTTTTTCGGGTCCTAAACTTCCGGAGCCGTTTTGAGGCCCTAAACGACGTTTTTTGGGAAAAAAGAGAGCAACATGGGTCCATGGACCGATGTTTCTCATTCCAAATTTGTATTCCTCAGATAGATCTTTCTAACGAGGTATGGTACGCGTTAAACGGAGATCGTATGCCAAAGTTATGCCCCTGGGAAGTTGAAACACCAATTTACCCAAACGGGGCCCATAGTTTTGGCGCTTCATCTCCTAGGGTTAGGGTTTTGGCTGTTTAGGATTTCCCATTGTTTCTAAATGATAAATAGGCCCTCGAGCCTCATTGTAACTCAATTCAGAGGCCTGTAGCCGCCACATCTCTTCTCAGAGATAGCTACTAGCGCCCTAACTAGTTTTATTTCCATTCTGTCTGTAAGCAAATTTCAGTTCTTTGATATTAATGAAATGAAGTGTTATTTCCGCTGCATCTCTGTATTTATGGTTATGTTTTTATTCTGTTGCGTTCCTGCATAAATCCGGATCAGTGGTATCAGAGCGGTCTGCTTTTTCTCGATCCTTCTTTGCATGTCCCCAACGAGGTCGGGGTATAAGGAGCTAGGGCTTGATTTGGTGGAACCTTTGCAAGATCAACCTCGCAAACCTCGACGGACGCCCATGGGGGACGAAAAGAAAGATGAGGGATCAAGAGATCCTATCAAAATATTGCTCGAGGAGGCCCTCGAAAAACAAAGGAACGCGATGATGGATAGCTTTGCTCAGATCCTTCAACGGCTGCCCACCGGCGGCGCATCTGCATCCAGTAGCCACTCTGGAGTTGCGACTCCCTTTAAGGTACAAGTAAATTTTGACATTTCCATATTTGAGGGTCAAATAGACGCAGATGCCGTAGATAGATGGTTGAATCTATTAGAAGGATATTTCTCTGTTCATGACTTTTCAGACCGGGAGAAGATTATTTTTGCACTCCTCAAAGCTACCCCCCATGTTAAGGACTGGTGGGAAACCTACTGTGAGAACAAGGACCAGACAGAACCCTCTCTGTTCTCAGCCGTACCAACTTGGAATTCTTTCTGAGACACCATCAAGGAACAGTACTATCCCGTGGGGAGCTATGAGGACAAGTACATACAATGGACCACGCTGCGACAACAAAGGGATCAAGATGTGCATGAGCTGACGAATCTGTTCCATACCCTGCGCACAAAGTTGGGTATCAAAGATTCAGAGAAACATCTAGTGCTAAAGTATCACAGCTGTCTGCACAAATACATTCAGGAGGAAATAGAGTTCCTTGACATCTCCTCGCTTGGTACGGCATACCGGTATGCTGCCAAGATTGAGCAGAAATTCAAGCAGAAGAAGCGAGACTTTGGATCTGCGAATCAAAAGCAAGGGAAAGGTGCTTCCAAACCGCAGAACAAAGGACAGAGCCAAGGCATGGCAACTAAAGACAACTCATCGAAGCCACAAGAAAAGAACAGCACCGCAAAGCCAAAGAAGGACACGGGAAAGTGGTGTGAGTTCCATAAGAGCTCCACTCACAACACGAGTGAGTGTCGGGCCAAGCAGTCGCTAGTGGCCGAGATGAGGGCTTCTGAGTCAGATGCATGCTCCGACTCCGAATCAGAACCGGAAAAGGGGAATGAAAAAGGGAAACCGATTATTGATGCGGAGCCCAACGCCACTGTTGCCACTACAAAGGTCCAGAAGGAGGAACCGGAAGATCCAGAGGAGGAGGAACGTCTCTTCCACTCCCAAATGTGGGTAAAGGGCTCCCCTGTACAGTTCATTGTCGACAATGGGAGCCAAAAGAACCTCATTTCAGCAGATGCCGTGAAGCGGTTGGGCTTGCCGACCACAGCTCACCCACATCCATACACCATCGGGTGGCTTCACCAAGGACGAGATCTCCGCGTCAGCCAGCAGTGCCGCCTTCCCTATAGCATCAAGCCCTTCACGGATGAGGTATTATATGATGTTGCTCCTATTGATGTTTCTGATGTATTATTAGGACAACCATACTTGTGGAAGCATCATGCTATGTATGAGTCTCGACCTCGTGCTGTTATTGTTACTTTGGGAAATAAGTTGTACAGGATACCAGAGGTACCACCTCCTGCCACTATCTCTTTGGTTACTGCAAAACAATGTAGTAAGCTCATTTCCCAAACCAGGAAATTCGTTTTCCTGATGATCCGCCCCCAGGGAAAGAAGAAGACTGTGGCCACGACCTCCAGACAGGGCCCCTTTGCACGACAACAACAAATGGATAAGGTCGTGGAGGAGTACGGGGACATCTTCACCTCACCCACGGGGGTTCCTCTGCACTGCCAGGTCAAGCACCCGATTGATCTGACCCCAGGTGCGCCGCTACCCAATGGACCGATCTATCGACGCTCTGTTCTGGAAAATGATGAAATCAAGAGGCAGATTCAGGAGCTATTGTAGAAAGGTCACATCAGACCAAGTTCATCGCCCTGTGGGAGCCCGATCGTGTTGGTACAGAAGAAGGATGGGACGTGGAGACTCTGTATTGACTATCGGGCGCTGAACAAGATCACTGTCCGGAATAGGTACCCAATCCCATGGATTGATGACCTTCTGGACCAGCTCCAAGGTGAAAAATATTTCAGTAAGATCGACCTGAAGTCTGGGTATCACTAGGTACCAATTGAACCCTCTGATGTGTGGAAGACTGCCTTCAAAGCTAAGGAAGGCCTTTTTGAATGGCTGGTCATGCCTTTCGGGTTGACGAATGCTCCCACAACCTTCATGAGGATGATGGAAGACATCTTGCGGCCATTCACCAACTCATTCGTAGTGGTGTACTTGGATGACATTCTGATCTTCAGCAAGACTTGGGAAGAGCACCTTCATCACATCCGACAAGTCCTCCAAACACTGCGGCAACACAAGTTGTGTGCCAATTTGGAGAAGTGCACGTTTGGCATGACCCAGGTTCAATATCTGGGATACATTATTGATGAAATGGGGGTGCATGTGGATCCAGCCAAGATCCAAGTCATTCGGGATTGGCCAGCCCCAACCACTATAACAGAGCTTCGCAGCTTTCTGGGTCTTTCTAATTTCTACCATAGATTCGTGTTAGGATTCTCTCATATCACTTGGCCCTTGAGTCAAGTCACCAAGGGAGGAGCGAGAGAAAAATTCTTTTGGTCAGAACCTCAACAGAAGGCGTTCACAGAATTGAAAAATCGCCTCTGTTCTGCCCCAGTGCTCACATTACCATACTTGCAACAGCCATTTGAGATCGAGACAGATGCCTCTGACTATGCTATTGGGGCAGTTCTTACTCAACAGGGACATCCAGTGGCATATCACAGTGAGACATTGTCTGAGACAGTTCGCAAGTATCCCACCTATGACAAAGAAATGTATTCCATTGTGCAAGCCTGTCGACAATAAAAGCATTACATTTTGGGGAAGGAAACGATCATCCACACTGACCACCGGCCCCTGCAGTTCATACAGACACAAGGGAAGTTGCAGAATGATCGCCATCAGAAGTGGTCCACATATCTGCAACAGTTTCATTTGAACATCAAGTACAAGAAGGGTAGCACCAATAATGTTGCAGACTGCCTCAGCCGACCACCGATCGTGGTGCTCACCACCGTGCTCAACTCTTGTGGGCATGAGACTTCTGATTGGCCGCTTCTTTATGAGAGTGACCCAGAATTCGACCACACTTACAAGGCACTCTTGGGGGGGCACGCAAGTTCCAAATTTTCACCTCCAAGATGCACTTTTATGTCACCTGGGACACCTTTGTGTTCCTTCAAGCGAGCGTGCCAAGATGATATGGGAAGCACACTACAGTCGAGTCGCTGGGAATTTCGGGGTTGAGAAAATAGTAGCAATACTACAGAAGTATTTCTATTGGCTGAACCTTCGAAAGGATGTCGAGAAGCACATCAGATCCTGCACTGCTTGTGCCATTGCCAAATCGACCATCAAGAAGCAAGGCCTATATACTCCACTACCTACCCCTAGTCGACCGTGGGAATCCATCTCCATGGATTACATGTCGGGCCTGCCTTCTACTAAGAATGGAAATGATTGTGTTTTCGTGGTCGTTGACAGATTCTCGAAGATGGCCATCATGGCGGCCTGTAAGAAGAATATCACAGCAGAAGCCACTGCTAAACTCTTCTTTGAACGAGTGTGGGTGCACTTTGGGATCCCACAGTCTATCATATCAGATCGAGATAGCAGGTTCCTCGACACATTTTGGTCCAGCCTCTGGTCAATGTTGGACACAAAGCTCACCAAGTCCACAGCTTTCCATCCCCAAACAGATGGCCAGACAGAGGTCGTCAACAGAATGATTGTACACATTCTGCGCATGTACAATTCAAAGCATCCTCGCACATGGGACGAGAGCCTCCCTTATGTACAACATAGTTATAATTGAGCTCTCCATAGTTCAATTGGCCATAGCCCCTTTCAGGTGGGCTTGGGATTCCAGCCACTATGCCCCATTGACGTAGCCATGCCATTTGCAGCTGCTCAGGCCAATTCAGCTCATGTCCAGTCTAAAGTTGACAAAGCCAGTAGCTTCATCGAGCACATTCAACACATCCGCCAACAGGTTCATGATATATTGGACAGAGCCAATGCCAAGTACAAGCAACGCCATGATCAACATCGGGTGCCACACAACTTCCAGGTGGGCGAAAAAGTATGGCTACATTTGCAGAAGGAGCGCCTCACTGGACCCCACCGCAAGCTTCGCCCGCTCCGATACGGGCCGTACACCATCACCAAGGCTGTAGGGAGCAATGCCTTCGAGCTCAGTATTCCACCATTCCTTGGTCTGCACCCAGTCTTCAATGTGGATCGCCTTCGTCCTTACTTCCCACCTCTACTGGACACCTCGGACATTGCAGAACAACTCACACCAACTGAGTTAAATCCAGACCGCATGGAACATGCCACCACAGATTGCATCATGGACATGCAAATCAAGAACACTCGCCAGCAGAAGATCCAACTATATTGGGTTGTCAAAGCTGGCCAACTCCTGCACCAAGGAAAGTGGTTCACCAGGGACCAAGTTCAGTAGAAATTTCCTCATCTCATGGAGGAAATTAACGCAATGGGGACCATTGCTTCCTAAGGGGGGAGGAATGATCCAGGTGGATATTGGTGGCCACCCGCCTATTCCACTTGGGGCTCCACCATTGTCTATTTCAGTTTTTCAGTTTCGGCACAGTTTACTATTTTTAGCAGTTTTTCGGGTCCTAAACTTCCGTAGCCGTTTTGAGGCCCTAAACGACGTTTTTTGGGAAAATGGAGAGCAACATGGGTCCATGGACTGATGTTGCTCATTCCAAATTTTTAGTCCTCGGATAGATATTTCTAACGAGGTATGGTACGCGTCAAACGGAGATCGTATGCCAAAATTACGCCCCTGGGAAGTTGAAACACCAATTTACCCAAACGGGGCCCATAGTTTTGGCGCTTCATCTCCTAGGGTTAGGGTTTTGGCTGTTTAGGATTTCCCATTATTTCTAAATAATAAATAGGCCCTCGAGCCTCATTGTAACTCAGTTCAGAGGCCTGTAGCCGCCACATCTCTTCTCAGAGATAGCTACCAGCGCCCTAGCTAGTTTTATTTCCATTCTGTCTGTAAGCAAATTTCAGTTCTTTGATATTAATGAAATGAAGTGTTATTTCGCTGCATCTCTGTATTTATGGTTATATGTTTATTTTTTTGCATTCCTGCATAAATCCGGATCAGTGGTATCATTCATATTAGGTAACATGGTTGACTATTGCAAGATACCATGGTTATAAATTTCATGAGACCTTTGTTTAATTGCGGGTATGAAATTTGGGAAGTCATTATATTTCTTTTGTGTTCTTCTTTTGGCTCCTAGACTTAAGTTCCGACATTTTTTAAAAGCTTCTTCTAAAATGGATGCTATTATACTAGGTTCTTATAAGTTTCTATAATCTCCCTTGATATGAGGCCCCGAAATATGGTTACTTGTTTTGTCTTATACCTAGGGTTGTAACTATTTGTCTTCACAATTTTGTGTCAAATTTCCCGAGTTGAGTAATTTGTAATAGTTCTTTTGGACAACATATGGTAGAAATCTTTGCTCATAGACTAGGGTCTCTTTGTAAACAATGTCTTTTGCTCATTTAAATTAGTACAGGGGTTTTCCCCATGGCTTAATTATTCCTTGAAATTTATTACTATGGTATACCTTTATTGTTAATATTTCGACAGTTATCAACATGGCTTCATGTTCTCTATTAAATTTGTTGTTGTTATTCCTCGAATGAGGTTATCATAATGAGCTTTCATGGGCATTGCAAGTGTTTCGTATATTAGAATTTGATTTTGTTTATATGTCATATTTTCTGTCATTGTTGAGCTTATAATAAATATTCTTGTAATTTCTATTGTTCACCATGCATGTCATTACTATTCGGATCTGTGAACTTTATTTGTTGTAGATATAGGCTACAAGTTACTTTCTAATAATTATTCCTTTGAAAAGAAACAGTTAATTCTTATTAATGGTTTCTTTGTCAGTTCTCCACACGTTCCAAAGTTTTAATATCCTTCGTGGGAAAAGGATTGTTTTCCATTGGCCCTTGAGCTTGGAAGAATAACTAAACTATCTCTCATTATTATAAATATTCCACTAATTAATTTACCCATTACTTCCTTTACTTCACTTGATAGCTAATAACTCATTTGAGTGTTTCCTAATGGCCCTCAGACTTACAGGGATAACTAACCTATCTTACATTGTTATAAACATTCCACTAATTAATTTACCCATTACTTCTTGTACTTCCCTTAATATGTAATAACTCATTTGACCTATCTTCTCATGCAAAAACTATTTATGGGAAGTATTTTTACTTTTTAGTAATAAGTGTTACATTCTTGTTCCACGTCAAATCTATTTTCTCTTTGGGCCTACACATTTCTTAAATTTTTCTACACATAAGAGATTAATTCAAGAGGTAAAGAGACTACTATGCAAAAACATTTACGCGAGTCGCAAGGATGTAACAGTAAAAAAAAAAAAAAAAAAAAAGAGTTTCTCTAGTTTATAGAATCCCAGATTCTTTCTAATTAAAAATCTTGTAAGTAAAGCAGTGCAATTCTTATAGATCTCGTTAGCTCTATCAGAAAATAATGCCATAAGAAACTTCTTTTATCCACCCAACTTGTAAGGCTGGGAGTGACCTTGAGAGGTCTCCCAGCCACTTTATTCCACAGCAGTCTCAGAGAACAATCATTCTAGAGCCTCAAGACTATTGGTCCACCTTAAAATTCTTTCTTTTTAATGCAATTACCAAGGAAATTGGTATATTGAGTTGGATAAATAGCAGGCCAAAATGCCAAGTAGAAATTGAGAAAGGAAAGACAAGGCTTGAGGAAATTGCAATGCAATTGTAAGGAAATTGGTATATTGACTTGGGATAAATGGGAAAAATGCCAAGTAAGAATTGAGAAAAGAAGGGCATTCTTCTTCCAAATATTGACTTGAATTTTTGAGATGATAAAATTGGGGACTTTTTTGGATTAAAAAAAAAATATTAGTGATTTTTCAAATTCTATGTGAATTGGTATGAGAGAATTAGTAAAATGAAAGATGGCCAGAGTTATAAAGTTGTGAAAAAGTTGATATGAGTAAGTAAAAATAAAAATAGTAAGAGTTAAAAAATTGTGAGTCAATTCTAGAAAGTAAATGATATTATTCAATGTACTTACTTGTTTACATCAAATTTATTTACAAAAATTGCTTTCTAAAATGTATTGATTTCTTAAATTTATAAAAATATACATATTCTATCCCTTTTTAATTTGAAATTATAACTCTTTTTTAAAACATATATTTTAATAGTAAATCTCACTCAAACATTATTTTTTTTTTAATGTAAAAGAAATATTAAAATTATTTTAAAATCTAATAATTCAATTTATACACACTAAAAAGATAATAAAACAAAATAATATATATATATATATATATATATATATATATATATATATATATATATATATATGGCCTTTTCACAGATTAAGCCATAAATATTTAAATATAAACTAATTCACTTTGTGAAATTACAGATTGCAAATATATATAATTAAAAAATTCAATTTAAAATACAAAATTTGAAAAATACAAAAATTTTAATTTTTAAATTAATACGTGTTAAGTTGCATTATATAGGTGAATTAACGTTGGTGAATTGATGACAACACACGAATAATAAGTGTATGAAAATAGTTTAGAAATAAAAAAATACAAATAATTTGTAAAAAATAAAATTTAATATTATTTTTTAAGTTTAAATTTAAAAATTATCATAAAATTAAAAATATATAATTTCAAATTTTTAATGAATAATAAATTAATAGTTTTTAATTTTTCTATTAAGTTTGTGTTTAAAAAAATTTCAGTTTTATGATATACACAATTCATTAAGAATTATAGTTAAAAAATCTAATAATAATTGCAGTTTTTCAGATTAAATTTTTTATTACTTTTTTTTAAAATATTAATTAGTTAATATTCAACTTATTAAATTTTCTAAGTGTGATCAAGTATAAAAAAATTTGTCAGTTCAATAATTATTCTTAGTTTTTTTAAAATATATAAATTAAATCATATTGATAAATGAAATTCTTAAATGATAAATTAATCTCTATTATTTATTAGATATAGATTTAATTTTTATGTAATTGTTAATTTGAAATTTTTATGTAATCATTACTTTGAAATTTGCAAACATCTGTGTAACATTTTCATCTTGGACAAAATTATCATAAATTAATTAATTAATAATATAATCAAATTCATTAATATATAAAATAATAATAAATAAACATTTTGAAATACCCATAATTTTGGTTTAAATTTTAAGTGAGATGTGATTAATTAACCATCCGTGCAGAATAAATTTCATTTGCTTTTTAAAACTTGCGAACACCACATACGTTCTTTTCTGCCAGACCAGTGCAGTGATAAGGATGAGTATAAATCCACCGTGAGGATAAGTCTTTAAACTTACGAACACCACATACATCCTTTTCTACAAGACCACGAACAGCTGGAAGACCACTGGCGGCGCGTGAGGATAAGTCTTTAAACTTACGAACACCACATAAATCCTTTGCTGGAAGACCACTGGCGGCCATGAGGCTGACGCTATACAAGTGAATAATTGATACCCCACACATAGTTTTCAATGCACGCACTCCACAATTTCTTTTCATTTCATGCACCACACACGGAAGACCAATGGCCGCCGTGAGGCTGACGCTATACCAGTGAATAATTGATACCCCACACATAATTTTCAATGCACGCACTCAACAATTTCTTTTCATTTCATGCCACACCACACCACTCCACACCACTCGTTCCGCATCTTCATTAACGTGACTTACACGCCTCCTGTGTGTGTATATATAGAGAAATGCATCTACCACATACAACTCACATTGGTGGTTGTGAGAGAGATTTTGGTTGTATTTGTGAGAGAGAAATGGATCTTCTGTTGATGCTATCATTATTAATGCTATTCTGCATCATGGCTGCCCCTTTCCCTGCACTTAATTTTCATCGGCAAGATGCTGCTTCTTATGAGCACATGGGTGGTCATTCTGATTCTGAACGCATATTGGTGGACGAACGTCATGAATTCAATTTATCTTCAACGGACGCCCACCATAAAAGGGACCTCCATGCCCTCTTGTCCTTCAGAAATGCCGTGATAGAGGATCCAAAAGGCCTTCTCTGCAACTGGACGGCGGAAAACTCCGACAAGATGTGCTCCACCTGGTTTGGTATCCGCTGCAAACCAAACACCAACAGAGTCGTCGCCGTTCTCCTCTCTGGTTTCGCATACGCACAATTGCGAGGTACACTTTCGCCGTCGGTCGGCAACCTGTCATTATTGGGCACATTGAGTCTTTCTTATAATGCTTTCACTGGAGGAATTCCGGCCGAGTTTGGCCACCTTAAAGCACTACAAACACTGGACCTCACCAGCAATAAGCTCCGTGGTCCTATTCCAATGGAATTGGGCCTCTTACAGAAATTAATGTACCTGGACCTCAGTGACAATAAGCTCAGCGGACCTATTCCAATCGAGTTGTACAAGTTGCAGAAATTAAAGTACCTGGCCGTCACTGACAATATGCTCAGTGGTCCTATTCCAGTGGAGTTGGGCATGCTACAGAAGCTACAGTTCCTGGATCTAGGAGGCAACTACTTCTCAGGCAGAATTCCATTTGAATTGGGTAATTTGACACAACTTTCAGATTTAAGCATTTCTAGCCGTCATATTTCCGGTTCTATTCCTTCTGAAATTTTTAGACTTCCCCTCCACACTCTCTCTCTTAGTTTTAACCTCACAGGGACGGTACCCAAATCCATTGCCAATTTGACCAGGTTGACTTCTTTATATCTTTCTGAAAGTGCACTCACTAACATATGTGAAGGCATTACCAATTTGACCCAGTTGACGCGACGCTCTTAGATCTCTCTGGTAACCAACTCACTACCATTCCAGAAGGTATTGCCAATTTGGTTACGCTGACAACATTATACATGTCCGATAACAAACTTAGCCTTAACACATCTAAAAGCATTTTCAATTTGAGTAATTTGATCGAATTAGATCTATCTCAAAACAAATTCATAGGTCCAATTCCTAAAGCCATTGCCAATTTAAAGAACCTTGAAAAATTATATTTCTCAAACAACAACCTCAAAGGGAGAATTCCAAGAGATATACGAGAGCTTCAATCCTTACAAATATTAGACTTTTCAAGACTTTTCAAACAACAATCCTGAAGGTACAATTCCAAGATCCATAGGAGAAATCCATTCTTTGAGAGAATTATATTTAAATTCAAATCAATTTATTGGGAAGATTCCTAATACTATTAATAATTTGGTTTCACTTTGGATATTAAATTTATCAGAAAATAACTTGGAGGGACCTATTTCTACTATGTGCACCTATAATTCCACTTCTTTAACTATATTCTCCGCTCATTCTAATAATTTTTCAGGGACTCTAACCTCACTTACCTCATCCATTACTAATTGCACCGAGCTTGTAATATTGGATTTAAGGAAGTGTGGATTTATTGGTGAGCTTCCTTCCACCCTTGCAAATCTAGATAAATTGGGAGTTTTAAGCATTAGTTATAATAATCTTCATGGTACTATTCCCCAATGGATCACAAACTTCACCAACTTGTTTTTGTTGGATTTATCCAACAATAATTTCAATGGAAGAATACCATATGATCTTGAAAGGCTCCATGGATTTGCAGTAAATGAATCTAATTGGCTTGGCTATTCTGTTAACATGGAGGAATACATAAAAGGGATTAACTATAATGTGTCAATCGAATTGGCTACAAACATTATACTTGATTTGTCTAAGAATAATCTTACAGGAGAAATCCCTACAAGCATAGGCAATATGAGAAGCTTGAGGTTACTAAATTTCTCTCGGAACCAATTGGAAGGAAAAATACCTGCATCTTTTAGTGAGATATCTACTTTGGAGCAATTGGACTTGTCCAAAAATAATTTGAGTGGAGCAATTCCTCAAAATCTCTCTCAATTATCAAAGTTGGCTTACCTTGATGTTTCCTCTAATAACCTTTGTGGGCAAATTCCAATAGGGACACAATTTTACACCTTTAATGAGTCTTCATTTCAAAAGAATAAGTGCTTATGTGGATATCCTCTACCACAATGCAATCAAAGCTATACAAAAGCGCCCACTCGAGAGAATGACAGTCAAAGTAACATTAAAACAGAATGGCTCAGCTATGTAGATGAAAAAGTGTCTTTGATAGGGTTAGCCATAGGAATTGGGATAGGATTTTGGGGAGTTCTTGCTATGTTCATTTTTTGGAAGAAAGCAAGGTATTGGGTTATGGGTTTGCCTCCCACTAGCACAAGAAGACCCTCTTATGGCTTGTATAGATTCCCTACATAGCTCTATAAATCTTGTCCATGTACATCACTATCTTTTATGTAATGCCACTTAATGATATGGTTTGAATGTCCATGTACATCACTATAAATCTTGTCCATGTACATCACTATCTTTCAATGCACGCGCCACACCACTCGTTCCCCATCTTCATTAACGTGACTTACACGCCTCCTCAATTATCAGAACCGCCGTGTGTGTATACATAGAGATGCATCTACAACATACAACTCACATTGGTGGTTGAACTTGTGAGAGATATTTTGGTGGTATTTGTGACAGAGAAATGGATCTTCTTTTTGTGATATCATTATTGTTCTTGTTCTGCATCATGGCTGCCCCTCTGCCTGCAGTTAATTTCCATCAGCAAGAAGCTGCTTCTTATGAGCACATGGATTCCCATGGATTCCCTTCGATTCCCTTGGAGGGTCATTCTGATTCTGAACGCATATTGGCGGAGGAACGTCATGAATTCAATTTATCTTCAACGGACGCCCACCATAAAAGGGACCTCCATGCCCTCTTGTCATTCAAAAAAGCCGTGATAGAGGATCCATATGGCCTTCTCTCCAACTGGACGGCGGAAAACTCCGACAACATGTGCTCCACCTGGCCCGGTATTCGCTGCCAACCAAACACCACCAGAGTCGTCGCCATTGACCTCTATGGTTTGCGAGGTACACTTTCGCCGTCCGTCGGCAACCTCTCATTACTGGTCACACTGAGTCTTTCTGATAATGCTTTCACTGGAGGAATTCCGGCCGAGTTTGGCCACCTTGAAGCACTACAAACACTGGACCTCCGCGACAATAAGCTCCGTGGTCCTATTCCAGGCGAATTGGGCCTGTTACAGAAACTAAAGCGCCTGTACCTCAACTCCAATAAGCTCAGCGGTCGTATTCCAATCGAGTTGTACAAGTTGCAGAAACTAGAGGACCTGGAGCTCAGTGGCAATATGCTCAGTGGTCCTATTCCAGTGGAGTTGGGCATGCTACAGAAGCTACAGTTCCTGTATCTAGAAGACAACTACTTCTCAGGCAGAATTCCATCTGAATTGGGTAATTTGACACAACTTTCAGAACTAGCCATTTCTAGCTTTCATATTTCTGGTTCTATTCCTTCTGAAATTTTTAGACATCCCCTCCACAGTCTCTATCTTAGTTTTAACCTCACAGGAACGATACCCAAATCCATTGCCAATTTGACCAGGTTGACTAGTTTAAATCTTTCTGAAAGTGGTCTCACTAACATAAGTGAAGGAATTACCAATTTGACCAAGTTGACGGATTTATATCTCTTTGGTAACCAACTCACTACCATACCGGAAGGTATTGCCAATTTGGTTAACTTAGTGCACTTAGAGATTTCTCATAACAACGTCATTCATATTCATGAAAATATTGCCAATTTATCTAAGTTGAACTCTTTACATATCTCGGATAACAAACTTAGCTTTAACACATCTAAAATCATTTTCAATTTGAATCATTTGATCGAATTAGATCTATCTCAAAATAATTTCATAGGTCCAATTCCTAAAGCCATTGACAATTTAAAGAACCTTGAACTATTATATTTCTCAAACAACAACCTCAAAGGGAGAATTCCAAGAGATATACGAGAGCTTCGATCCTTACAAATATTAGACTTTTCAAACAACTACCTTGAAGGGACAATTCCAGGATTCATAGGAGAACTTTATCTTTTGGAAGAATTACATTTAGGTTCAAACAATTTTATTGGGAAGATTCCTAATAATATTAATAATTTGGTTTCACTTAACATATTAGATTTATCAAAAAACAATTTGGAGGGATCTATTCCTACTATGTGCTCCTACAATTCCACTTCTTTAATGATATTTTCTGCTCATTCTAACAATTTCTCTGAGACCTTAACCTCATCTTTTACTAATTGCACTGAGCTTGTAATATTGGATTTAAGGAAGTGTGGATTTATAGGTGAGCTTCCTTCTACCCTTGCAAATCTAGATAAATTGGGAGTTTTAAGCATTAGTTATAATAATCTTCATGGCAATATTCCCGAATGGATCACAAACCTGAGCAACTTGTTTTTGTTGGATTTATCCAACAATAATTTCAATGGAAGAATACCATATCATCTTGAAAGGCTCCAAGGATTTGTTGTAGATGAATCTAAGTCTTTTCAATATCCTTTGAACATGGAGGAATACATAAAAGGAATTGATTATAATGTGCTAAGTATCTTGACTACAAACATTATACTTGATTTGTCTAACAATAATCTTACAGGAGAAATCCCTATAAGCATAGGCAATATGAGAAGCTTGAGGTTACTAAATTTCTCTGGGAACCAATTGGAAGGAAAAATACCTGCATCTTTTAGTGAGATATCTACTTTGGAGCAGTTGGACTTGTCCAAAAATAATTTGAGTGGAGAAATTCCTCAAGAACTCTCTCAATTATCAATGTTGGCTTACCTAGATGTTTCATCTAATAACCTTTGTGGGAAAATTCCAAAAGGGACACAATTTGACACCTTTAATGAGTCTTCATTTGAAAAGAATAAGTGCTTATGTGGGTACCCTTTACCACAATGCAATCAAAGCTATACAGAAGCACCGAGTGGAGACAATGGCACTCAAAGTAACATTAAAAGAAAATGGCTCACCTATGTAGATGGAAAAATGTCTTTGATAGCTTTAGCCATGGGAATTGGGATAGGATTTTGGGGAGTTCTTGCTATGTTCATTGTTTGGGAGAAGGCAAGGAATTGGGTTCTGGGTTTGCCTCCCACTAGCACAAGAAGACCCTCTTATGGCTTGTATAGATTCCCTACATAGCTTAATAAAGCTTGTCCATGTACATCACTATCTTAATATATGTAATGCCACTTATATGCAATGCCACTTAATGATATGGTTTGAATGTATTTTATCCATATACCATGTTGTTTTAGTAAGTGTACAAAATGGTGTTTCAATTTGGATAAAAATTACCTACTTTTGTGCAAAGATATAAAATAGATTTCAAATAATTTCTTTCAATTGTTGTTAATTATTAATATACAAACAGAGTAAGAGTAAAACATAGAATAATTTTAAGTTTAAATTTATTGTTGATTTGTCTAAGAATAATCTTACAGGAGAAATCCCTACAAGCATTGGCAATATGAGCAGCTTGAGGTTACTAAATTTTTCTAGGAACCAATGGGAAGGAAAAATACCTGCATCTTTTTAGTGACATGTCTACTTTGGAGCAATTAGACTTGTCCAAAAATAATTTGAGTGGAGAAATTCCTCAAAAACTCTCTCAATTATCAATGTTGGCTTACCTAGATGTTTCATCTAATAACCTTTGTGCGAAAATTCCAAAAGGGACACAATTTGACACCTTTAATGAGTCTTCATTTCAAAAGAATAAGTGCTTATGTGTGTACCCTATACCACAATGCAATCAAAGCTATAAAGAAGCACCCAGTGGAGACAATGGCACTCAAAGTAACATTAAAAGAAAATGGCTCACCAATGTAGATGAAAACATGTCTTTGATAGCTTTAGCCATGGGAATTGGGGTAGGATTTTGGGGAGTTCTTGCTATGTTCATTGTTTGGGAGAAAGCAATGTATTGGGTTCTCGGTTTGCCTCCCACTAGCACAAGATGACCCTCTTATGGCTTGTATAGATTCCCTACATAGCTCAATAAATCTTGTCCATGTACATCACTATCTTAATATATGTAATCCCACTTAATGATATGGTTTGAATGTCTTTTATTCATATACTTTGCTGTTTTAGTATGTGTACATAATGGTGTTTCAATTTGGATAAAAATTACCTACTTTTGTGGAAAAATCTAAAATAAAGTTCAAATAATTTCTTTCAATTGTTGTTAATTATTAATATACAGACACACTCGAGTAAAATAGATAATAATTTTAAGTTTATATTATATTTCTTGAAAGTTATTGTTGATTATTGAGAAACTAAAATAGATAGATGGATCTACACTAATTTAGAATTAACCAAAGAAAATTTTCTGTTTTTTTTTTTAAATTAATAATACAAAGCATGAATGATATATATATATATATATATATATATATATATATATATATATATATATATATATATATAACTTTTAATAAATTTCCCATATTTATTAATTGTGCGGAGAGATAAAAACATGTTACATTTAACTATTCAATGTTGTTGAAATGTTGATTAAATTATATCTAAATTTCAAAACATACTAGTTTTATATGATTAGATTTAGGTTAGTATTGATGTATTATAAAATATGAATATTTTAATATTCAATTAAATATTTAAAATAAAACATAATTATTAATATTATTAAATATAAAAATTATTATGACTAATTATAATTAAATATAAGCTATATAAATGTAAAAAAAAATCATTATAAATTATAAAAATTAATGTTAAATTTGATTTCTTATTTTTGTTAGTAAACATAAAATTGTTAATTAAATAAAATTTTGAATAAAAAATAATGTATGTTTATGTTTTAACTTGTTGAGAGCAATGCATATGGAATTTTATGATTTTTGATAAACATTGTCATTAACGGTAAACATGTTTTAGTTAAATTTAAATATGTCCTTCTATATATTATTTTTATGAAATGTTTTCATTAAATTTAATCGAAAAAATATTTTCATTTTAATTTATAAAATTTAGAAAAAAAAATATAACTTGTATTTTTTTATAATTTTATTTATATATTCAACCTTATAAATAAAATATTAAAAGAAACAAAATTTTAGGGTTTAAAGAAATATGATATGAATAGAACATTGTCTTTTCAAATTTTGTATAAGTTAGTGTCAAGTAGTTGGGAAAAATCAAAATTTTTAATAAAGTTAAAAAAATTGTGCGATAATTTAAAAAAAATGGTTATACTTAATTTACAGAATGTTTATTGTATCGAAATAAAATTAAAAATACTCAGTTGGAAATAAAATTAAAAATATATAGAGAATTAGTTTTCAATACTTTTATAAAAATTCCAGTGGAAAAATAACAATATCTATATAATATTTGTTGTTTTTCTATATTGAATTGATTTTAAGACCATTATGATTAGCTACATTTTAGGGAAGTTGCATGAACTTATGAACTTATTTTGGAAAAAAATCTTAGCTTTTGGATTGAAAGCCGTGGTAAAAGGGTGAAATGACAAGATGGGTTTAAAAAACATCACTTAAGTGTGGATCATCCTATTACTATTAGGATCATTGTAGGGGAATTGCAAATAGTAAAATTGATCTCATTTCAGTTATGATCACCTATGATAATTTCATTTATCATAATAACTAATTGGAGAAATTTCCTTCATACACATATCATGATATTACTATGGGCTTGAAAACAATTGTAAGTTAGGAAATTTTTTGATTTGGAATTAAAAAAAAACTCCTCTTAGAGACACTCATAACCCTTGTAATCATATATGGATGTGAGGTTTGGGGTTGCAGTAAATCTAGAGAGTACTGGAAGAATATTGAGTAGACCAAAAAACAATTTATAACCTAAAACCTCAAGTTTAAATGAAATACTCCCTACCTTGTGCTCTTGATTGATGGTACCATTTTCCCCATTGAAATCATGGCTATAACAAGGTATCTCATGTAGAATAAGAAGTTATTCAACATGGAAGCCGAGAGGTTTCCTAAAATTTCTTCAAACTGTAGCCAAAACCACTACCTTTGACTCAAGCGAGGATGGAATAAGGATGGCCAGTCTCTGGTAGACCATTGGGGGAGAAAGGAGGAGATAATATTCAAGGATAATGATAATATTAAAAATATTACTACTTCCAAATTTAAGGACAATTTGTGGGTTTGGTCAATTTAATTGTCTTAAATTGATTACATAAATTATCCATCGAGTTGGTAAACTTGTGAAGTGCAAGTGCACAATATATGCTAGAAGCCTCTTTTATTCATCTCTTTTATTCATTTAGTTTATTGGTGTGATGATTGGATTTGTATAGATTACTTCTAAGGATGTTTTTATTCTTATGTTCCTAATGAAATTGATAAATTTAAATTACAACTAACTTCTAAAAATCAACATGCTTTCTACTTTGTAAAAACTGAAACAAACTTTCTCTATCTTATGAAGAAATCTTAATAATTTATTTTTTAGTCTCTAAAAATTATTGTTCTCTAACAATATTGTGCATGAAGATAAAATCAAATTGAATTTATACATTTTTATGTTTTGAAATGAAATGTTATGGCAATGAAACTTGTAAGAAATCACTATAGCTCTTGAAAATAAATGACTCATGAACCGAAAATAACCCACTCATAGGCTGCAAGGAAATCACTCAATCACTATTGTTTCGAAAAGAAATCACTCATGTTCTTGAAATAAACTGCTCACAAACTTGTAAAACTACTCTAAAATAAATCACTCCATGCTGCTCTAGAAGCAAAACTATGAATCCTCTGCAATTTGACAATTCAAAAGGAAAGGTTGATGAATCTACATCAAATGATAAAAGAAGACTTATGTAAGCATCTTCATCAAATAACAAAATGAAATTATGGAAATAACTACAACAAATGAAAAATTGGAATTGTAGAAACAACTACGTCAAATGACAGATTGTAATTCTAAAAATAACTACATCAAATGATAAAATGAAAACATGAAAACAACTACATTAAAAACATAAAATAAAAAACCTTCACTGTTTGCAGGGGCCCTCCACAAACACTCTGTCAAATCTTTACTCAAACGGTTAGCTGCCCATCAAGTCTTCAAGGTACTTCTTCATTAAAAATTAATGAAAAATAGAATTTTAAAACTTCACAATATGCTTCACAAAATTAAATTTAGTATGTCTAAAAAATGGTAAAAAATTTAGTTGGTTAAATAATTATTCTTAATTTTTTAAAGTATATTTCATTTTCTTCTTAAAACTACAAACACCACATACATAATTTTCTGCCAGACCACTAATAAGGATAAGGCTTGCTATTTTTTAACTTCTCTCTTGCTAGGAAGACCAATGTGATGGAATTTTATTAGTAATTTTAACACACACAGGAAAAAAATTCCTCAATTAAACATAGAGATTTAACTGTAAAAATTCTGGACAGAGATGCATAAAACTTCTATTTCATTAAGCATAGAAAATCTATTACAAAATGAAGGTAGTTTTCCTCTGAATCTTCAGTGCAAGATTACAAAATAAATTTCACTTCTTGACTACGACAAACACAATGCTTACAATACTCTGTTTTTATGGTCCCTCTATTTTTTTTTAATTTTGCCTTCTCACTTTTACAAAAAAAAAATGCACTACCACTATGATGCTCTCAGCATATATGTAAAAACACACGGTCAATATATATTCTCTGCCTTTCTATTTCTTTTTGCCTTCAACCATACATTTTCTGTCACACTGCTCTCGGCATATTATATTAACACACTCTGTGTTTTTTTAATAATATACAACACTGTCACTTTAAAAAAAAATACACAATGGCTTACTTGCCTTTGGGCCTTTTCATTTTTTTTACAACACACTTTTACTGTCTTTATATATATATATAAACATGTAAAATTTTTATAATATATATTATCATACGTATATAATATATCTAACCCAAGGTTTAAAATAAAACCAAAACAAACTATGTCGCATGCATTTTAATACAAAACACAAAACATTATAAGCCTAAGTCTAAGGTTTAAAAATTTTAATGAAACTTTATCGTGGATTTTAAAACTTGAAATCGAAACTCCTTTTAATAAAGTTATCGCATCGAAATTTTGACCTGCTGATGTAGGATTTCGAATTTACGATAAACACTTCATTGGTTTATAATTACTTATCGCATCCATTTCTTCATTGGATGACTGGGCTTTGGAGTTGTGTGTGATAAGACATTGATTGGTTCACGGTGGAGTTCACTCAGACTATGGGCTCCACAAACATTACATGGCCCATTCAAAACAATTCAAAGCACAGTAAAAGCAGTGGTTTCTGCAAGGTTTTAAACAATTAGGTTCAAAAAATTTTATTGGGAAGATTCCTAATACTATTAATAATTTGGTTTCACTTTGGATAGTATATTTATCAGAAAACAATTTGGAGGGACCTATTCCTACTATGTGCATCCATAATTCTACTTTTTTAACTATATTCTCCGCTCATTCTAATAGTCTCTCTCAGACTCTAACCTCATCTTTTATTAATTGCACTGAGCTTGTAATATTGGATTTAAGGAAGTGTGCATTTACTGGTGAGCTTCCTTCGACCCTTGCAAATCTGGATAAAGTGGGAGTTTTAAGTATTGGTTATAATTATCTTCATGTTAGTATTCCCTAATGGATCACAAACCTCACCAAGTTGTTTTTGTTGGATTTATCTAACAATAATTTCAATGGAAGAATACCATATGATCTTGAAATGCTCCAAGGATTTGTAGAAAATGAATCTAATTGGCTTGACTATCCTTTTAACATGGAGGAATGCATAAAAGGGACTGAGTATAATGTGTCAATCGTCTTGACTACAAACATTATAATTGATTTCTCTAAGAATAATATTACACGAGAAATCACTACAGGCATAGGCCATATGAGAAGCTTGAGGTTACTAAATTTCTGTGGGAAAAAACTGGAAGGAAAAATACCTGCATCTTTTAGTGAGATATCTACTTTGGAGGAATTGGAATGGTCCAAAAATAATTTGAGTGGAGAAAATCCTCAAGCACTCCCTCAATTATCAATGTTGGCTTACCTAGATGTTTCATCTAATGGCCTTTGTGGGAAAATTCCAATAGGGACACCATTTTACACCTTTAATGAGTATTCATTTCAAAAGAATAAGTGCTTATGTGGATATCCTCTACCACAATGCAATCAAAGATATACATAAAAACCCAGTGGAGACAATGGAAGTCAAAGTAACATTAAAAGAAAATGGCTCAACTATGTATATGAAAAAATGTCTTTGAAAGCATCAGCCATGGGAATTGGGATAGGATTTTGGGAAGTTCTTTCTATTTTCATTGTTTGGGACAAAGCAAGGTATTGATTTCTAGGTTTTCCTCCCACTAGCACAAGAAGACCCTCTTATGGCTTGTATAGATTTTCTGCATAGCTCAATAAATCTTGTCCATGTACATGTCTATCCTAATATATGTAATTCCACTTAATGATATGGTTTTAATGTTTTTTATCCATATAACTTGTTGTTTTAGTAAGTGTACATAATGGTGTTTGAGTTTGGATAAAGATTACCTACGTTTGTGGAAAAATGTAAAATAGAGTTCAAGTAATTTCTTTCAATTGTTGTTAATTATTAATATACAAAAACAGTCGATAATTTTAAGTTTATGTTATATTTTTTTTAAGTCATTATTTATTATTGGGAAACTGAAATAGATCAATGGATCTACATTAATTTAAAATTAACAAAATAAAAGATTCAACATTATTTTTTTTTGTTATTAATAGTTTAATATTTTTAAAAATTGTCGTGATTTTTAATACAATCATTTTAAAATAAATAAAACAAAATTTATTGATAATGAAAACCATGGAAGATTAATATATATAACAATCAATAAATCTATAACTTTTAATAAATTTCCCTTAATCAAGAAATAAAAATCTGTATATTTAACTATTCAATATTGTTGAAAATGTTGATTAAATTACATGGAAATTTCAAAACATACTATTATTAATTTAAGTTTGTATCAATAATATATATATATATATATATATATATATATATATATATATATATATATATATATATATATATATATATATATTTTTTTCTAAGTTAGAGTAATCTACTTGAGTGAAAATATAGTACATCGGCCTAGGTATAGCATTAACACAAAGAGGCAATTTAAAGTGTGATGACAAGATTTTGTGTTTTATGCCAGTGTGCCCGACTTGAAAGACCAGGCAGAAAAAAATCCGTGAGGATCGAGCTGGAATGTATTAACTTGAAACTAGGAGCATAAGCTATAACCTTGGACCAAAACAAGATAGGTATTGGAAAGATTATGAAAAACAGATGCTGAAGCAAGTGGACAATTGAGAGAAACATTGAAACAGCAAAACACTCCCTCAGAGAGGGCCGAGAAAAAAACAAAAGAGACAAGAAAGGGGGATCGGATTACTCATCAGGAACAACTTCTTCGATCCTGCATCCGAAATCTTCTGGTTCGCTTTGAGCATGGGAGAATTCAACATTGTGGTGGACAGCAGTGGGAGATTCAGTGACAGTTGCCTGAACGCGAACTGTTTCATCCTGCAAAGACACCCTGGAAACCTTAGGCTGACCCCTCGTGTCCTGCTGCATCGTGTCCATATGAGCGCCGTCGACTGGAGCTTGCTCTTTAGGCGGATTCTCTGGCAGGGGCTCCTCCAAGAAGACCACGGAGATGGCCACAGTAACGCGTGGTCTGTTGAGAGCACAATCGAACGAGAAGAGGGCCGTATGAAACTGAGCAGGCAGCGCATCCCCTGAAGGCGAATCTAACCTGCGGCCAGAGCGGAGCAAGCGCCCACGGAGGAGGCGAGGGAGGCTTTCAGAATGAGCAGAGGTGTCAGACGGGGAAGAAGAAAGGGAAGGAGAATGCCTTCTGGCAGAAGGAGAAGACCCCCTCCTGCACCTAATCCTCTGCCGCAGCCTAGGCATTTTAGCAGCTTTTACCGGATTGGAGCTCTGAAGCGTCTGAGGGCACGTCGCGGGAGGAATGCCCAGAACCACCATCGCGGACAAACAAGAGCCAGCTACAGAAATGTGAATGCTTTCATCGGGCTGCAGACAACAGGTCAGACGGCTGCGCTTCCCTGTGGTGGTGTGCTCCCTTGCTCTGTCCAGAACTGAGTTACATCGCGAATTCATCGGCTGGGGGACTAGCGGCTCCATGGCCTTTAACGTTCCCTTCCTGCAACACCCAAAACGCCACATTGAATGACCAGGCTTGCAAATCTTATGCAAGATGTTGTTGCGGCAGTCGAGGCTGCCTCGAACCTCCCCTGTGATAATGAGACTCACCTTCATACCAAACGCCATTAAGAGCATGTTGTGGTGTATTTACCGTGGGCAAGTGTTCTCAATGCAGCCGTGAGGGATGGCATGTGGCCTCCCGTCCGACTGCTTGCGTCCTCTCACGCTCATTAACTGCATTAACACCCGCATCCGGGGAGTTCGTATCAATAATATTAGAAAATATGAATATTTTAATTAAAAATAAAAAATTTAAAATAAAACAGGATTATTAATATCATTAAATTAAAAAATATTATAATTAATTATAATTTAATATAAATTATATAAATGCAAAAAGGAATTCAATATAAACTATAATAATTAATGATAATTTTGATTCTTATATTTGTTAGTAGTAAAGTTGTTAGTTTAAAATTTTAATTAAATAAAATTTTGAATAACAAATGATATATGTCTATGTTTTAACTTGTTGAGTGCAACGGATATCGAATTTTATGATTTTTGACAAACATTATCATTAATGATAAACGACGTTTTAGTTAACTTTAAATACATTATTATTTAATAAGTAAAAGTGTATTACATTTTGATATATTATTTTATGAAACATTTTCATTGAATTAACCTATTCAATGAATACAAAATGTTCCAAAATGTTCCACATTCTACCTATTATTTCAACTTTTTCAGAACATTTTGTATTTACTTATAAATAAAATATTAAAAGAAACCAATTTTTATGATTTAAATAAATATGATACGAAGACAACATTGTACTTTCAATTTTTGTATAAGTTAGTGTCAATAAGTTGGGAAAAATAAAAATGATTAATGAAGTAAAAAAATTGTGTTGAGAATGTAAAATAGAGTTCAAATAATATCTTTCAATTATTGTTAATTATTAATATAAAAATACTGTGAGAATAAAATGGAGAATAAAACTACATGATGGTATGACCCATCATACACACATCAGAACAAACATAGAGAAGATCCCTACCAATTCATTAACTCATCTTTCATTGTCTTGATGCTGGATAGAATCACTAGGTTGATCGAGACATACTCAAGGTTGGGCCCACATATCCACATATTATAGTCCATAAAGAGTATCGAGAGGCATGAGTTTAGAGGCATAGATTCTTGGGAGGTCGTGAAAGAGGCCACTAAGGAAATTTATGTCCATGGGGAGTTGTTCGACATAAATTCCTAATTCCACTCAAATATTTTAGTAATGTTCATGCATCCCCTTTTATGTATGATATATTTGTTGGAGCTTGGGGCTAGTTCCTCCACCGTGACAAGGTTTCCATATTTTGCTGAGCATTTATATGCAAAGTTTGTGCTACATATGAGGCTGGATTAAACTAATACCAAATCTCATTATTATGAGCCTACCTTGGGATGCACTTATTAGCATGAGGGGGTTCGTAACAACCCTGGGCATGTACTAGCACCTCCGATATTCTTTTCACTACCATCTCGGAGCTTGGTATTATCGAAAGAGCTAGAGGAGTTATCACAACTTTGTGGGGAGACATGGGAGACTATTGCCGACAACATGCAGATGTTATTGGCTACTATGCATGTTGCATTGAATGGGGAGATTAGGATACCACAACCAATGCCTCGTGACCCACCAATGCCCTTATATTATGGTGCATTTCTCACAATTTTACCCTTTAACCAACTTTTGAAACATACATGTATGTATCGTGATGCCATCAGTGACGCTTGGAGGGTGCACAAACTGCATGACACATATTAGGTATATATATATATATATATATATATATATATATATATATATATATATATATAGATATTAAAATTTTGACTCTTATTTTTTAATTATGCATAATTATTTATATTAAAATTTCTATTTCGTATTAGATTGAATTTATATTAATAAGTTCATGATAAATGTAGACACATCCTAGCGACATGGATGACCATATGAGGTCATCTGAGGGGGCAGTTGATCTACTAGACCATCCTAGACCATAACATGTTTCCATGGATTGTCCTCAACCTCCACCTCCACCTTATATGTTCACTAATTTGGAGAAGAGTCACTATGTACAATCACATGGACCAACAGTTGAGGTAAACTTTTTAATTTGTTATATTTCAATATTTTATTTTTCTATGTTGTACACATATATGCTAGTTAATTTGTAGGCTAATTATAATTTGTCCTTGCAATTATGTACAAATGCCCATAGGCAGAGTGTCTTTGATGTTGCTATTATGTTGAGACATGAGTGGAATGTTGGTTTTAGAGGAACTAAGGATGTGCGTCCATCGATGCAGACCCTAATCATCGAACCACAGTTAGGGGAGCACCAAACCTAGATTCATGATTAGACCCCCATCCTATCTAACTTGCATTTGGACTCAACTAATATTAGTAAACTAAATGTATATGTAATTAAACACGTGTTTAAATATTATTTATTTCCATATTAGTTATTTTGTACAAATAATATTATAATTAGTATGAATTTGAATGTGTTATATTGCAATACCAGCTTATAAGCACGCACTTTACATGACATAACTCACAGAGGAGTTCCAATGGTACTTAGAGTGTCATAATTTGTAGATTTTCAGGCCCCATTTCATAGGGCATATTCACATGTGTGATCAAAAAATTGTATATTTCTATACATGGAAAATTTATGGATTTACATCATGGACATTATTTTAGTTTATGGATGCTTATTATTTCAGTTTATGGATGTTCGTGTGATATTTGTAATTTGTATATATTTTCATATGGATAGTTTATTGATACATGTATTCACTATTTTATTTTATGGATTTGTATTAATAATGTTTATGGATGCTCATTATTTTTTAAGTAAATATGGATATGTTAAAATTATTTCACTAAATTAATATTTTTCTATATACTATAACTTTTATTAGTAGAATATATGTTAAATTTTGATTTCCAATTTTATAAACTAAGAAAGTAGGTACAATCTTAAGCTATGATACAAGTCACTTTGATACTTAAAATGAACTAAAATATATCATATATCAATTTAATATTGAACATGTAAATAATTCCAATAATGATAAATATTTCCTTGTAGAAAGTGTCTTTTAGTGCAATCAACATATATGGTATTACAATTAAATTTTAAAAATAAATTATTTGAATTAGATGTAATTAAACATGTGTTTAAATATCATGGACAAGTAGGACTTTTGTGTAAGTGGTATAAGAAGATAATTAGCTATTCTTATGTTTTGGATAAAGTTTCTGACTATGAACGTTTCCCTAGATTTTACATGTCACATGTACTTAAATTGTTGTTGAATGAGGTAAATAAAATGTTGTGAACTTAAATACAAGGAGAATGATTGTGCTACAATAACAAAATGAGTATGATACGGTCGATATGCATACAAGCAAAAAAGGCAGAAATCCCTTTATTGTACTCAGAAGTGGAATTATGCATAACCTTCAACAACAACCTGTAATGCAAAATGAAAATGGGTCGAAATTGAAGAAATGTTGAAAAGTTGTTTATGGGTTTCATAAAAAGGAAATATCAAAGTAGCCTGGGATGAGTATAGCTAAGTTACTTAGACAAATAAATAACTATTTAGTCGCCTTGAACATAGTAGGAAGAGGAATTTACCCTAAATTTTAACTCATTTATTACTAATTTGTATGTAACATTTGAACTATTATAACGTCATAATAATGCTACTTGGTAAACTAGTTGTGTTCTATCATAAAAGGTCAAAAATAGTGGATGACTTCTAAAATGTTATTACCATTATGTAGGGAGTGAAAATGGAATTGGTAATTTTATAACCTGAAATCTACAGTAGGTCTAGATTATGGGGTCTTGGTCGATTGGACTAACCACTAGGGAAAAAAATGTGGGGAGGGGGGGGGGGGGGGTGCTTTAGTAGTATCTTTGAGAACTTTAGCGTGTTATTAAATCTTGCGACAGTGGATATTCTTATGGGTGGAGTTGTGTTGCATCATTATGATGCTGTATTATATCAATAAAAGCTGCAGAGGTGTCTTTTCTGTGTTGAGTGGGAAAACACATATAAATATGCTTTGTAAATAATGATTCCTGGAAACTAATAAAAACCATATTATTTGGATCTAGATTAGAACGAGATGAATTATTCTTGGTGAGGCCTCTCAAACATATTATTCACGATAGGAAGAGGAGAAGTTGTTGATTCATATAAAAATAGTCATATCCTTATTGTTATTTTTATGCCCATGTAGTCCCCATATTGTTATCATTGTGCTCCATATAAGCCCATTGTTGTCATTGTTGTGCCCTTACATTATTATTGTTATGTAGGCTTTGATTATATTGGGACCCCTTCGACTCCTATATATAGAAAGTAGGTTTATCAATTGAATCATCGAATAATTGTTCATTTATGTAATGTAAAAGAGGTTCCCACCTTGAAGAGCATATTTTTTAATTCTTTGATCTACTATTCCTATTGTTTTGTTAGTTGGTTGCATAACATTTGGAATCAAAGCTTTGGATTCTAGGGTTTTGTTGCTAAAAACAGGTGATCTCGGAATTTTTGCTATACCGTTTTTTATACGAAGGTTCAGAAGCTAAAATTTTTACCATGAGGAGTTGAATTCCTTATGAACATCTTGTAATAATTTCAGAGCTTGGTTCAATATATTTTCGAAGATATGGCCCAAATAAGTTATGTTTGTTTCATGCTCCAGAAATAAATATCAAACAAGTGACCATGGGGAAATTGTCATAACTTCCTCTATAAGCATTGAATTTCAATTTTGTAAGAAGTGGCCAAAATTAAATAAATTGTAGCATATTCTATATCACTTTTAGGGTTGAGGGTGGAAACAAAGACACGTGGAATGCCGTAAAAGTTCACTCTACTAAAAAATTCATTAATCAGGTCATCATGGTATATTGGTCATTACTTTATCTTGAGGAATCCAAATTTGGTCAAACCTGTGGAATTGGAAATAAGACTTGGAGGGATAGCACATGACCAAATTTTATATCTTGGAGATCTAAAATCATAGAGATACAACAGTTTCAATATCCAGCTCCTAAAAAGAAAAAATAAATGTGTGTATTTTATCATTTTTCATAAATTTAGTTTGAAAAATCAGCTTGAACTGATTTAAAGGGAATATTGAAGTATAGATATCTGTATTTGGTTCTAATATGCCTCACAAACAAAAAAAATTTACTCCCATTAAGTCCTCAGAGAGCTCTACTATGACGCATGAAGAGGAAG